>VFFE01007125.1:601975-619541 GCA_008921705.1 Burhinus oedicnemus | reverse complement strand
GTTGGATGAACTCAGTGCTCCTGTCTCCCAGTTCCCCCTTGGTGAGGAAGGGTTGATAATACTGCCTAATCTGTCAGAGAGAGTCCAGTCTCTCAACTGGCATGGGTAGCAGCAAGTGCTGTGGGAATCTTAGTATCTTATTGTAAATAGTAACCCCAATAACATTACTTTGGAAAGCTCTATCTTTGTCAAATTGTCTCAAATTCTTATCATTTTTTTGCATTTGCCTTTTCTTTCTTCTTTTCCCCCTCATTAGGTCTGCTTGACTAGTCTTACCAGTTTTTTTTTTTTTTTTTTTTTTTTTTTTGTGAAAAAAAACCCCAAACCAAAGCAAGAAACAAAGAAAATGTTACAACCAAAACCATTTCTGTAACCATGATTTCTTTGGGAACATTTAGCTTTCCTAGTAAATCCCGTGTGTATTCACGTGACCACGGACTTAATTATCTACATATATAAGTGCCAGTCTACAACAGGTATCTTTTGTTTGCCTCAGTCTTTTCTTAATGTTCCCTTTGTCTTTTATTTTTAATTTTACGTGATTTAAGAGGGAACATCATCTTGTCACATGAACAGTTCCTGGTTTACCCACAAGCTTAACCTAACCACACCACAGTCAAACTTACGCCATGGTATAAAATCTACCGAGATCCTGTTCAAAGTCAGCCTTGGAGAAGAGGGGCCATCACAATTCTCCGTAAGCCATCATGGTACTTCATAGGTTTGCATTCATGTGTCCTGTATGGAAAAAGTTGTTATTTATAGAGAGGTGGAATCAACTACCTCATTGCAAAATGCACTACTGTCACCAATGAGGCTACACTGGAAAATCGCAGAACCAGGAGTGGCATTTATAGGATTGCTCTTTACTCTGCCAAACCTGTCTGCCTGGTGCCTGTTGTCAAAGCACCTTTGTCCACAAGAGAAACACAGCGTCTGTTCCCAATGGGCTCTTCAGATCCCGTGCCACAGCCAACAAGGTGAGAGCAGGAGGGGCTTTGGAGTTCAGCACTCTGACCTTGGGGCAGAAGACAGGAGGAAGCGAGGACGGTCCTTCCAGTCCCGTCATTTCAGAAGTCCCTGTCACCTCCAAGGACCATCGCAGTAGAAATACTGCTGAATTGGGGCAGGCTAGCCCACCTGCAGTCGTACCGTTAGGGAAAGAATGCTCAAAGCCGTCAAAGAAAAATCTTCCTGTGTTGCCTTCCAGTTTGCTCCATGACCATGACAAACTGTGTTCCTGTTCATTGTGCCCCCCTCTTTGGGAGGCTCAGTTCTTCCCAACGTGGAAAGAGGCTTTTCAAAATTAATATTGTGACCACTTTTCTTGACAGACTTTTCAGGCAGGAGTTGGTGAGCCTGCCAACACTGGACTCGCAATTAAACCAGAGCAACACTCTTACGTGTTCAGAAATGAATATGATGTGACATCTAGACTTGTTTTTCTTCTAGGGATATCATGACAAATTATTCTGCTCTTGTTTATCTCAGCGCAGCCTGCAAAGCCATGAAGATTATTCGAGTCACTCTGGATTTGCTGTGGGACAAAGAACGCAGGATGTGGCTGGATCCAGCAAACATATTTTTCAATCAGATTTCCATAAAATCCCCTCCACCCCAGACACACACAAAGAAAATAATCATAATATTGAAATAGAGCTGGTTGTGAAACTTCCTTTTGTCCTGTGAGAACTTCAGATTTCAAAAGTTTTCCTGTCAAAAACCTGACAATTTTTGCAGTCCAGTAATCTGTGAAAAATTCAGAAGGGGTCATTTGAGATATTTTTGGTCTTTTAGATCCCTTCAAAAAAAATAAAATAGAGTAATAAGATTCTTAAAGCAAGAGCCATTTTGAAGTAAAATTAAAACATTTTCTTCAAATAAGCTCAAAGCTGTATATAACGACTTCAAAAAAACTTTCTTTTTTTTTTTTCTTTTTTCTTTTTTAATGGCAATTTTTTAACAGCTTGAAGGAAATGGCTGCAGCTTGGTGAATCGGAGCTCTTTCTAGGAAAAAAGTGTTAGCAGAAAATTCTCAGCCAATTCTAATCCATGAATTCCGTCGTTCCTCGTTTCCTGAACAAGAAAGTGTGAGAAGAAGGAAAGTGAGAGAAAAATGCACCAAGGTTTGCCAATGAAATGAAAAGTGCCAGTTTTAGACTCTTTTTTTCTTTTTCTCTTTTTTTTCCCCCAATGACCTAGTTGCCTCTTGAGAGCCCCTTGGCCCACTCTCAGCTGCTCTGCGAGGGAAGAGGGATGGGAGCTGCAAGGATGGACCCCACATGTGGGATAGAAACAGGTTTACTTGGACATCTTCTAGAGGAGGAGTTGTGGCACAGGGAATTAGTAACTTGCCCTGATCTACAAGAATTTAGCAGGGACTTGAACCTCACCTGGCATCCAGGTTAATGACCAGAGCACAAGAACAGCCTTCCTCTGCAATTCCTGTTCACTCACTGACCGTGTTTCTGGGGTAGCATTATTTATATTGGAAAGTGGTTGCCTATCCTTTGCCCTCCATGTTTCCATACATTTGTCCTAGCCCAATCTATTTAAATGCCATCCGAAAATGGAGTAGAAACTTTCTTATTAAGCTGTTTTTGAGAAAATTTGAGACACGGTGAAAAATCCAGTTTCAGGGAATTTTCTCTAAAATACAGGTAGGATCCCAGCTATTAACCAGGCCGTATTCCTTGATAAAACTGCTAGGTTTCCCCTCCTCAGGACCCCGTTATATGCTCTGTCCCAGAATGGGGAGTTGAGGATTTCCAGACCACTCAGACACACTGTGGTGACGATGGTTCTCTGTATCCTGGGAACTCAGTCACAGTGAGAGCTTTGTTACTCCAGCCCTCGATATTTCTGGACCCTTCTGCAAAATGGAAAGAACTTTCCCCAGTTATTCAAAAGCTCTCTAGGTGTCCAAATTGTGTCTTCAATGCAGGAGCAGGCTGCCCATCCCATGGAGGTGGCTCAAGGTGCAGTAGGATGAATCAAGAAGGAAATGACTCCATTGGCAGTGGGAGGGAACCCAAACCACACAACCTCCAACAGAAAAAGTTCAATTTTTCCAGATTTCTTTCCCTGGAAAGCTCAATTCAGAGGCTGTTTGAAAAACAGTCTTGTTTGTGTTCATGTTCAGTTTAAACAGGGTTTTTACTGAATGCTGGAAATTTTCTGCATTGGGCTAATGTCATCACGGATAACATCTTGCTCCTTTGCCCAAATATTTTCTCCCATTGAGAAGATGACAGAAATGACATCAGCAAAGAATATAACCAGGGGCTTCAATCATTAGTTAACTAAATCCTATTGACAACAATTAATATGCCGTAAGAATCATTCAGTAAGAGGTGTGAAAGAAGGAAATGCCTGTACATGAATTTCTGTTTATTTTATAAGTTCAGGTCTAACACAAGACAATCCTTGTGTACAGTAAGACAATGACTGAATCTGTCCACATGATCATAGAATCATAGAATGGTTTAGGCTGGAAAGGGCCTTAAAGATCATCTCGTTCCAACCCCCCTGCCATGGGCAAGGACACCTCCTACTAGACCAGGTTGCTCAAAGCTTCATCCAACCTGGCCTTGAACACCTCCAGGGGTGGGGCAGCCACAGCTTCTCTGGGCAACCTGGGCCAGTGTCTCCACAACCCTCATAGTGAAGATTTCTTCCTAATATCTGTTCCAACCAGTTTGAAGCCATCACCCCTTGTCCTATCACTACATGCCCTTGTCAAAAGTCCCTCTTCAGCTTTCTTGTAGGTCCCTTTCAGACACTGGAAGGCTGATATAAGGTCTCCCTGGAGCCTTCTCTTCTCCAGGCTGAACGACCCCAACTCTCTCAGCCTGTCCTCCCAGCAGAGGGGCTCCAGCCCTCTGATCATCTTCGTGGCCTCCTCTGGACCCGCTCCAACAGGTCCATGTCCTTCTTATGTTGGGGGCCCCAGAGCTGGACACAGTATTCCAGGTGGGGTCTCATGAGAGCGGAGCAGAGGGGCAGAATCCCCTCCCTTGACCTGCTGACTACGCTGCTGGGGATGCAGCCCAGGATGCGGTTGGCCTTCTGGGCTGCCAGTGCACGTTGCTGGCTCATGTTGAGCTTCTCATTCACCAACGTCCCCAAGTTCCTCTACTCAGGGTTGCTCTGGATTCATTCTCCACCCAGCCTGTATTTGTGCTTGGGATTGCCCCGACCCATGTGCAGGACCTTGCACTTGGCCTTGTTCATGATAGTGAGGGAAAGTGAAATCCAAGTAATTGCACTTGAGTGCAAGTTAGGGATGTGGGCTAATGCCGAGAAGAAGGAACCTGCATCTCCAGAGCATGACTCAAATCCTGTTAGATGAAGTAGTTTCAGGGAGAGGAGGAACTGCTGAGATCTCAGCTGTGCTGTCAGGGTCATGCTCCTTACCTTGGCCCTTCTCTTTGGACTACAGAGAACTTGTCCTACAGATGCATATTAATAACTTTTTCTCCCAATGTCTGACCAAATCAAGCGAAAGTACATAGCTTTGAAAGACTTAATTTCACCTGAATTTTTAAAAATATTTTTGTCAAATACTCTTGAGAATATTTGAGTACAAACCCACTGTTTTCCAGTCTCCGCTCCACTGTGGATGGAGGGTGCCCGCACCATTGTAAGTACGTTTGATGCAACATAACATATGGAAGGTCTGAATCCAGAAATTGAAGATTTTAAGGCAGCAGTTTACCCCAAGTGAGCTGCTTTGTGATGGCTGATCTCTTCCATCAGATAACTGCAAGATTCTTTAAGGTAACGAAACCCCCAGTGAAAGAAATTCAAGCTGCCCTGCCTTTTCCGTAGGGCAGGAGCCTCACAAGGCACTTAGCTCATCCCGAGTCAGGACTTAAGCCTGGAAAGAGGCAAAACCTGTGGGCTGTGAGGATGAGGGCAACTGGAAACGGCCTCTCAATGTCAGATTTCACTCATTCGTGTTAACCCAAGGTTTCCCCAAAGGCTGCAGAACAAATTCCTTCTGTGCAGGAAGTGCTCGGGCTGCAAACGAAAGTGCTAATCCAGAAGTTCAAAGCCTGTGTGAGGAAATATAATGCTTCCTCCAGAGACTTTTCAGGGCAGAGTGGTTGACCACAAGAAAATAAAGGCTCCTGCAGCTGATCCTAAGCCTGTGTGAGAGGGCTGTTGAGGAGGCACCTAGGAATGCCTGCCATTCCAGTTTATGAATCAGCAGGGAGGGTGCAGCCCAGGTCAGCTTTTGGGAGATGCCTGGGCTGTCTGCCGCCTCTCAGACCACGGGGATCCTACGGGGAAACAAAGCGGAGACAGAGGAGCCTGGGGACTGTGGGAATTCAAGACACTATAGATCGTGGTGATGGCCGGATTGACACAAGTGCTGTGTAGGCATGGTGGTGCCTGTTGTGAGCAGAGACCTGAGCTCTAGTCCAACAGCGCTGTGTCACATAAAGGTAAGGCACTTTGATTTTCTTCCTTTCGTTGGTATTTAAAGACAGAAAGATCTTGTAGGCAGGAGTTGCCTTGATCTATTTCTGTATAATGTCTATTTCGGTAAATCTGAATTTCCTCTGGATTTTCCCACATGAGTGGGAAGCTATATGGATTCACACCTAGAGATCATCCCATTAAGAGAACTTCAGGGTTCATTCATAACTCCAATAGATTCTGAGGGATTTTCTCTAAGCACCACCACCCTTCCGAGCACAGACAGAGCTCAGGACTGAGAATCCAAATGTAACTTAAGTTCCTTAAACCCCCAAAATTTTAACTCACTTAGATGTGTTCACTCAATTTTGGATCTTTTCTGAACTGAGATTTTTCTTGGGTAACGGGTACCACATCAGAGCGCTGCTGCGTTTGAAAGCACTGAACAATACATAACATCAGAATAGAATCGTAATAAAAAATGTCAGGATGAGACTTTGAGAAATAACCTACCTCACCATTTTTTCCTCCTTCCAGAATAGGATCCACCCTACTTACAGCATGCTGGATATGTGTTTTCTAACCTGCTAAAACCTTCTGTTCATAGAAGTTTCCCAATAAACTTTGACATGTCTACATTGGACAGATGAATCCAGCCCTTGGCTGTTTGAGAAGCATGGTAATACTGTTTAGGAATATTTTGGCTTCACTTTTTTTGCCTGGAAAGGGTGGGTGTGTTGAAATGGAATATTTTCTTAGGAATGTAAAGGTGCTGGTGAAGCTTTCTTCGTGGAAGTTTTTTCCAGATGAATTTCTGAGCACAATAGAAGTAAGAGATTTCCCCCAAGAAGAGACATTTCTTGCCTGTCAGGGATCTCAGTCATTTTCTGTGTAAGTCATCCCTACTCAGGTTCTTCTTCTGCCTAATTCAGATTAATTACTTGAAACTGAATCTCTGGTGACTTCGGTGAATATTTTATTGACCAACCTGTCGCCTCCTTTTGGTCAATTCTCCTGTAGTTTTTTGTACTGCTTCTTCTCCCATTTTAGCTTTCCTAAATAGCCTTGGTTTGAACCCAGTATGGACTGCACATCAAAGGAGTGTCCTTCCCTTTCCTACATAATATATTTAGTGTTAATAAAAGGCTGATAGCATGTGGCTTTTGGAACATGAGTCACAACACCTCCAAAACTATTTGTGATGTCCCCTTTGGGATTACATAGGTTGGTCATGCATTGGCTTGAAGTCTGGGCTGAAACTGTCTCAGCTCAGTTGAAATCAACTTTCCAAATGTATTTACTCAGAGCGAGATCCATGAAGTGCAAACACCCCAGGCCTAATGGTGCATGGAAAATAGAAAACACAACTCCTACTCATACGCTGTGATAAATGATCACCTCCGAATCCTTATGAGCATGGCAGTCTATCAACGTGTTCAGCTCCTACCCAGCACCAGGTGAATGGTGGTGGTGGGTGAGTGTGGAGCTCAAATTATATTGCTGATCTTGGCAGGGCCTGGATAATTTAACAAGCCTGATTAGATACTAAATAAATATTGGCTTTGCAATATGCTCACCAGTGTTTAACTTGGATAAAAGAGGTCGCAAATACTGTTGCACTGGGTGATCTGGCAACGGGTACAAACACTTTAAAAGATCCATTCAGACTGTGACAAAAGTGTTTGAGAAGGAAATTTTGGTGGAATCATGTTTTACCCTAATGAAAACCCTCTGTTCTGCAGGAACTGAAGAAAATCAGTTAGCTCTTCCCCTCATTACTTCAATTTACATGTCGCTGTGATTTGAAGCTAAACTAGTTTTGTGAAAAAATGAAGTCCCCCAACAGACCCTGGACGACAGGTTAACTGCGATGGACAATTTCACAACGATGCAGAAAATTTCGTGATCCCACTCAAACGGCAGAGTGCGCTGGAGCAGGGAAGTGCAAAAATTACGATATCATCAGAAACGAGGCTTTGTGTGAGTCCCAGCATCCTGCAGATGAGCTCACTTCTTTTAATATTATTTCAATATTCATTGCCTTTGGTAAAGTTTTCAATGCTGAAGATAAGACTCATGACATCCGTCTGCACGCATACACTCATTTTGTATCATCTGAGGTGCCTCTAAGTTATCTCAGATGCGGGAGCGGCAGATAGGATAGAAGATGTAAGGGAGAACCAACACTTTTTGGAGCAGTAAATAGAAGAAAGCTACTTTAAGGTATGACTTTAGGTAGCCGAATCCTGCTCTGTGTGTCTCCACCTGAGCTGATTGTTTATTAACGTCTACCAACATTTAGCCAATATCGCAACAAAGCCTAAGAACCATTTGTAAGAACCACATTTGGGTAAACTCAGGGCCAATTGGAGAAAGTCTGGGGAGGAATTACTGGAAATATCAGAATTTAAGCAAAAAAGATGAGATCAGACCAAAACAGAGAGGGCTTTTCATCTAGACAGCCTGAGGAAATAAGCAAAAGCTTTTTGCACAGAAGAAGAAAATAATCAGCTGATCAGAGGTAGATCAGACGTGAAGTCCTGAACATCAAATTCAGCCAGTGTAAGTGGGCTTAGAAATGATAAGGAGAATGATGATGATAAATAAATCATATCATATAATATCAATACTACTGCTAGTACTTCTTCTTCTTCTTCTTCTTCTTCTTCTTCTTCTTCTTCTTCTTCTTCTTCTTCTTCTTCTTAGTCGTAATAAGTCATAAAATGCCTGTACACCACCCACACAACAGTAAGGGTAAGAAAGGTCTGGAACTGAATACCTTGAGAGGAGGAGGTAGTGTCTTTTTGTCAGCATACTTAGAAGCAAGCTGGACAGTCAGGAAAAGTATCATTGGAAACATTTCTGCCTTTAACCTTGTAAGGACTCCTCCAGCTGTGTTAACAGCTGATTCTCTGTCCCCTGGCAGGCAGCACAGCACTTTACAAGTATCAACCAGCGTTGTTCAGCTGTATCAGCAGAGCTGTGCTAATATACTTCCACCGTGGGTTTGCTCTCAGGTTTACCCACACAATGACAAGCAAGACAAGACAGCTACCGTGCATTATTTTAACTATGCATAGATGCTTTCACTTACAAGTTTTTATTTCCTTATTCAGTTAAGACGTGTTGTCTTATCTTCCCATTTCCTCAAAGGGCCACAAAAAGTGAGGAAACCAGCTCTTCCACTGGCATCAACCAGTGTGGCCATCCTGCCTTACGGAAAAGAATTTGGACTTCTCTCAGAAGAAGCGCTTGCTCACCAAGACTTCAACACGATTAAGGTTTCTATTTAAATCACCTTTTCCCTAGTCTAAATTTTTAATTCATTGCAATGCTTTTCTGCGGATTCTTTGAGCCATCCCTCATGCCAGCATAAATCACGATGAACTTGAGCGGAGCTACATCCAGTTAGACCAGCCAAACTTCTAGCACGCTACCCTGCCCCATCAATTTTAATTCCAGCTCTCCACAAGAGGAATGGCAGTCAACAAATCCGTGCAGCAAGGTACTTGTTGTTTCAAACCTCCCCCAAATTTATGTTCCCACAGGGCTGCGCAACGTAACGCACTGCCCCTGCTCCCAGTAGTGAGCAAACCAGACCCACAGCGCCCTGGGTGCTTGTCAGCATTTAATCCTGCCAAACTGAAATCTCACCCTGGTTAATTAGGTGCTGCTCCAGGTGTTTGATAAGCATTTTCTTAGGCTAGCCCCTCCAAGATCAAGAAATGAAGGGGGAGGCTCCTCCCCTCCCTCATCTCATCTCCAAGCTCCTCTAGTTTAATAGTTCTAGTCCACAAGGAGTGGCTGAGTATGAGCTGAAGACTTGTGTGTGCTTCCACTCCCCACGGCGCCATAAATTATATGGGGTAAAGCATTACCTAATTCATTTAACTTGTCATGTTTTGCTCCCCTCAGAGGAAAACTCAATGATTTTAAGAGCAAGTGTTTGGGGCTGTGATGGTGGAGGTTTTGTGTTAAACCAGGAAAAAAAACGAAGTGGGATTGAAGGGAGAGCTGCCTGTCAGGTAGGTCTCAGGAACATGAGGTTCAGTAGTTTCTGTCTTACCCTGGAGAAGACCTACATGGATGTTGTGGCTGACTGTGCCAGTTTTATGCCAAACGGGGTCACATATAATGTTAATGTTCATATCTCCACTGACTACTTCTTGTATGTAAGTACAACTGTATGTCTATGTCCACATCCTCACCCAGGCATTAGGCGTTTTTTAGCATATTTTTTTTTAATTATCCAATAAAAAGTGTTATTTTGTCATATTCAGCTTCTTAAGGGTCCAAGCTGATAAGGAGCTGGTGCCTTTCATATAATGTAGTTATATTGACTTCCTATTTTTGCAAATGAGAGACTTTTCTCATAGTCTTCACTTCCTTTGTTTTCTCTACATGCATATGTATATTTTTGCAGCCAAATGTATGTACACACATGGAGTTGTATGAATGAAAGTCCATTTCAAGACTGAGCTAAAATGCCTTTCCAATACTTTCCACTTAAACTGAGGTAGACAGAACCTCAAATAAGATACTTCCCACTCTGGCTTGTGCAAATACGAGCAGCAGATTACAGAAATTTTGGTGGACGTTTGCTGCTGTAAGCCAGCAGCTGTCATGTGGTGCGAAGTCCACATCCATATTGGGTGCAGATTACCGATATATAAGCGAATACATGAGTTCATTTTGAAGGGACTCACACCTTTACTTCTGAAGCCTAGCTCAACATCACACTGGTGGTCCTCATTGTGTGCTCTCCTTTTACCATGAGCACCAATCTTTGCTCTTGGCTCAATATAAACTTTATTGTTTGCTTTGAATATAATGGTCCTGACTTTCTGCTGGAGTAATTTCCTGTAAACTAACTTCTGTGGAGTTGTACCAAACTATGCCATCTTCTGAAATGTCTCCTGCTGTTTCAAAATGACGAGATAGTGGTTCACACTCAGAGATATCGCGGAAGCCTCCAGATGTAAGTGTTGCCTTCCCGATAAGGGATGTAGAAATGCTGAAAACTGCAATTTGGCCTTGGAGCCAGGGATTGAACTCTTCAGAGGATTTTGCAGTTCTTATTTTCCCATATTTTCAATTAAATTTTTTTCTTTAAAAAGCAGCAAAATACAGGTCGTCTCATACTTGTCATAAATGTAAGAAATGATGTTGGAAGATTGTGTGTGTAAAAGCAAGTATTGGTGTTGAAGAGAATGTTATTAAAGGTGAAATTGCAGTACAAGAAAGCAATTGTCTGGGAAGATGTTGGGGATTCATGCTAAGCATCTGGAAATACGAGAAGCAGTTCATTTCATTATAAAAGATGAATTAAAAACAGGACTTGTGATCTTTTTTAGAGGAGGTCAATGGGTCACTGCTGTTATGGGAGACATGCTTGCCGTTTTGAACTTCAAACTAAACCATTGGAGGCTGTGTCCCATCAGTTGCAAATCTTGCCCTCCGAAAAGCAAGAAGAGAAACCGTAATAAACAATTTTTAGCACCTGACATCCTCCTCGTCTGCAAAAACCTTTTCTCCAGCTTTCGAGGCTCACCAACCGTTTTACTTCATCTCACCACGCTAATGCCTGTGGTTTCATGATCACATGAAGTCTTTCTCTGCAAAGATCTGCTTTGTAGCCCTCCAGAAGCTGACAGGCTTTCCGTAAAACTCTCAAAACCAGAAGCTCATACACAGACCCTAAATTTCCCAGTGTCTAGCTGTGGGCAGCCTTCCCTCCCCCACCTCCCTTCCCTTCCCAGTTGCACACAACCTCACTTGTGCCTGGCCCCTCTTTCTGGGACGCCCAGGGGAGACGCTGTTAAAAAGAAAGGCCCGAAGGGTGCAATGTGTTTTTACTTGTGGGTAATTCACCCTCCTCCTCCCATGGGCTCTGCTACAGCGCGAAATAAGCCTTTCCCACCGACGGTGAAAATCCTACAGAAGTCTTAAAACCAGTTACAAGACACCAGGCTTTCCTGGCACTCTCCTACACTTGGTGGCAGCTCTGTATCGAGGTAGAAAGAACCATCCTCCTTGAGATACCACCGTGGGTGGAGTTGGAGTAACTGGAGAGCCTGTATTCCTCATTTGGCATGAAACGTCCTCCCCTACCCTCATCCCCTTATCCCGCAGCCAACACTTGATTTTTATTGCTGTGCTGGTTGTCATGGAAACAGCCTAAAAAGAGGTAAGGTAATGTTGCAAGGCTAAATATAAGCAAGGCATTGAAAGAATTTAGGCTTAGGACTCCCTTGGGGTTGCCCTTGGAGCTCGTATAGCACTGCTGCCCAAATGGGACCGGAGGAGGGTGTTCAGCAGCAGGAGGTACCATGGAAGGGAACTATTTTTTATTTTGTATTTGTTTGCTACAGGTGAAAGTGGAACCCGTGTCCACTGTTCAGTGGGATGGTCTCTCAAGATGCTTCACAACACAACCTCATCGTTGCCAATACCAGGCCCTTCTTAACGCTACAGAGTAAGTGTCATACCCTGACAAGAGAAAAATGAAAATACAGAAAAGACTCTTGTCCCAGGGAATATGTGAAGCAGAGTCTTGATGCTCCTGTGGGCTTTTCCTTTTCCTCTGGGTAACATCTGTCAGCCAAGCTGGATACAGAATGTCCTAAATAAAAATAAACATGAGGGATTAGGATGATAAGAATGCAAAAAGTCCTTCCCTGAAAGGTTTTAAGCAGCAAATGAGGGTGAATGCTGGAATGATAATTTAGCTCATGGCAAAGGGGACTTGCTTGTGACAGCAAAGCAAGTCTGGTTCCATCGATGAAGAGGAATCTGCTGATGCTCTCAGGCATTAAATAAGGATGAGCTGTTCTGAGATGTCCCAGAAGAGAACAATCATGCACACAAAATCTATCACAAGGCAGCAGCTCACTTCTGCTCGGGCTGTTTAGGGTCTTGAAGAACCTAGTAATTTCCAAGACATGCAGTTTAAATCTCCGTTTGGCCCTGAAATGTCACTCGGTTTTGGGTCCATAGCTGGTGGTGGTGGTGGCTACTTCTGAAGGAAAAAGAATAGGTTATTTTTTAGACCTGACTTTAACAAATATGAACGAAGACTCACTCACATCATCCAGTGTATGTTAAAATTCTCCTGGTGAGGTCATCTTTACATGCTAGTGATGGTGACTGAAGTGTCTGTCTTGCCTAATGGAGTTGATGTTTAAACCCTGCTCTGGAGAGGACTGCAGACACCACTGTCAGGCAAATACACAGGAAGAAGCCTAATTCCTGGAAAAAACAAGAATCTTTATGCAGGACAGGTGCTACACTTATGATTTCAAGATTCCCTAAGGTTATGCCTACACTGGTGTGTGGCATGGGCCAGATGTGTCCAGCTGTTATGCTTTGTTCAAGAAGTTTTCTGGGTTCACTTGTGTAATATGAACTGTTAAAATCACAAGCCTGACTACTGGAAGATAAAGGTTAGTGGTCTGACTTGTCTCTCTGTCCTTCCAGGACAAAGGATCTGGTGTTTCAACAGCCAGAAATCAGGAATAGGGAAGCAGAGGATGGCAGGCAAAGGTTTTCTCTTCTTGAGGCCTGCATCTTCAAGGAGAACAAGGTGGAGTAGGGTTTATCTCTTTACCTGGTAACTCTGCAGAGCTACCAGAGTTGCCTGAGGTGTGTTTGTGTGGGCATGTGTGTGTGTGTGTGCACGTGTGTGTCCGCAGTGCAGACGGTTCTTAGGTGTTGTCCTAATTTCACCTTAAATTGTCCTTACATCTTTCGTAAATCTTTCAGATGTAGAAGACATCTGAACGTGTGTCCTGTGTGTGTTCCAGGCATCACAGTATCACAGCAAAAGACTCACCAGGCAACATCTGCCTCACTTATGAAATTCCTCCCCCTCTCAAGTAGCAGAGCTGTTGCCCTTGAACACACATACCAGGGAGGAAGAGTTCGTTTACATCCCGTGCTTTTCCAGCACTTGCTCCAGTGTGTGCTCCCTGGGGGTCAAATCCTCATTGTCATTACAACACCTAGCAATTAGGTAATGTTTCATGATGTAACCAAATCCCTGTTGGAGCAGAAGCTTTAAACCCCCATTTCAGGGAGTACAGGGTTATTGGAGGGATCTTCAAATTTCTGCTCTATTGTAGGAATTACGTACTATGAGGCCATAGAGGCCACTGGTAGACATCCTCCTTGGAGAGATGAATTCATGATTCCAGCACTGTTTTTCTCTTGAGACTGGGTGCTTGCACCAGTCATCCCTCCTTCTAGCAGTTGGCCAGGTTTTGGTTTATGCACACTGTTTTGTGTTGAAAGAAATGGACCATATGATTGAGAAAGGCATCCTTGACTATTTTGAGTGCCGTATTACTTCAATTGCAACCGGCCCTCTGAGTAGCTCTCAGTTTGTGGACATTGTTGGGTTCAAGCAGCCACATGAAATGCAACTGCTCACCATGTGAGAATCACAGAATCACAGGGGTTGGAAGGAACCTCTGGAGATCATCTAGTCCACTCCCTCTGCCAAAGCAGAGTCACCTACAGCAGGTTGCACAGGACGGCGTCTAGGCGGGCTTGGAATGTCTCCAGAGCCAGAGACTCCACCACCTCTCTGGGCAGCCTGTGCCAGTGCTCTGCCACCCTTAAAGGAAAGAAGTTCCTCCTTGTGTTTAGATGGAACTTCCTACGTTCAAGTTTGTACCCATTACCTCTTGTCCTATCACTGGGCACCACTGCAAAAGGACTGGTGCCATCCTCCCGGCACCCTCCCTTTAAGCATTTGTAAGCATTGATGAGATCCCTCCCCTCAGCCTTCTCTTCTCCAGACTAAACAGACCCAAGTCCCTCAGCCTTTCCTCATAAGAAAGATGCTCCAGTCCCCTCATCACCTTCATAGCCCTGAAGAAGGTGAGAAGGAGCTCTGAGGGTATTAGTGGTGTTACAGTGGTGGATTTAAAGACCTAAAAAACAGTAGGGCCATTGGCCATAGGAGCTAAAACTCATTCTTCAGGGCTGCATTCATCGGGACTGTAACCAGCCATCCTGGCTTTGGAGCTGGATTTTGGGGGTCAGCTTTTCTGGTCAGAGCCACACACAATGTCGAAAGTGTTATTTTTTTCCCCAGTTAGGCAAGTTGCCCAGACTGTGCCCTCATTTATCCCGTAATAACCTCACAACTTTAGCAAGTGTCTCCACGGGGATCTGAGGACATTTAGCACCTCTCAGAGGGGACTGAGATTTTGCCAGACCTGGCCCTAAAGCTTTATTTTTCTACCAGAAATCCTTCTTGCAAACGGTTCGTGGAAGTTGTCAGTAACTCGGATGGGCTGAAGGTTGTTAGCAATTTGGTTTAACAGTTCCTTGTGGTTATTTTTTTCCTCTGCCCCTTAATTGAAATGGAAAACAGAAATTCCTGTCAGCATGTGTGCATCTGCTTCTGAAATCTGCCAGCAACATCACACGGCATTCGTCGTGTCTTGCAGACCAGAGGATCCCTGAAGCTTTTCCCAGAAGCTCTTTTTGGTGAAGGATGGTAGAGGTGCTTCTGCAAGTCCCCTCCTTATGAAGATCTACAGGACACTGTGGTAGAAACTAGGAAAGAAATGGTGGGAAGAAAGATCTGAGGTCACAGCAGGATTTAAAAGGGTACTTTTTTCCCAGGTTCAAAACAGATAATTTCTATAAACTCTGCAAAACAACTAATGTGAGATCTTGTGATTGTTGCATAGCTCTCAGGAGAAGTCTGTCTCTGCTGTGAACCTGCTCAATGATCTTTAGTGACTCGTTTTGCATCCCTGGGCCTCTGTTCCACCATCTATAAATTAAGGGTGCTGGTAATGATTTCCTTTCCAGTGTTTCGAGAAGTATTTACGATGCAGTTCAATACACAAGACCACTGGCAACTGCTGTGATTCTCTCCCTTCTCCAAATGCGTAACTGCATGCTTTTCATTTAACGTGACTGCACCAAAGTGGGGAAGACAATATGGTCTGTGTAGTGCTTTTCAGAGGGGAAAGAGGGGGAAGAAAAAAGAAAATGAAAGAGAGAGCTCCAAGAGATGATATTTGGAGTTGCCCAGCTGTGTTTCTAATGTTGTGTCTCAGATGCTGGTGAGGTTCCAGAGGCAGAAGTTCCTTCCAACCTGACCTGGAAGGGAAAAAAGCCATTGTCAATAAACACATTCGGGGTACTTTTCTTTTAATGAACTTGGAGAGAACCTCTTATTTATTTTTTCAGGGAAGTTTTGAGGCAAGCCAGCTACAGGCTGCAGCTGGGGTCGGGTGTGTGCCTGCCAGATCTCTAAAGGAAAAGCTTTCTCTGGGAGCTTTGTCTAAGCTGGAAGAACTATTCTGTACATGGTGCGTAGGCCCAGCTACTGTGTTCTCTGAGTTGAGAACATAACATGGGTCAAATGATGGGTGAGAAGTTGGCACAAGAGGTTATGTGCTAAAGGAATGGCCACGTTCTGGGGTTGCAGAGATGAGTCATGTCATTTGTGAAAAGACGGCTTCTCTGTGAGGGCAACTGTGGTCTATGTCCATTTTTGTGAACATGCTTACCAAGTGCTGTGGGTGGCATCCTGAAGAGTCAGAGAAGATGAAGCGTAGTACAAGGACATGCAATTCAAGCTCATCTGGAGGAGCTTGAACTGGGGATTTGATGTGAGCGAGGCTTAGACAGGATGACTCTCATGCAAGTATCAGATTTGGATTATCCCAGTTCAGACCATCTTAGGGCTGTTCCAATTTACGGACTGTCACTGTGATCTAGAGGAGAGTCATCGAAGGGAAACCTTTGAAAAACAGTGTCATCAGAGCCTTCCCTGGCATTGGTTTTATTCTGGGGCTTAGATCTTGGTTGTGCTAAAGCCAATGAGGGATTTTACTATTGATTTCAGAGTGGTTAAGCCATAGGATCTCTCCTTGAGGAAGTTTCCAAGCTTGAACACAAAACAGAACACTAATGCAAAGGACCTGCTTTTTTCTATAATTGCCTTCATTGCTGACCTTCTATTTTTCTTCAGTCAATCAACTCCTGCCTTAATTATACTTTAGAGAGCCTATGGACACCAGTATTTGCAGCGCCAATTCCCAGAAGCATTTACAAACCTGCCTTGTTTTTAAATGGGCTGAATTGTGTTGCTTGTTAAAATAAATGCACTTGTCAAATCTCTTTCTTCAACAGCCTTGCCTTACACCTCGCCTTGACAGTGTAATAATGTCTGTAAAAACAACCTAAAGGCCGCTTTCTACCTACAGCCACTCCTCAGTCCTCAAATGAATGGCAAGAAGGGAGTAGGGGAGTGAGAAATAATAAGCCTGCACCCTGGGATAGTGTCACAGGGCTCAGACCCTTTGGCATCACTCACAAAGACTAGTGAGACTCGGAGAACTGCACGCACTTGGGAAAATGCTGTGGGAAAAGAAGCTAAGAGGAACGGATGGAAATATTCCGTGCAGATTATTAAAGGGAGGGGAGAAGCTGTGTGCTTTGTTGCTGATGTGAGGTTTGGGGCTCTGGGATGGATGACTGCTTGGCACCTGACGGATCCCCTGAGTGATGTCCTCTGCCTAGGAGCTGGATGTGTTTGCCTGGTCCAGCAGGTGTGGTTTAGTTTCTCAACAGCTCAGGCAACGCTGAGGTTTGACGTGCTGGGATGAGGAGAGGGGACCAGGCAGCTCCTGACATAGGAAAGGAGAGTTTGAAAATGGAGGTTGGACAGAGCTGGCAGGAGAGCCCAAGCATCTCAGCCTTCCTACGCCTGCAGAGGTCCCTGGAGAGTCATGCCCACATTCTGCAGTTGCTCTATCCACGGCAGCAGCAACCAAGCTGCTTCTGAGGACTCACAGCTGTTTTGCTGTTCCCTTGTTGTCCTCTGCCACTGCAGCAGTAGCCTTACTCTACATGCCAACAAAGCATGGATACTACAAGGAGTATCAGCTTGGCTTGTACTTGTAGATAGGGCCAGCCAGAAATCAAGCTAGTCTATGGTTACCCCAAGCACAAATTAACAACTTAAGCAAAAAGACAGAGGAACCATCCCTTGAACTGGTGTTACAAACTCATTTTGCCAAACTCTTATGACCAGTTATTTTCCAGATTGTTGGTGACGTCTCCTCTCCTCTCCTCTCCTCTCCTCTCCTCTCCTCTCCTCTCCTCTCCTCTCCTC
>VFFE01007125.1:556648-593270 GCA_008921705.1 Burhinus oedicnemus | reverse complement strand
GTCCAGTCTGGGACTTCCCCTGAGCCTGCTGGTGACGTGATTGTCATCCTGGGAGCTTGATACGGCTTTGTATATTTCATTTCCTACTAAACACTTAAGTCTCTCTTTTTCTCTCTTTTCTTTCCCCTCTCTTTCCTGTCTCCTGAGCGGAGCAGGAGAGAGAGAGAGCATCTGTCATTCCATCGGATTGGGCCAATCTGGCCCAAACCACGACAGCAGGTTACAAAGAGCTGCAAACCTCCGAACATCTGCCCCACTTACCAGTAGATCAGGTGGTGTTTTTCCTGGCAAATGGAGAGGTCTGGTGATCCAGGGAACCCAGTAACCCTCCTCACACCCTCCCCCAAACCCCAAAGATGCAACTTTTGGCACTTGTCGGTCACGAGGTGACTCTCTTCCCTTGGCGGCAAAACAGGAAATGAGTCAAGCAGGGAAACACACGTTCACATGAGGAATTGCCCTCCTAAGGTTTGAGAAGCAACCGCCTCGGAGGTGTTTGTTATTCCTGGGCAAGGAGGATGCATCTGGACACCATTCCCAGAGGTGACATGGCTGTGGGCTGTCAGCAAAGGGTGGGGACAGGTGGAAAAAGCTGGTGTCTTCTGACACCTTGTTTACTCAAACCCTTCTGGCTCTTGATGATTCCTCTGAATCCATTTCTCAATCATCTGGAATGAACGACCAGTGCCTGGGGTGCTCTGCACTTCTCAGAGACCTGAAAGAGGGTGCCAGATGTGCAGCTTTTCAGTGAAAGCACTGGCACCTTCTCTGTGAGGTGCCAGGATCCTTGTGGGAGATACCAGTCTCTCTCTGAGGAGGAACAACACCACAGAGTTTTTTAAGGTCAGCTCTTCCGTGCATCACACAGAGGGAGGCAGCACCTCTGGGGTCTGGCTGGCACCACACCAGTGTGCCCCTTGCACCATGATTTGGCTGTCCTGAGTGTGTTTCACAGCTCTCTCTCTGCTGTTAACCTCTGGCAAGGCAAGCTGCACGCAGAGGGAGGAATGACATCTACTCCAACATCACCTTGGGCCTGCCATGAAGCTCAGTTCACAATCGATGAGCCTCGTAAATCCTACACCGTTGGGCTGAGGGACTTCTACAGCCTCCAGAAGGGGAGAAGCAGCACACGTTTCACGCCTGAGCAGGGCCCTGAGCTATGGGAGTGTGAGGGTTGCACCAGTGATGAGAGCCGAAAACTGCAGTGGTGTGTGTTTTCACAGAATCACAGAATCACCAAGGTTGGAAGGGACCTCTGGAGATCATCTAGTCCAACCCCCCCTGCCAGAGCAGGTGCACCTAGAGCAGGTTGGACAGGAATGCATCCAGGTGGGTTTGGAATGTCTCCAGAGTCGGAGACTCCACCACCTCTCTGGGCAGCCTGTTCCAGTGCTCTGCCACCCTCAAAGGAAAGAAGTTCCTCCTTATGTTCAGATGGAACTTCCTATGGTCAAGTTTGTGCCTGTTACCTCTTGTCCTATCCCTGGGCACCACTGCAAAAAGACTGGTCCCGTCCTCCTGGCACCCTCCCTTTACATATTTATAAGTATTATAGGTATTTATAAGTATTATAAGTATTTATAAGTATTATAAGTATTTATATTTATTTATAATATATTTATTATATATATTTATTTATCGGTATTATATTTATATTTATTTTTGAACATGCCCTGCCTCTCCCACCTGTCCCTCTCCTTGCAGAGAAGTGAAAGTATTTTGCCTCGTTCTTGGCTCTGCCCCAGCACCCTGTTCCTGGCTCTGCCCCAGCATCTCCGCAGGATCCAAATCAAAGTGGAAGGCTGCTCGGTGTGCCTATTTATCATTTTACTGACGGCCGCACCCCCCAGCTCCCAAGAAAGGAGGAAAAGGCAAAGCGTGGCTGTGTTTCCTGCGATACAGCTATTATCATCTCCCCATGACCGTGATGAGGAAGGCGTAGGAAAGGAGGGGGAGCACAGCTGCAGGAGAGCGACAGAAGGTTTGCCGCCTGGCAGACCCTGTGCCGCTGCATCCACTGCAGGAGCAGGTGAGGAGGAACCAGCCCAGGAGCCCCTTGTGGTGGGCAGCATCCCACGGAACCTCCTCGTGCTGCTCAAGGCAAGGGAGAGGGGGCTACTGTCCGAAATCACCTTTGCAGTCTTGCACAGAGGATGCATCTGAGCATCGCTGGCTCCCAGTGAGCATCCCGAGAGCGGAGCAGCCCGACAGGAGGGTTCCGTGCCCAGGAGGGGTCACTTTGGCGCTGTATTCTCCCGTCCATGAAAGACACCTGCTTCTCCCTGTCACGTAGGCAGGCTCAGTTCCAAATCCTCTTCCTCCCTCATTGTGACTTTTCATCCATAAGTTTTGGTGGGTTTGGTTTGTTTGTTTTTTAACAGAATAGAATTTCCACCCCCCCCCTTTCTTGCAGGATAACAAGTTTGTTTAGTCGTAGCCAGACTGGACTATTGCTTCAAAGAACATTTGAGACTGAGATTTAGCTATTAGAAAAAACATAAGAGTTGGTGTCAACATGTGTATGCGTGTTTATATGTTTGTGTACACATATGTATATATGTACCTATATATGTCTGTGTATATGTACATATACTATTATACGTGCGTACCCAGTTCCCACAGAATGTTTTATATTTGCAGTTATATTGAACATCTGTCTAATTATGTATATATATATAAGCTTGAACATGTGTTTGTGTGCATGTGTGTGTGTGTGTGTGTGTAGATAAATGAACATATGTAAGGAGAAAGAAGGGTGGATATATGACATAATGGAGTGACATCATATCCCGTTAAATAGCTCATGGTCCCTCTGTTTCCCTCATGTCCTCTGACTCCCTCTATATTAATAAGGCAATCACGGCCCAGGTCTGGATCTGGCTCCCTGGCATAATTTTATTTTTATTTTATTTTTAGCTGGGGCCAGCAAACACTTCCCCATACAGGACCCAGCCCCGGCAAGGGACTCTCTGCTATGAACACAACTGCTCTTTTTGTGGGGCAAGGAAGAGGGGTCAGCTCTGCAGGTGTGAACCATTGGAGTCCAGTTGATCCTTTGCCTGCTGGGAGGAGATGGTAATCCTGGTTACTAGCCCCCTCCCTGAGATTTTGAGTTCAGTTAGTGACCCGAGCACTGCAAGAGACAGGAGCACAGTAGCTATAAGTTGGGGTGTGCTCAAGCATTAGTATGTGATAAGTACATCCTGCATCCCATAACTTACATTCATCTCCAATATAACATCTGGGATGTTCAGGAGAGGTCTACGTACCTCTTCTGCAAGACATACCATAATAAACTAAACCAGACAAGCTAGAATCTTTTGTGAGGGTTATATTTCAATCCAAGCCTGAAAAGGACAGATGACTTTCTACAAGTGAAGACCTGCTTTAGGCTGGAGTCCCAAGTCCATATTCAGAGAAAACAAGCAGCCTGATTTCCATCTGAGCTGAAAGCAACACAAGCTGCTAGGCTGTTTCTGCGCTGGCGCTAAACCTTGGTTGTTACCCCGTTGCGTAAATGTGGATCACACTTAAGAGGTATTTTTGTTTCATATTTTTTTTAACAGATGGCAAGAAAGATTAAAATCAAAAAACAGCAAAGGATTGCTTTAGCATTGGTCTCTCAAGCATTTAAGAGTGTGCTAGGGCGGTAACGTGATGGGAGATGACTGCAGTGTGTTGGGATATGAGAAGGGAAAGAGGATGGAGCCAGAATCTTTTCAGTGGTGCCCAGCGACAGGACACAAACTGGAACACAGGAAATTCCATCTGAACATGAGGAAAAACTTCTTTACATAGAGGGCGGCAGAGCACTGGCACAGGCTCCTCAGAGAGGTCGTGGAGTCTCCTTCTCTGGAGATATTCAAAACCCACCTGGATGCATTCCTGTCCAACCTGCTCTAGGTGAACCTGCTTTGCCAGAGGAGTTGGACTAGATGATCTCTGAAGGTCCCTTCCAACCCCTACCATTCTGTGATTCTGTTATTCTGTGCTTCTGTGAAAGAGACTTAAAAGTAAAGGCTGGGGAAGGGGCAAGGCAGCTCCAGGTTGGTATTTGCTCTGTGACTCCCTGAACCCAGCCTGGATGACTGACAGTTCATAGCCATGCATGAGCACGACCACCTGAATCCGGCTGTGGCGAAGCACAAGGGGAAGATCTCTGTTAAATATGCTAAACTGGACCAGTATTTCAAGACTGCTCATGCAGCCCAGTCTTAGAGCACTAATCTGGGCTCAGAAAACACTACTGCTGATGGGCTGCAGAATGAACTGTTCCATGGTCCATTGTCCTTTCTACTGAAATGGGGTTAATGCTAATTCTTGTGCTGGAAAAGCGTGAGGACAGTGGAGACAACTCCTCTTAGGAGGGGTCGGCATGAGCGGGAAACTTCGCCCTGAACTACAGGCAGGGCAGGGTTTCCAGCTTGTAACTGATAGACCGGAGTCCAGATGAGGATGTTTATCCAAGAATTAGCATTTGTAAATCTCTTCAACCCCTGTTTTTCTGCCCTTTTTGCTCCAAGCCGTATGTTTCTTCCTGCTTGTCTAACAGTCCAACTGCTGAAGCCTGGAGATTGCTGAGATCTGACAGATGAGTCTCACACAGACGTCTATGGCAGAAGTGGAAAGACCACTGAATTTATACCATGCAGGTACACATTCAGCCTGATTCCCTGCTTCTGTCCAGCAGAGAAGGTCAAAGAGTAGATGTAGATTTGAAAGGGAAATATTTTATTTGCATGAACTCCAAAACTTTCATCAAACATGACTGCTTTCCTACAACACTTTGTGATTTGCGCTTTTGGTTTATTTGTGGGGTCTTTTGTCACCATGTGACAGCAGTGCAATCTCAGTCATCATTGCCTGGAAACATCTGTGGTGGGATTTGCTTGAGTTTTAAACATCTTAACCTGAGCCAATCACCCTGGCTTGCCTTCATGATTAAAGGATGGAAGAAAGCATTTTAAAGAAGAATCTACTCCCCTTCTTTAGGAGGAGATGAGGACAGCAGGTCCTAGACTCTGCTGTCACTATTGTCATTGAACACTCAGGGATGTCTGCAATGAAGATGGTTGTATCTGCTGGCATGAATACCATCCACATTGTTACTGATTTTTCCTGCAATTAGGATTTCAAATCCTGCAAGCAGTATCTGATGTCTTCTAAGAACCACTCCAGGCAAGGTCCATCAAAATCCCTGAGGAATTAAAGGTATTGATTAACTATCTGAATAGAGAGGAAGGATGCCTCTGATTAAGTCCTACAGAGAGCAAGGAATGTATCATTAATATGTGAGCTCCTCACCACGGGATGTTTTGGATACTCAAAGCTGACACGGGCTCAGGGGTGAACAGGATGAGCTCATAGAGTACCATCCATGGCAGGTTATTAAGCAGAAAGACAGCCCCTGTATTTCAGGAAGTACTCGAGCTGTAAATTCTTGGAGGTTGGGAGAATATTTGGAGAATTATCACTACGTGCGTTGTCTATCCTTACACTCTTTCCGAGGCATCTGCATTCAGAAATGGTATTGGCCATTTATGGAAACGAGATACTGGGATACGTGGTTCCAACCCGTACAGCCATTCTTAGGTCCCTGGCCACTAGCAGCAGATGGGCTTATGGAAAAGAAGGACAAGCTGTTGTTTTAATAAATAAGTCTGTGACAAATTCAGAGTCCATAAAGGGTGTGAGTTTAACATTAAGCAAGTTCAAAAGAACTGAGACGAGTGCAAGGTGGAACTGTTCACTTGTGGGAGTTCTTTGTTTGTTTGTTTTTTTCTCCAGTTATCAGCTTCACACGTGAGTATTTCTTCCAAATGTTGGATACTTCCCAAAGCAAGAGGATCACACCTCTCCTTTGGGAGTGAGAATGGTGGGTGAGGAGTGTAAGAGCGTAGCTTGGATAATCCCAGTATAATGGAAAGTGATGAAGGTAGGGCTTGGGGTATGTTCTGCCACTGAAGGCAAGACTACAGGGTGAGCTCAGCCGTCATTAGCCATCAGAGAACCCACACATTACCCCCTAAGGCTTCATCAATTCCTCTGCTGAAAGCCCCTTATCAGCCCTTGAAGTTTATCTGCTGTGGGGTTTTCCTGCCAGACTGTACATTGATAAAAATGATGTTTAGACTTCTCAGCTAAGCAAGTTGGATGGGGGAGTTGTGTGTAAGATGGACCTCAAGGATTCCTAGATGTGTTTCTCAGAGGCTGATTGATGTTCAGCCGGTCACCAAATTGGAGCAACTGTACTGCAATTATCCCCTTGGTGCACTGGCACTTTGACTGAGAGACCAGGAAGCTCCTGCCCCTCTCTGCACGCTGGAGGATAAGGCATAAGGAGTAGGTATTTTGTTACCCTATATAGTCTTATTAATGACTTTACCGTATAGGTATAAGAACATACAGAGGTCGGACGGAGATATCATTCACTCGCGGTTCCTAAAACTCACCTGTCTTTTCACATTTATCCCCAAATGCTCTTCTTCCACGTTTAAACCCAAACAAGGAAGATTTCACTTCAAAAATTGGCTGTGGTACAGCAGTCTCTTCTGTTTAGAATGAATTGCTTTGCAGCCTGCAAACAGCTTGTGTTACACAGTCCGTATGCCTCAAATTCTCAGTTCAGATACTCTATTTGACTTTCCCGTCACCTTGCTCTGCAAAGCAAGCATACGTCTCAGAAGCGGCTCAGTTTATTCAGTGATGGAGCAGCACAGCGTTAAATCGGGGTTAGTAATTACAAACACTTCTCTTACTGGACAGAAAGAACTGAGCTGCTATTTGTAATTATAGCCATGATCAAGGTACACCAAATGATATTTATATTCAACATACAATGTAGACACATTTGAAATAGACATCACATTCAATAGAGAAATAATCAATAAGTAGAGAGTTTGAGGATCGATTTATTTTATCCAAATCCGATACTTTGTACCCCACCTATCTCTCTGTACTATGAAGTACAGCAAAGATGTCTAGCTCATTTTTAGTTATCTACACCATAGACCTTTGAACTTAGAAAGAACATATCCCAGCCTGCCTCGGACCCAGCTATTATAGTCAATTCTCATTCCCATATCCTGGAGGAGCTGACTTTCTGCAATACAATCTAAGAAACTGTGAGAAAGATGTTAGTACTTCATATTCCTCTTTGAATCTTTCCATGATCTTCATGGGCATGGTGACCCAATGATTTAAACTATCTTTTAGCTGCATACTTCAGTTGATAAATGACTGAAACATACAAAATCTAATGGACTTCCAAATGCAAACTGTTGCTTTCTGGGGAAAATGAAAAATACAGAGAGAGAAGCGAAACTAGGAGCATTCCCCAGTCAAGACACTGGTAAAGAATTAGCCTTTCTACATGCCTCAATTTTTATGATGCGTGCATTGTGTGTGCTCATGTCTTTGCCAACGTAAATGGAGAGAGCTCGGCAACATTTCAATGGTTTTCCAAAGCTGGATTTAAGTCATATTTTGTTAAACTCCTGTAACAAGTTTTGACCTTTCCAAGAATATCTTGGATGTCAGATTATGGTTCATAATTTCAAGGTGAGGGCAGGAAAAGAACCCAGATCCTATTGTTTACTAACTGCCTCAACATAAGATAGGAATGGTCTTCGTTAGATGGTTTCAAGAAAGGTTTGTCACATACATTTGGACCGTGTTTATTCAATATACTAGAAGTCGAACTGGCACACAAAACTAACGGCCAATGAATGAAAATATCATTTTCGTAGAAGTTCATTCCGGATTCTGGCTGTCTGATTAAAGGAAAGGCCCTGTCCTTAATGGACTCATGTGCTTAGAGATCACAGAAATACTCCCGTTGAGTAGGTCATATTTGACTATATTGTGAATTCAAATCTTTTTCCTGGATCCTATCAAAAAGCTGCCTTCAGATGACCCAGATGCATCTGAAGACCCAGTCATTCAAGAAAGGGAACCAATGTTGTCTGACATGACTTGTAGACATAGGGCTCCTTGGTTTAGGAGTGGCTACAGATGCTGGAGTATGTTAGTGCCAGCAGCTTCCTGGGTCACCTACTTTTGGAATGGACTTCATACTTGGATTCTCCTTGACTTAATAGGAAATTATTAATTGAGGAAAGACAGGAGGCAGGCTTGAGCTTTCTTTGGGAAATCATTTGTGTCAGCACCATTTAGACACTGGTCCCAAAGTGTGGAAAAATGCCAGGAGAAAAACACTCCCTCGGTGAACATGTGTAGGCCAGGGAAATTTATTTTATTAGGTAAGAAGATAGCCAAGCTCCCCAGGAGCTATCTCAAAGGCATTTCCTCCTATTGTTTGGTCCTTTGCTTTTAGCATCACGCATTCTCCCTTCCTCGCCTACTGGAGTGTTTGCTGGGAACCGTCCAAAGGCTAGAGGCATTTGTCATGGAAGTGGCACATAAAAGGCAGCGTGCCACGGTATCCACTGCATGTCAACAGATTTCTCTTTCAAATACTTTGTAAACAGCTTGCCCTGGTGGCTTCCAGGTCAGTGAGGTTTTTTTGTTGTTTTTCCAAGTATTTAGTATCTTGTCCATTTCCTTTTCCATGTCTCATGATGCTTCATAGCACTTTGACATTTATTAGCCATGTGAAGCACATTTTGGAGGAATCATGTAATCATTTCTGACCTCTTCTCCTTCCTCTCTGGGGTATAGCTTGCACATCTACTGCTCTTCGCTGTTGTCCGTAGTCATGCTAGACTCTTGCCCAGATTCCACTCATTGCTGATCAGAAAAGGACCACATCCTTATTTATAAAACAATCTCAGCTGAGAACCAGGACACTCAGCCTCTCTGTCTGGTGGTGGCTTATGCTAAACACATCGTGCTTGACAACACCATTGGACTGAAAATGCAGTACTGGGACTCATCTGATGAAAATGAACTTATTAAGTTGAATTCAGTAGCTGATTTGATTCTCTGGCCATCTTCAAAATTTGGGAAACGTTTCACCTAATTCCACCTGCCAAAAGGTACAGGTGTATCTGAACAGTCTGTAGAGGAAAAATAATCATACATGACAAAGCTCAGTTTTTCTGAACTGCTTTAGGTGTCCATTTAAGAGCAAGATGAATTATGCCCTGTTTGTCTCTGTTGACTCTACAGAGCTTGAGGTGGTCAGCATGGATGAAGATATCAGGCAGCAGCAAAGCAGGGCATCCCCATCAGGGCAGAACAAGGCAGGAGCTGAGGACAGCCACTCCTGGACTGTTGAGCAGAGCATGGAGGTCCCAGATGAGGTTGGCTGGTGCAGTTCAGGCCTATTAGTGTACACAGGGCCCTGACAGAGGTGGACATTTTAGATAGGCAAGGTGCCCCACCGTATATGACTTGTCATGCTGGAAAATGTTAGTAAAACTGAGATTAGAAAGTAGATCAGTTTATCACGAAATCTCAGCTATCAGCTGTGTCAAGGAAGATATCACAGAACCACAGAATCACCGGGGTTGGAAGGGACCTCTGGAGATCATCTAGTCCAACCCCCCTGACAGAGCAGGGTCACCTACAGCAGGTTGCACAGGACGGCGTCCAGGCGGGTTTAGAATGTCTCCAGAGTCAGAGATTCCACCACCTCTCTGGGCAGCCTGTGCCAGTGCTCTGCTACCCTCAAAGGAAAGAAGTTCCTCCTCATGTTTAGGTGGAACTTCCTATGGTCAAGTTTGTGTGCATTACCTCGTCCTGTCACTGGGCACCACTGAAAACAGACTGGTCCCATCCTCCCAGCACCCTCCCTTGAAGTATTTGTAAGCATTGATGAGATCCCCCCTCAGTCTTCTCTTCTCCAGACTAAAAAGACCAAAGTCCCTCAGTCTTTCCTCATCAGAAAGATGTTCCAGCCCCCTGATCATCTTTGTAGCCCTCTGCTGTCCCCTCTCCAGCAGTTCCCTGTCCTTCTTGAACTGGGGAGCCCAGAACTGGACACAGTACTCGAGATGCGGCCTCTGCTGAATGACTTCCGCAAAGGTTCTTCAGTTTCCATTTGAATCCAAAAAATTTAGCGGTCGCTATGTTTATTTGTTATCTTGAAAAATGACACTACTCTAATGGATATCATTAAATAAAAAATAGCCCGGGAAGAGAGTTTCCTTTTCACCCAGTTAAATCTATTTAGAGCTGCTATGCACAAAACCAGCAGTGAAATCCGTGGAGAGATACAGTACAATGTTATATTGCCTACTCAGGCTAAGTCAAAATTGTTACTGCGTTTTTGTGTTCCAAGATATTATCCATTTTCAAGAAAAATGTGGATAAATCAGAAGTATTTTAATGTAGAGCTTAGTGCATTTAGTTTCTCAGGAGAAAATAAAAGGATAACGTAGTTACAGGTTTTAAGTGCATGCAAATACCTGCAAATAAGTCAGTCAGACTAGACTCTGCGTATTTAAAAGGTGTAACTCATCATGGTTAGTACTGTTTGATGCAGTAAGAGTGAAGTTTATCTCTTCCTAAGACAAATATCTAAATCAGGTCAGATGAATCACTTTCTAAAACAGCTCCTTTTTTTCCCTCCGACCGTAATAGGGGAAATTAAAGCCTGGGCCGGAGTGTTGTTTAGTGTAGAAGTTATATCCTATATAACTATATTCCTATATAAGAAGTGTATCCTACACTGATAATGATGTTTGGTTAAATACTTGCTATTTTTGACAGATATGCTTACTATTAACCCTATTCTGATTGTTACAAAAATGACACTGTTACTGAAATAGAAATCAAGGAGCAAACTTTTCTTTTTTAATCAAAGGAAAGAAGTGCTTATACAAGGCAAAACCTTGCTGGGAGTTTGCCATCCCTTTCAGACTTCCCACATTCTTGGCCTGGCGAAACAACGTAAGTAACATGCCCAAAATGTCACAAGAGTAAAATTCAACTTACTATATCTTTTTAATACCTAAACTGCTGGACTTACGTATTCATTGACAGCAGTTAGGAGGCATCTATCTCACAATACCTGTTTTCATTAGCTGAACACCAACTCGCATGTATTTACATCACTTTCACATTAACATCACCATTTAGGTCACTGTGACCTTAAAAACCATCAAAATTCTCCTCGTCAAAACAGCCTTGGCTCAAAAATTACTTAGGAAGTTTTCCTCATCATACAGTGCCAGAACATCCTCAGTACCCCATCTCAACACGTGCCAGACCAACAAATTAGCACATCCCATAGCTTTCCTGCCTTGTTACCCAATTAACGAAAAACAGATGCCTCCTCCTGTGTCAAATGCAAATTGGTTCCCACATCCCATTATGCCAACAAACATCACTTCCAACCCGCTGGGCTCCCAGGGGCCCAATTCCTTTTGTTTGTACTGATACAGTTGCCCAAAACCTTAAAAGGGTTGAACCGAGAAGTTAGTTACTTGATAGTCTGGTCCTGAAGAAGATGGTGAGGTTGACCTTGACTGTCACAGTGAACAGAGCCGTGATGCCATGATGCCATTATCTTCCTTATCAACCGGGGAGATTGGCTGCACCTCAGTTTCAGGGCAGAAAAAACCAAGAAAAAACAAAATTTAAGGAAAACCCAGACCCCTTGGCTAAGCTTCAGCACCTGACTCGCATATTAGGTTAGCTCTTCCCTTAAAATCCAATTCCTGTGAAGACTTTTTATTCAGTTCCTTTTAGAAAAAGATTTTAGGCTCTTTTTCCAGCTCATTTTTTTTCTTTTTTTTTTCGTGATAGTTTTCTATGAGAATTGTTTTACACATTAACAAATCATTTGAAAATAAAAATAGAATCATAGAATTGTAGAATCTTAGAATCACAGAATCGTTTAGGTGGGAAGAGACCTTTAAGATCATCAAGTCCAACCATTAACCTAACACTGCCAAAAGCACCGCGAAACCATGTCCCTCAGCACTACATCTTCACATCTTTTAAACACCTCCAGGGATGGTGACTCAACCACTTCCCTGGGCAGCCTGTTCCAATGCTTGACAACCCTTTTGGTGAAGCAATTTTTCCTTATATCCATCCTAAATCTTCCCTGGCACATCTTGAGGCTGTTTCCTCTCACCTTATTGCTTGTGACCTGGGAGAAGAGACCGCCCGCCCCCTCGCTACAACCTCCTTTCAGGTAGTTGTAGAGAGCGAGGTCTCCCCTCAGCCTCCTCTTCTCCAGGCTGAACAACCCCAGGTCCCTCAGCCGCTCCTCACAAGACTTGTGCTCCAGACCCCTCACCAGCTCCGTTGCCCTTCTCTGGACACGCTCCAGCCCCTCAATGTCTTTCTTGGAGTGAGGGGCCCAAAACCGAACACAGGATGTGAGGTGGGGCCTCCCCAGTGCCCAGTACAGGGGGACGATCACTGCCCTAGTCCTGCTGGCCACACTGTTCCTGATACAGGCCAGGATGCTGTTGGCCTTCTTGGCCACCTGGGCCCACTGCTGGCTCATATTCAGCCGGGTGTTGACCAACACCCCCAGGTCCTTTTCTGCCAGGCAGCTTTCCAGCCGCTCTTCCCCAAGCCTGTAGCGCTGCAGGGGGTTGTTGTGACCGAAGTGCAGGACCCAGCACTTGTCCTTGTTGAACCTCACACCATTGGCCTCGGCTCATCAATCCAGCTTGTCCAGATCCCTCTGTAGGGCCATCATATCCTCAAATAGATTGACAGTTGCACCCAACTTGGTGTCGTCTGCAAACTGACTGAGAGTGCACTCAATCCCCTTGTCCAGGTCATTGATAAAGATATTACAGAGAACCGGCCCCAGTACTGAGCCCTGGGGAACACCCCTTGTGACCAGCTGCCAACTGGATTTAACTCCATTCATCACAATTCTTTGAGTCCTCTCTTTTACATCACTATGCAGAGTGCATTTTTTGTCAACTTTTAGCTTAGTAAGTCGTCTTGATTTCTTAGATGGGAAGGAGAACTACATGCAACTGATCTCTTCATCAGGCATCTGTGTCTCTAGAGAACCAGAGCTAAACCTTCATTTAAGTGACACATGCATTAGACACACCCGGAATTTTTACATACGCTTAAAATCCATCTATCACAAACATGATCATTTAAGGCATCCTCTGTCATACCTTTAGTAATTTTTATTTTAAATATCTCTTTAGGAAAGCCTGATAATGTCCATGCCTTTTCTTTTTCCAAACACTTTCCTTACACAACCTCCTTGTAAAATGCTAAATCAATACTAGTTATGTTTAGGAAGTAGTTATCAGGAGCCAGAAATTTCAATGAAGTGGAAAAGAAGTGACTATGGCTTGGATGTATTTAAGATTGTGGATATGCATTTTTAGTTAAAAGACACCTTTGGGACATATTGGTCTAAACAGAAAAAATAACAATATCAGGAGAGTCAGCAAAAAATAAAATGAAGGCAGACCAGCAATCTGGAAGACATTTCAAAGAATCACAGAAAAGGAAGACTGGAAAGAAACTCCAGAAGTCATCAAGTTTAAGGCTGGATTAAGCATTCCTGATGTGGATTTTTTTTAGCCTTCTACAACTGCAAATAATAAATACTCTTCCTTTCCCCACTGCCAATCAAGTTCAATTCTTCTCTTGCTTTACCACTGAGATAATGAGCCTTGTCCCTCACCTGAGTTTTCAGAAGTGCCTTCTAAGCCTGTGACCTCCTGTCCTTACCAAACAGAGAAATTTGCCCCTCTCCTTTCCATAGGAACAACTGCCACCATTGCAGACTGTTGTCATCGTTCTTTTTTTCTAGAGTATTTCTTCAGGTCACGTTAACTAGACCACTAGCTTTTCAGGAATACAGTGGACAGAGTTAGATATAGTGCTGCGTATCAATGCTCGAGAGTGTCTTGAGGACTAGTCAAGTTTGCTTCTGAGCTTTATTCCCTTTGGTCACATATACGTTATCTGTGTTGTGCCAAAATAATATCTAAAATCAAAGGGTAACTTATCCATGATGATGTTTTTAAAATTCTCTTTGGGCACAAAGTAGGACTATATGGATGAAGTTACAGGGTGTCTACTAGATGAGTTAACAGAAGTATCTGAGAATTGGATGTCTCGGACTGAGCTAGACACCCACGGCGCTCTCTCTAGAGTCACCCAAGAGGAACAAGAACTCAGAGTGATGCATATAACTGATTTTAGATGCCTGCTTTAAGATGATACTAATTGCCCTCCAGGTTTTTCTTCAGAAACCCAGAAGACTGCCTTATATATCTAAGAATTCATCATCTGATAGACTTTCCTTTTGCCTTTAACCTTATTTTTGGAATTAAGTTTTTAGGCTACAATTGTCTGTTATTTTAGCAGAACATAGTCTTGGATTTGCTTGATACTGTGCCAGGAATGCTAATCAGTAACAGCTAAGATTCATAACATAATCGATTTTGGAGGCTGGATCTAATTACGGTTCCAGTGTCCACTGGCTAAGAACCCTTCATTAGATAATATTAATAACACTGCCGTTGGTTTGAACTAATAGATTCACAGAGCACTGCAGACTGCAAGGTTAGGGCTCAAGCTGTGAGGCTTCTTCTCAGCCTGGATATGAACCTTGTTTTTGGAGGGGAGTTATCTGTGTTTCTCTACCAGAAAGACCATCTTACCTAGGATAATATACAGAGGTATCTCTCCCAGCTTCAGGAATTTAATAGATTGAGACACTTAAGTCAGTTTGGCTTCTATCATCCTTTCAGGTACTCTAACGTATCCCGCTTAGCTCCCACCTCCTGCTCCAGAAGGGCACAGGCCTCCTGCAGATCCTGTGTCCCCTCTGCCAGCTCCATCTGGCTGCCACAAATACTGTAGGGTATCTCAATTTTCAGTAGACCTTATGTTGATAACTGCATCCCACCTAATATGTTTTAAAATGCAAGCTGAATTATGCCCTGTCAAAAACATCAGTGTCTATGTACAACCTAGGCTTCCAGGTCCCAGCACATCTGATGGAGATCTAATCAGCTGGTGGAGTTTAGAGGGTGATTTATCTTACCCTACAGCAGACAGCCACTGGCTTAGCTGTATGTCTCTGTGGGCTCCATTACTGTACTGGCTGGTTTCCCAAAAATCCTTCCCCAAGACACTGGCTTTATCTTACCCAATATTAAACATCTCCAGTACTGGTGGCTATGTAGAAGCTAAATACCGTATCTTCCTTTACAGGTAAAAGAGAGAAATAGACACTTTTAAGACACAAACTCTCCGTCTTTATTTTAGACGTCTACTTTGGGATGAAGAGTCACTGTCCGCACACTGCCGTTAATGGGACATTTGATGATTGGCTCATATGGACATGTCTGCACTAAGCTATAGATTTATGGAGTGCGGGGAGATGGCTGCAGCTCTGGTGGAGACAGCACGTGCTGATGCTAGGAAGCAGCTCATGTTTAGCACTTCAGTTCCTAAGCACACAACTGGTGCGCAGTACCTGTTAGCCCGGAAGATTCCATGTCACCCCATAGGATCACAGAATCATAGAACGGTGAGAGTTGGAAGAGACCTTAAAGATCATCTAGTTCCAAACTCCTTTGCCATGGGCAGGGACACCTCCCACCAGACCAGGTTGCACGTTCCCTGCTGCCCCGTGTAGGCTTTTGTAACCTATTACATGAGTTGTCTTTGTGCAAAATATCCCTGTGGTGGAGTAGTACTGCTCTCTAAGAAATAGTCTTTGGCTGGTCATGTTGAAAGATATTTGGGTTTTGCAATGGTGCTGAAAGGCTGCCAAAAGGATGATTTGGAGGTGGAGAAATTTTTCTTCATTTTTTTGGTTCTTCTTTGTTTGCCTAAGGCAGTTGTTTTTGGAAATGTTGGGTTTTAGGAAAAAAAAAGCCTGAAATTTAGTCACAAACAGGAAAACTGGAGTGGGAAAAGTGAGAAGTTGTTCACATGGATTTTAGAAATGCTGCCATCAGAGACCATTCCTGAGGAATTAAAAATGACCACAAGACATGGGAGCCGGTTCAGCTTGGGAAGCTAACTCTCCCTTCAGAGCCTTTCAAACATGAAAACAGAGCCTGAAACCCAAGAGTGCTCCAGAGTCTTGGTTGAAAACCTGTCTTGGAGGAGCGGTATGGCCACGGGATGGTGCAATGTGCCAAGACTCAGAAAGCCAGGCCTGTAGTCCCTCAGTGTCACTAGCCATTAGCAGCCCAGGAGCCACAAACAGATGTGTGTGCTCTAGTTTCTTCTTCTGGAAGGTGAGGATAATGTAATAATGCCCTATCTAAAAGACACAGAAATTGCAGCAAGCTCCCGCTATTAAACTCTGTGGCTTTGAATGTGTCCGCCCCATCCTGAGAACCTCTTTCAGGTTTGACCCACACTACAGGTCCCTGAAGGCAAAAATAGTTTTGTCACCAAACTGATGCTGCTCTTCATGGTACCAAGAGCACAAAAGCTTCAGGGTGGTCAAAGAGATATTGATATAATGGTTCTTATGCTGGAGGTGAGGGAGAAAGAGGTCTGCTGTGGAACATGCAGGTCACACTGTGCACCGCTGAGCTCTACCCCATATACCTGCAGGCCGGTTCCAAGACTTCTCTCCCAGGTTTTGAGCTGTATGCTGGGAATAGCTAGCTGGCATGACTAAGGTCATCCAGCTACCTACATGAGGGTCTCTGTGACAGAGGAAAGGACGGTGGATTACGCCGGCTGCTGGGAACTCTCTAAGACCTCACCTACAAGGTTTGCTTTCCACTTCGGCATGACCCACAGCATCTCTGTGCCATTGATGTCTCTGTTTGTTTTGCTTGTTTGATTAACAAGTGCCTCAGAAGAAGGGAGGGAGAAAGGGTTCATCTCAGTGTATAAGAGTACAGTGCTTCGCTCATGGCTAAAAGCATTAAGGTCTAATCTTGACTTATGCCCCAGTGTAATGGAGATAAATTGGTAGGATGCAGTTCTTTTTTAAGAAGAACACCTGAACTTTGCAAGCCTGCCTGACCTCCTGCAGGTAATGAAGACAGCTAAGAGGAAAGCTGAGGCTCCTGATCCTCTCTTCCTCTGCTCTTTGAGCCTAGAGTGAGCTGATGAGCAAAGCAGAAATGAAAATGATAAATGATCAGGCGCTGGTGCGTGGTGAGGCCTGAACTGTGAAGGAAGACCACATCAGGCCCCCTCGCCTGGAAAGGCACTTATCTTCTCTTGCTCCTCCAGCCTGCTTTCACTGCAGTTGAAAGCCAAAGATGATGAATATGCAGGAGGACAAACTGTCGTGCTAAACAGATTCCCACAGCGCGTGACAGGATTTTGCCTGTGAGGAGAATAGAGGGCTGAATCAGTGGCAAGAGATAAACTTGTCAACTTTGCCGCTGATGTGCAAGAAGGTCACCTCACCCAAAGGAAGTTTAAATAAACAAGTGGTGTCCAGGGCGACAGCAAGATCAACAGTTACTCATAGACTTTTCTTCCAAAAAGAACATCATAAAAGCAGGTTCAGCTAAGCCAGAGTCACCAAAGAGCAAAAACTAAGAGCTCCCTTCAGATGTGTAAAGTCTCACAGGTCTGCATAAGAGTGTCCATAATTGGCTTCTCCATCTCCTGCAATTAAAGGACAACCACCCTTCTGGTGCAAGCACTGATGCACTGCGTCACCCCTAACCTTGATCCACAAACTGACCACATCCAGGACACCTTCTTGGGAAGCTGGGGAAGGGTGAAAGCACTATGCTGTAATAATAAGAAGTGGGGAGAGCTCCTTGGGGACCTCCTACTCAGGAAAGCCCTGTGACTGGACACACTCTCCAAACCCTAACTGTGCTGCTGCCCCATCGGATGAGCAGATGTAGGCTCTCCCCCATCACATCACCCAAAATGCAACATGTCAGGTGTTTCTTCATACCCTGGGGATAGACAGGGCTGTGTCTGGTGAGTCTCCTGCTCTCAACCCAGCAGAGAAACACAGGGAGACAGGTAGTCTGGAGCAGTGTGGTTGAGCAATGAGCTGTAAGGAAAGCCTACTAAGTCCTGTCAAGTGAGTCTAGGACAGTTGACATTGATGGTTAAGGGGTATGAACTCACCCTGGCATTGGGAAAAAAACATTCTAACAAACTCATAGGTCAATGAGACTTTTTTTTCCCTTTTTTTTTTTTCTTTATCATCTGGAAACGGTGAATCTCAATATTGTGTATTTGAAATCTACATCTAAACACATAAACTTAGCCATGACTGAGAATGTCCCTTGGTACAAAAACATGTCCTTGGCAGCCTGTGGGGAGTTAGTGTGACTCAGGGACCATTTGTAGGAGGTAGTTGACATGCAGCTGCTCTGTTTTGGGAGACAAGTTATTCCATGCCAGGTGGTTTCTGGGCCACAAAACGGTCACACATATTTGTCCAGATCTGTGGTAGAGGGAAGTTCTCAGAGCTCTTAGTTCAGTGTAAGTAAAGTGTAAGTGGCCTTGAGCATGGCAGAGAAGCAGGAGACATTAGCTATGAGAAGGTTCCAGACACTGTTTCCCATATTGTACAAGAAAGAGAGGAAAATAGGACCCAGATAAAACTCGGAAGCCGGACCAGAGATAAAATTGTATTTCAAGGTAGCTACTAAGGGTTTACTGTTGAAACGGAAGGATGCATCAAGCTGGGACACGTTGGCATCTGTGCTGGCTCTAGTGGTATTCGCACGTTCATTCAGGACAGGGGTGGTGGAAGAGGGAAGGATCTTATTATATTTGCGGATGACACAAAGCTGTTCTGGATTGCAAGGTATGTTCCAAAACAGGATTAAAATTCAAATGACCCTGCTATATTGGAGAATGGCTTGTAGGAAAAAAAAAAGAAAAAGACTCAGTGGGCTGTAATTCAGGTGGAACTTTTTTTTTTTCCTTTTCAATTCTATTTGAAACAAAGGGAAACACTCACTTCACTGCAAAATACAGAAATTTAAAGGCTGGTGGCAAGTTCAAAACAAACAAAAGAAGGAGGTGGTTTGTCATACATGGGTATGAACATGGGTGGAACTCCCTGACACTGGGTGTTTTAGACACAGAAAGTTTTCATGAATTCATGGGGAAGCTGAACAAATCAGTGTCGGTGAAAACCATTAAAAGGTACAAAATGCACAGAAATCATGTCCAGCTTAGGAAGTCCCAGAGGTAGAAATTGTTATAGACTGTGAGAGTATTTGATGGAAACATTGCCATACGCTCACTGCATTCTTACACTCATTTGGTATTTGCAGCTTTATGAAATAGGATATTGCGTTAGGTGGATGTTTGGTCTGACCCATTTGGATGTTTTTATGTCCTAAACCCCCAACAGGCCTTGGAGCAAGGTCTTCAGGCTGCCAGTTAATTTAGTCTAGCTCACCTGCAGCCCACAGCAGCCAACAGGAGACAGGTCCATTCATAAGCTGACAATTTTCAAACAGGAATTTTTTAGCAGCCGTTAACTCAAATGGTAGGAGTAGCTCAGGCAGATGATTTTAGCCATGAATAGATACAATTTTTGTGAAGAACCTGGAGTTCGTCTGCATCTGTTTCTCCCTCTTTTCCTCTGGCAGCTCAGCACCCTGTCTCCAACCCAGGACATTTGACTGGTAAGTTGGGTGCAGTCCTTACTCATATGTATTAGGAACAGAGAATTGCATGTTCTTCCACATCTAACTGTGTGGAAATACCATATAAACCCCCACAATGGGTACTTGTCATTCTACACCTCAAGTTCTTTCCAAGAGAAGGACAACCAAATATTGAGGAAAAACAAAACGGAGAGCAGTGCTTTGAAAAGTCCTGCCACTGTTGTCCAGCAGAGGTTTCTGGCCTTGTAGAGGGAGGACAAAACACATTGGTCGTAGTCCCTGTTGCTAGTCTAAATCCTCGAAGTTAACGCACTAAACCAAGGACCGGACAACCGTTTCTATCGGCTCTGCTGCAGGGATGGGCAGGACTGTGCAGACATCATAAACTAGCACAGGAAGACTAATGAGATAAATATGGATTGTGCCCTCTTTGGATGGAAATCATGTTCTCCTTCTCCATGGGTACAGTACCCAGCAAAGAGCTCTCCTTCCAAAGATGAAGTCAAATGACCTGCCCAAAGTCACATGGTTGCAGCGCCAAAAGTGGCACCTGGCTCTCCTGGAGAGGTTGTGTTGTGTGGCTACAGATCCATCAGTAAAAACTGACACTTGTCCCATTCCCTCCACTTTTCTCATGCTCTTTTTCCTCACTCTGTCCCTTCTGTCCTTTCCTTCCCTCTTCCGAAGACGAGCATCATCTCAAGAGCAAGTACTTTGGGAAGTCAAAATAAAAAGCAAGCGAGCCTGTTTAGACACACTTGACCAGAAAGCAGAGGCTTCCCTGGCCTTTCAGCAAGCCTTCCACTGACTTCACTTTCAGGATTAGCTTTGGCAGCTGCAATGTTTTTGTTCTTCATAAATCAGGCAGAGAGCTATAGGAGACCTAGGCTGGCCACGTGTCCCCAGCCATCAGCTGAATGCAGTAAACACCACTGGGAACACAAATACTGACCTTCAGATGCCATTGGTAGCTATTCAGGGAGCGAAAAAAGCAAGAAGGGAGATGTACCAGGAGAAAAACCATTTTTTTACCTCTTCTTCTGGGCTGTGTAACACTGATGGGAGCTGAAATCAATACCTTGCCGCGAGTTCACGTCGGATGGGGATTTGACCATATCAAACACGTCTTGCCTATTATGTCTGGCCTGAGGCTCAGATGGAGACCTTGCAGTTGCTCCAGGAGAGTGGGAAAGAAACTTTGTACCCTCCTGCCCTTAGAGGCAGGCTAAGCTTTTCGGTGGTGTTAATCTCTGCTGGCAATGAATCTGTCAGTAGCACATAACTTACCGGCGGTGTAAAACAGCGACAGCGTGAGCCAGGAGGGCTGGGAGGAGCTGGGTGTCAGCTCCTCTGGGTTTGCTTTGCTTTCTCTCCTTGTCTTTTAGGCAGCTGGTTCTGGGGATGACGTGTTCATGTGTCTTAGCACACTAGGACATCTTTGTAATAAGGGCTATAATAAATAATAATGCCAGGGCAACCGTTAGCGTGTAAAGTCTTTAATAAAGGGCTCTGGAATGAATCGGTACCTTAAAGAAGAGCTTCCTCATGATGTGAGCTGGCCATGATTTTCTGCATCTTCAATTATTTTTTGTCAGGTACAACTATTAAACAGCTGTCATATCGCTCCGTGAACTTGGCCATATATTTGAAGTAGTTAAAGGGTATATTCTCATTTTCTTCTAAATATTCTGGGGATGAAAGATTATGACAAAATGCCATAATTAGGACTAATAAATATTACTTGGAATACATCTGTGATACTATGCTTATTTTTATATGGGAGAAGGAGGAAAACCCCAAAAACCGGGCTTTCTGTCTTGTAGTTTGTGAGAAACCAGAAAGCACAATCTCGAACTTCAGAGCTGGACACCAGGACCCAGGCATGATGCTGTTTGCCCAGCAGAAGGAGCTCTAGACTATCAGAAGGACATCTGCAGCTCGAGCAGCGCTGAATGAGCTACTCCACCAGATACTGGCATTTCAGTTTTCTACTATTCCTTGCCCAGAGCAGGAACTGCTTTCAGCCCCTTTGGTTGCTGCTATCAAAGAGGGCATGTGTACTGGTGGAAAACACAGGTCACTTTCTCAGGTGCTCGGGCCATCATATCTTGTCAGATGTGGATGGAAAGAGAGAAGGTTACCTAAAAATAAAAGGGCAACAGTGGATTCAAGGCCAGGTTGGACGGGGCTTTGAGCAACCTGGTCTAGTGGGAGGTGTCACTGTCCATGGCAGTGGGGTTCGACGTAGATGATCTTTAAGGTCCCTTCCAACTCTAACCATTTTATGATTCTACGATTGCAAACAGCATCTTCTGAGAATGTGAAATGGGATGCATCCCTAGTGAATATCCCGTATGGCACTCTGGGGTTCATAGCATAGAGTACATAGGGTGATGTGTAGACCTTTAAGTCTGATTCCTGATGCCTGTTCCACCAGAGCCTGAAGAACGTCTCACACATTTTCCCATATCTGAAATGCAAGGAGTGCTGCCAACATCCAGGGCCTGCAGGATCTCAAATCCAGTGTGATGTGTCCAGAGAAGAGAGAAGAGGCTATGTCTAAGGCTCTTGCTGTAAGCAGCAGTTTGTTAGCTAGAAAGTCCAAAATAAACTCAAGAGATTCCTACTAGGGACAGCCACTGCTAAAGGTGACTGAGGACCTGCAAAAATCAGGGGAAGCTGATGTGAAACAGGAGATGCTACATGGTTTCTGCAAGTGTGAGAAAAATGATGTGAGAGAAACCATAAGAAAAACCACAGGTTCTGAATTTCCGCCTGTAATCAACTTTGTGCAAAAATCCCATTCCCTTTGCAGTGGATTTTACATGCTCAGGTGCTGGGTCCTGTATTTGTTATTCTATAGTCACTATGCAGTTCACTTAGACTGAAAGAAGAACAGGTTTATTGTTTTCTGTTAACTACAATGATTTAAGCAGTCAGGCTTGCTGCTGGAGACTATTGGATGGCTTAGGAATGCATAACGGGTTTTAGACTGTTTTTTCTCTTTTTAGACTCTTTCTTAAGGAGCTTAAACAAGAATAATTATCTGAGAGGATAAAAAAAAGACTGTTTTCCCCTCTCTTGCAAATAAATAAAATCTTGGAAATATGTGTCCCATTTATTTAATTGGAAAAATTGTTATTATAATTTTCAGCTCAATTTTAGGACATGTTATTATAATGCAATCCTGGTATTTTTGTAAAAATAATAATGACATTGTAGAAAAGTCACAAAATATGAAAAAAAGAGAATACAGTAGATCACGAAAGATGAAGAATTTTGAGCTTTCATTTTTCAACTCCCTCTTAAAGCAGTATTTCTGGTGTGTGACCTGCTGTAGTTATTTCTATTCATACAGTCATAGAGCTTCTGAGCGCCTTGCCAGTCTAGAGCCCTATTGCTCTAGGTGCTCTACTGGCATCATTGAAAAACACGATTGTTTCCCAAATACCATTTTGTCTGTGCAAAGCAGCATAGACTTTCTTTTTATTGTTTCATGTATGCAGGCTGTATACAGGGGAGGGCTCATTTTCTCTAAAATGTTAAGAGAAACAGACATCTTAAAATAAGAAAATCACTAAAAATAATGATGTTCCCCATCTCCCTAGTTCTCTACAGACAGGAATTCCCTACTCTGCTTCCTACCACACAGTAGAAAGCCACTTGCACAAAAGGAGCAAAAAAGCCAGAATTTGTTCTTGCTAGGATCCTATTCTAGCATCCTTTAAACAAATATTTTGACTTGGTGTAGGGGCGGGTTGCAAATCTGCCTTTACAAGGGCTCAGTTGCTCCAGCTTTAGTTTTACGATGCTGAAGTAGAAGCTGAAGGTATAACATGGCCAAAACATGTTCCTCTAGGTTGGTCATTGCAATGCTGTAAGAATTAAAATCCCCCGAGGAGCACATACTTCATCTGTGATGTATGCCAGAGAGAAATTTCAGGAGCCCACTGTGACTTGAACTTGAGTAAATTAAATTCATTGGGTACCTTTGCCCTTAGGAGACAGCAAGTTGCTTTCTTTAAGCTTAGTGTGATAGTACAGATCGGGGAATGTTTCATCTCTCCCTGAAATGCAGCCACGTCTGCAGTGGAAGTTATCCTATCTGCTAGCAGTGCCACAAAGCCTCTTAGCTATGAATGAAAGCTATGACCATGCCTGCTGGCTAGACGTTCATTTGAAAAGTTTGTATAGTCTGACTTTGCCAAAATTTGATGGAAAAAATGGTGACATTAGAAAAACTGCAGCAAACGGTCTGATGAGCTTCTGCCCAAAGCAAATCATGTCTGCCCTTCAGTTCCCAAAGGAGCTAAACCCAACCCAATCGGTGGGCCAGTACTGAAAGTCCCCGATACCAACCATTCATTTAGAAAACTTTAATTTATGAAAACTTCAAAAAGGGACAGTCAACAAACTGTAATAATTAGTAAACTTCTCATCTGGTCTAGGAGATTTTGAATTTTAAATTTGTAGTACCTGTTATTCTCATTTTGGAAACTGGGATGCTGAATAATGTTGCCTTAAACACAGTTCTGGATCTCAGCCGTGGACTTTGAACCTTTTTTGGACGGTGCTGGTTTCTTGTTTTGTCTGTACAGCACCCTGAGAAGTTCATGACTGGGGCTGTGAAGAAATAATACAATATATATATTTTTCTTTTTACTGTTATGTGCGTTATTGGCATTATTATTAGGCTGAACTCATTCTTGTTTGAAGAAGCCTTTGAAAACCTCCGGTCAAAGGTTCCACCGGGACTTGCTGACATTCGAGTGTTTTGTGTCAAATTCCAAAATGGCAAAGAGTTGTTACAACCTGAAATGGAGAGAGGGAATCTCCAAAGGAGCCTGTGGACCCCGCTGACTCTCTGAATCTACGTAAGTCAGGGAATTGAGTGATAAAACAAACACCCCGGGTTATGAGGGTGTCAAGTTTGCTTAATGGAACAGACACGGTAGCGCCCCCGGGCGAGGGGGGAACGCCTGCGAGTTGCTTTCCAAGCAGGGGAATACTCGGGAGATATGGTAGCTGGCAGGCAACCGGCTGATATATGTGGGCTGCCCTCTGATTTCCCTTTCTCTTGGGCCAACATTTTCCTGGCTGACTGCAGGATGTCTCGCCACAATCCCTTTTTTTGTCTGGCCTAAGCAAAGTCAATCTGAACGAGGAGTTTCATTGGAGGCGTCCAAGGAACACCTATCTGCCGGAGAAAACTGTTCTGGTGATGCAAGAAATGGCAAATTTCCCTCTGAGTCAGAGCTGGATTGGTCCAGCTGGCCAGGAGGAGGGAGGTTGGAGCTACGGAGCAGATAGCAACAGAGACACTAGGGCATTTCCTATCCAACCAGGTTTCAGATTCAAGAAGGGGTGCCAATGTCTTGTCCAACCCACAGCCCAAAACATACATCTGATGTCAGTGTAACCCGACTATCGCCATGCGAGTCTCCTGCTGTGTCATCTCAGCAGGGTGGTATATATAAAACCCTGAGTAATTTCACCCCGAGCAACTGGTAGGACTGCATATTTAAAGTCAGATTCTTCTCACCTAACTTCAGACTCTTAATTAAGGCAGTTAATTGCTCTTTCCCTAGAAACAGGAAAAAGAAGGAGAAAAAGAACTTTGGATTGCAATGCCAGTCTGAAATCTTCATTGACCATAGGAGCCTGCAAGGTGCTGTTCGATAACCTCATTTTCTCTATTCCAAGTCTAAGACTAGGAGGCATGAGTTAAGACACTTAAGTCCATGTATCATTTCAGTTCTGTGATTGATTGATTGACCCTATTGATTCAGAGAAAGCTCTCATTTTTAACTTAAGTCATATTATCTTCTTCGCTATTTTCTGGGAAACCACAGTTTGATTGTACGTCTTTTGTCCTAAGTCATACGTTTTTGGGAGGGTGCAAGAAACTGTAGTGTTTGGGGCCGTCAACACTGGATAATCTGTATATTCTGGATTATACTGTTCTACTGTTATGTGTGATCCCAGGGGACCGGAGCAGAAAACCACTGGAGTCACATATAGGGTACAAAACCCTCCCAGAAATGATTCTCATGTAAGAAAATGTTTAACTGTTTTGCTGAACCATGGCCTCAGAGTGCTGTACTTTATCACTTAAAAGGGATACATTTCTGCAGCAGATAAAATTCACCTGTCCTGGTTCATCCTCCCTGACTTCCCTGGATGCTGCACCAGCAGGAACACTGACTAACGCCAGCTAGCAACAAACGTCAGGGTTTGGAGCAGTACGTCTCTAGCTTCTTCACAGAACGTTCATTGATTTACCAAGTATTGTGGATTTTGCTAAGAGGCCTGGAGGTGTAGGAATAAAGGGACATGGCAGGGGGCAGATATGTGGTGGAAAGACAAATTTAGGATGTCTTTTGTTGATCTAGACCGAGAATCACTGGCTGGACAGCAATGAGATTTACACTTAAGGTCCAATTCCGTTTACCAGACTTTGCTGACTCAAACCGAAGGCTGCACCACTAAACCAAATAAGAAATAATATCATTGCAAGAACAACCAAGAGAGCTTCACAGCTATTCATGAAGCTACACCCATTTATACCCACCTGAATGTAGCTCCAGAGGACTGAAAACCTGAGACACCACTCATTTCTAGTGTCTGTCCTCATAGGGGGTGCACAGCAAGAAATCCCCTAGACACCGTATATAGTAGATTAAAATAGGTCACATTTGAGGCAGTTCTGTTGAGCAGAAGTCCAACCTGTGGATCCACAAGTAAGCTCCAGCTCAGTGGCAGTTTCCCGCATGTTTCTGGCACAACTCTTGCACTTTTGCTGGCACTTTCTATTTCCAGATTGCATGAAGAAGGCTGGGTTAAAAGAACCAGGTTCTTCCTCTGATGTAACATAGGTGCGTCCACCATTCTGGATTCCCTCTAGGGCTGTAGATGGAGATTTTTGGAATTACACAACAAGGATCTTACATCAGCAGATCTCTCTGTCTTACAACTTGTTCTACACAACACATGTCTCAAGGATGTAGCTGAAAAAAAGAGGCTAATTTAAAGATGATGCCCAGAATATAAACCATAAAATATATTTTCCTTCCTTTTTTTTCTTTCTGTTTTATGATGTAAAAGTATTGTTAAACAAAATCTTATAATAATTACCTGTATAACAGTGTAGAAAATGAGGTGCCAGCCATTCCGTCTCTTCTTTCCAGTTCCTATAGACTTTGACAAAATAATTCATTTTACATGATTATAAAATTTAACGTTCATGGAATAGTGCTCAGCTGGAGGGCCACCTGCTTTTTCATAATACATCGAAAACACTTTTTTTTAAGTTGGGCATAACCAAGACCTGATGTATAGAATAGAGTAACGGGGGTTCTCTCATTAGACATGTGGATGCAGAGGGTTTTTCAGAGCTCACTGACTCTGAAAGAAGTGGAAGGAAACCTGGCCTTCAACCCTTAAAGTGGGTTGACTTGGAAGACCTGATGGGGAAGAGTTTGTGCCTGAAAGAGTGAAGGAGGCTTATAAACTCTTGTTATATTGGAGTGTGGAAGTAGAAATGGTGTCTCGCCCAAGCTAAAGGATATTTCAGCTGCTTTGTCAGTTCTACCGCGGCTCCTAAAGCTGGCAGGGAGGAGAAAGACAGGGAGGAATCAGCGCACATAATCCATGGGAAATTCCCAACCCACTACAAAGATCATACAATTTCCACCACGTGAGAAACAGTACCCACTTATTTTTCCCACACGTATCCTTACTCTTCTGCGTGTCCTGAGCCCTCACAACCTTAACCTGTTCCTATTCCAGCAGCAAGCCCAATGCCTTGTTGCATGAGAAGAACAGCAAGAAGGTTCCCTAGACAATGTTGAGAAGCAGCTATTTCTCGGGCAAGCTCAGCTGCACAGTAATGTCCTTCTCCGACCCTAAAGGGGACTGGGAATCTGGCTCCCATAAAAACATGTTAAATAGTTCTGGGGAGCAATGGCCTGTGTCCCCTGAGGACACCACATGAATCAGGAGTCTCTCCTTCACTGTTGGGACCCAATGTCTGACAGAGAAAACAAAAGATTTTTTTGACAACAGGGCATGGTTTTCTCAATATTGTGGTCTAAAGGACAGCAAGTCTGGGGGCTCATTCCTTTAGACACCATGGTACACCACTTGGTCTCCAAACCTCCCGCAGTCCAAGAGTTTCCAAGCTATAGAGTCAGGATGGGTTCCCGGAGGGCAGGACCAGTAAAATCTCTGCAGTTCCCAAGTTTTCCTGTGTATAACAGGGACCCTTCGGGCTCAAAGTCTCCAGGGAACATGAACTCAGAATCTGAAACCTACCCAGGATACTGCTACACATTATAACGAAGTCCATCTCCCGTTCTCATTGCCTTTGGTTAGCCCTGTCATGGCATCCCAGAATGAGACGTGTGCATGTGTGTGGGGCAAGCATTGCAAAGGGAGAACTCCATTGGGCATTCATTTCCTTGGGAAACTCTTAATTTGTCAAGTTAAGGGGTGAATAACTTCTTTAAAACACAATGGATGCTCACCCTGGAGAAAGGGGAGGAAAAGCATCAGAACATGGCCAGGGCAGATTATTTCAAAAAAAACATTCCCAAGACAGTCCCCAATTTACTTTAAATTCCAATTAAAATTGGAGAAGGGGGAGAAGGAAGGGAGGAAAGGTGAAAAAAAAGAGGAATGTTGTTGACGTCTGTTTTCCAGTTTGGTATTGACCAGGGAAAAAAAAGAAAAAAGCCACCACCCAGACCCTTTTTCTGATTAATAAAAATCTGATGGAAATTTCATATGTTGTCTCGGCTCCTAAACACTTCTCAGCCACATCTGGCACTGTGAGCTCCTTCCAGCCTGTTTATGTTCACAATGAGAACATTTTTTCCAGCCCTGTCAACAATTATTGTTTCCCCTATGGGGAGGTCAGAGGTTGTCCCTCACTTTGGTCATTAAAAAAACCTTGGCTTTGAAGTGCCTCATTGGTCATCATTTGTTGGTGCGTGTCTGAGCTGCGGAACAGACTGAGGACAAACACGGTGGAGACCTGGACCTTGATTGTTTCTCCTGTCTTGCAGCAGATGAGAAGAGGTGGTATATGGAAAAAGGGCGCTGCTGTGATGGGATGAAGCCAAGGGTTCCCCGAGGGTGAGCGGGAGGGTGGATGCACATCTCACCTCAGGGGGCCGTGGTGGCTTGTGGCCCTCCTGGCAACGCAGAGGGTGCAGCAGAAATGAGTCAGTGCCTTTGATTCTAAGATTTTGGCTCCCCTTCACGCCTCCCTTTGATGTCAGGGTTTGTTTGCTGAGCGCAGGCGTTTTTATAGGCTCTCTTCGAACTTGTACGACTTCCTATTAGAGGCCAGGAGATGAGGGACAGGGGGCAGAGCAAAACCCCACCGAGGCCCGACGCCCAAACCGCAGGAGCTGCAGGTGAGCCAGATAGCGTGTTCTCCGAAACCGAAGGGAAATCAGCCACATTCTTTCTTTATGCAATAAAAGGCAGTCTCAGCAGCACGGCCAGCCCCTGTCCAAGCTCCCTCCAACTTTGTGGGGGCAGGCAGCAGCCTCAGGAACTGGTTGTTCCCCTGATTTGACATACCATTGCTGGTGAGGTCCTGCAGCCCTGAGCAAGGTGGGGGTTTGGGTACATGAACAATGCTTTTGGTTCAGTGCCTCTTCCTCCACCACAAAGTCAGTATTGAGCTCTCACCCTGGACTGGTAAGGGCAATCGGTCCTGACTCGGTCCTTACCCCAGTTTTAGACAGGAAAGCAGCAAAGTGAAGTGACACATCCAAGGGTGCAATGAAAATCAGTATCAAAGCTAATAATCAGCACTAAACTCACCTGATTCCCTAGAACTTCAGGATCAGCACTGTCTGGTCCTAGTCCATTCACAGTAGGGTTGCTCCTAAGGAGAAGAAATGCCCGTTTTCAGGTCTTCAGCTCTACCCAGCTTTTCCTCATTTTTCTGGCTTATCCAGAGACATTTAGAGGGCAGGAGGATCAGTGAAAGCTAGCAAGAGGGAGCTCTGCCACTGACCCCATAGGAGAACTTGAGCCCATTGCTTCTGCAGCACAGTGCCTCAGTTTCCCTCCTATGTGAGAATGGACACAACACCACCCTGTATCATTGGGCTCTCAAACAACTGCAAGCACAACCATGAGAGAAGTTAGCAGGTGATTCATGAAGCAAGGGGCTTGTTCTGAGCTCTCATATCACCAGACAGCTGAGGTTGGAGGGGGTCTCTGGAGATCATTTAGTTCAACCCCCTCCTCAAACAGAGTGAGCTGGAACAGGTCACTCAAGGTCTTGTCCAGTCAACATTTGAATGTCTGCAAGAATAGAGACTCCATAACCTCTCTGTCTGCTCCAGTGTTTGACCATGCTGAGAGTAAAAAAGCTTTTCCTCGTGTTTAAATGGAATTTCCTGTGTTTCAGTTTGTACCTATTGCCTCTGGTACTAGACCAAATCAAAGTTTAAGAAAACTCTATGTTTGTGTCAAAAATCATGTGAATTCTTTCTCGGAATTCACTTTGAGATTTATGATATTTCCGATCTCTTATGTTCCTTATGAATTTGATTTCAAAGTACATTCATTTGTTGTGGGGGAAGTGAAATCTTAAATTTTTTACAACCAAACTGCAGATAAAAATTAATCATTTTCTCCCATCAATCTGACATATTAAAAAAAAAAATCCACTAAAGTAGCCTTTGTGTACCTTAGCCTTAAGTATCCACTCTGTGAAACATAAGGGCCCTTTAACTTATTTAACATTGGTCTTCAAAAACTGAAAAACCACCCTCTTCCTTCCTAAGCTTTCTGCCTTCAAGAATGCTACACAAAGTGCTCACACTCAGCAGCAGGGTCGGTCTCCCAGCTTTGCGTGTTTGCAGATAAAAAAACCCCATAATCTTTGTCGTTGCTATGGCCATTAACACTTTATTTGGAATTTTTCTTTCTTAAGAGGAGTTCCATAGAGGGAACTGAGAAAATTAGGATGGGAACTCCTGTTTCAGAGTAAGATTAAGGAGGCAGCGAGGCTCTGCTTCTCTTTTGTGACCTCCTTCCTTCCTTCCTTCCTACCAGCCGGTCATACACCCACCCAAGGAGGGAAACCTTCTTGCGTGACAATTTCGCACAAATGGGGACCGCCACACAGAGAGAGCTCTGCTAGAATCCTTTCTGAAGACTGCCACGTGACAGAAGAAGTATTAGAAGCCTTTGCAACCCTTAAATCAGTGCTAACTAAAACCACCGCGCCCCAGCCCCTCTCCTGTTAGAATTTGTGGTGAGCGTTCATTTCTCCAGTTTTCATTTTATGCTCAGTGTCTTGTACAAAGCTGTTGCTATTACAGAGACTGTTTGCTCACAGCCACTACAAGCAAGGTTCACTTAGATTACAAGCAATCTTAAATCTTCATGCAGTGTCCTACGTAGTGGAGTCCCAGGAACTATTGCAACAGAAATATCTGGTCTGCGGCGTACCCGCCTGAGTGGCTGCCCTTGTTTTAGGTCCCCACTGTCTCTTGTGACATGAAAAGCAAGAACACTACGAAAACTAGAAGCAGAATTGAGTTAGAAAGAAAAGATTGGACAAATTCATGGTGGGTCGGTGGGTCAGTGGAAGAAGCAGAGGGAAGAGCTGTTCCGTGCTCAGCCGTTCCTGACATTCTGCCAGTCCTGCGCAGTGGTGGAGATGAGGCACTCGCCTCCCTTGCTCTGATCTTGGGCCTTCCTGACTTCACCCAAACGCTCTGCTACACCCCGATCATGTCAGTCCGCCCGTCATGCACTCAACAGGGGAGGCCAGGTGTGTTTCCACAGGGCTGCTGGGACTTGTGCTGAAGATATTGCGTGCACAGACAGAAGCCAGTGGTGGAGTGAGGGTGGAGCTCATCTGATTTAATGCATAAATCCGGAGTGGTGCAGCCTCCACTGGAGTTAGTCACCCCAGCCCCCCTTGCCAGTTCATGGGCATGTAAAGAATGAAATCTAGGGCAGGTTTGTTGCCCTCTGGTTAGGTGCTTAAAAAAGGTCAAGAAGACATGTGCCTTGGAAGTGCCTGTTTCTCTCTACTGACTATAAAGAGGAGTCTGGGGTGACCACCTCAGCTGGAGTCTTCTATGGTGTAGACAGGGGACTAAATGAAATCCCAGAATGAAAAGGGATCCCTGAACTCAAAATGCACCTCAGTCTTGCGGTTTTTAACTTATCTTTTCAAGAAGCAGATAAAAGCGCATCACTATTTTCTGTTGGAAGGGCCATGTCCTCATACCCTCATTGATAATGAAAGATATCCTTCTGCTGACTCTCTTCCAGCTCCAGATCTGGCCTCTTCGATGGTTAGAAAACTTCTTGGAACAGATGTAAGCAACCATGGACAGTTATACCCACACACTGCCAACCTTAGCCAGGTGGAGACGCTCTGATTCCTAGAAGGGAGCTGGAAGGCCTTTATCAGACTTTTACCTGGCTGCACGGAGAGGAGTTTGTGAGAGCGAATTCCATCGGTCGGGAAGGAAAAGGGCTCAAGTTCCTTGACAGTACCCAGGAGATGAGTGGGGAAAGGGAGCCAAAGCTAACTTGACCTTCAAGCACGCAAAGGCATGAAAACAAATGCAAATTTGGCACCAGGCAAAACTGCTCAGTCATGCCTCTTGGAGGGCACAGCTGTGCACCCAGTGTGTTACAAGTTAATAGCAAGGGAAGCTTTAGTCCAGAGGTCAGCGCTTTGTCTGACCTCTTCTTATCTTGGGTAGCTGCTCAAAGAAAGCCCTATTTGCTGTGACTCTCTCCTTCCTTTCTTCTCTCCGAGTTATCTGCACACGCTAGAGATATTCCTCTGTAACAAATGTAAAATCAGTTGCAGGTTATTCCAATTTTTAAATTGGCACGAAGGCCAGCCCAGGCTATTGAGAAGATCATAGTGCCTGTTTATTCAGGTGAGTTACCTTGCTTTGCATTGCTCAGACTCCTACTAGATTAAATGAGCTGTTTGTTCTTAGGGCTTCGCAGTTGTTCTCACTGCAATGCCTATCCTTAAATCCCTGGGTGGGAAGAGATTGTGATTTTTTAAAATTTTTTTTTACAAGGAAAGGAATCTGTGGACCAGCAGGATGTTAATTTTATACAGAACAGCCAGGGAATGAGAAGCTAATTAGTGCTATCTCCATCCTGTTCCCACCTCTAAGTAGCCAAGCAACCCTGGCATCTCTTTACCTTCCTATATTTAGAATAAGTAGGAGCACAGATGATATCAGTCTGAGAAATGATACTCTAATGATAATACTCTGTGTTTACTTACCTGTCTGTTGGTCTACCTACCCACCTACTCTTCCACCCCCTGAACGTCTCACAGTGATTAATGATTTTCCGTGGCTCCGTTTTTAACTGCGTCACTGGCTGCGTCTATTCCGCTAATTAAATAGGAGCGGGGAGCAAAGTTTGGCCATGAGGTCAGGAGGAAGAGGCTGGCCACGTCTACATTACATAGCACTTGGTTATGAGTCTGGTTCATCTTTTGCTTGTGAACTTAAGTCATCCTTCTTGTCCTGCAAGTGCTTTATTTGTTTAAAGTGTCTGATATAGCATGGAGGCTTTGCTAAAGACCAACGGTAGTGTCGTCACAGGAAAAAAAAAAAGAATAAACATGTTTCCCTTCCTGTGGGGTGTGAAAAGAGAACAGAGGAGGGTGTTTGAGGATGCAAAGTTTTCTAGGCTAGCACTGGAGGACTGTAGGATGCACTTTTGCTCATTTTGCTTGTGGTTCCCAGGGCCTGATGTCCTGAGCTGAGCTGTGTCTGCAGTTTGTCTAGGAGAGGGCTATGGACCAAAACAGCACCAGGTGGGTGTTTGAGCTTGTTTTCTAATTTTTTTTATCAGCATAGACATGTTCATCAGGGCCCTAATTTTCAGAAGATGGGCATGCAGTATTGCATTAAAACCTGATCCCATTGGAAGCCTCTTTTAAGCTCCAAATAGAGGAGGCTGCTTCTCCCTAAGCCCCTGGCTAGACCTGTCATTAACCATAAGTGTTAGGCAGAAACAAAACTCCCTCAAGGAACCTTTTCCTTTTGCAACACGAAATCCTTCTTGCTCATCAGTAACAGGCAAATAAAGCATATTCTTTCACTTAGGACTGAAGATGTTGAGCTTTGACAGTTCTTTAAGTGTTTAAAGTGTCTCCAAGCAGTCCTCTGTGCTCTCCTGATCTCTCACAACCTTCTGGGAGCAAACGGTCTCGAGCAAACGCTTGAGTCTTTGCAGCCTGTTTTGCTCCCAGCTTGAGCAGCAGCCAGGACAGCTGGCTCCTAACCTCTGCCCTTCGAGCAGGTGTTTACTTCTGCGCAGTTCCAGCTGCTTCACAGCTAGCGGAGTAAAGAGGAGCTTGTTTACCACCTTCAGCCACAATATAAACTAACCCCTTTCCCCTGGGATTGAACGCGGTCCTATTTCATCCGTGGTGTTTGTGCGAGGAGCGCTTGCACAGGTCACTGTTTAAGCCTAGATGGAACTGGCTCTCGCAACGTGGGATGGAGGGCAGTGAATATATTTTTCTGTCTAGCTTGCGTATCGTGGCTTTTTTGGCTCACTGGAGGAGGAAGAGTAGCAAATCGTTTGTTGATATCATCCCTGCACCGTATCTCATAGTTTACACCACCTGCCATACTCAACCCTAAAGCCATCATCATTTCAGCACAGGGCAAAAATTTCATTATAGAAAATCTTGGTTTTTTCAGTGTAGGTTGCCAGCAGGTGCAATCAAGGGGCGATGTCATCCTTTGGGTGGTGAGCATCTGAAAGACTTTCAAGCCCCTTCTATCCCATGTATAGATATGGGGGAAGGAAGGGATAAAGGGCCTTGCAGAAGGGGATGGACCCCTTTAATATGCTAGTTTTGCCCTTAACCATCTTATTCACTGAAAATCCTTGACAGCAGACAGGTGGGAAATCAGGAGACAGGAGAGAAACTAATGGAATTTGCCTTCATTGGATTCCACATAACACGCTACTCTAATTAGCAGAGATAGGAATTAAAGCGATCGTTTGATAAGATCATGTCATTGGGCTCTGGTGGAATTTTCTGCCTTATCTGGCATGTAATCTTATCCAGTTTGATTTTAACAAGAGATCAGGAATTAGGAAACATAATGACATTGGATAGTCTAGACGAAACAAGCCAGAGACCATGGGCAGATATAAGGGAGGGGAGGAGGGATTGGGGCAAGGAGTGTTCAATATGTACCACGTCTCAGCTTGCTGGATCTGCAAACCTGGTATTATTCACAGCAAGTTTCTCATAACCCAGTACACATGCTTCAGCTCAAGTCCCCTTTATCTCTCTCAGCTACTGGACTGGGCCTAGTCCAGTTTCTGCTCTGCCTTTATCCAAAGTCAATGCCGAGATTTGGGGCTTTGGTTCAAGCTATCCCCTGGGAAAATTCAGAGCCTGAGACCTGTTCCCTACTTTGTAGTCTGAAACCATTGAGGGAGAGGCAATTCTTATTTCATGCTTTACTCTCTGCCAGGGTCCTTTTGATTTTTAAGGAGCTTTATTCAGCATTTTGGCATTCCTATCTTGTGCTGAAGTCATTCTCCTGGTTTCTCTGGCACCAGAATGTGTTAAACCAGTGCCTATCTGTATGGCCCTGTTTCTCTCCCTACCTCTTACCCATACACCGTATCCTACACATTGGTGTAATACTTCTGTTAGTGTAATGCCAGTGATGTCAAAGCTGTTGGGTGGTTAAACAGCAGATGAGCCTTGCCCCATGGATTAATATTCTGGATTGGGGTAAGAGAGAAGGTGAGGGTTTGAAGGTAACTCACTAACCACTGAGCTCCCCCCCAAGATGCCTCCACATATGATCCCACCTACAAACTTGCAGTGCTCCATTGTCCAGTTACCTAAGCGCTTGGATCTTCTGTCCTCTTTCTCTTATCAAAGGCTTCTTCTTCTTTCCAACTCCTTTTTTTCCGTGTCAGAATTATCGTATTACTTTGGTAACTCATCTAGTTCCTTGAGGTTCAGCCACGTTTCTCCTTGCTGCTTTTACATTGCTAGGCTGAATAAGCCAAAGCCCCGTAAGTTTTCTTTGGTAAGAGAAGCTCTCCAATGCCTCGATTACAGCAGGAGCTATTCTCTCCAGCCTTTCCTGCCATAACTCAGCTTTACCAAATATGACCTGGTCCATTCTGTAAATCATCTGCAGTCCCAATGTGATTTAAGAGCTACTGCAGTTTCAGAAACAGAATTGGCCATTGCTCTTGACAGGGAACAGCCACAGGGACCCTGAAGACTAATTCTTCTTGCTCGGACAAGATGTTTGTGAAGGCACTCTTTCTCAGTTAATTATGCCAGCATAACAAGATTACATGAGTTGGCCAAATTCATACCATGAATCACTGGCAAGGTTGCTAATGGAACATAAGAGTCCCGATTTGTTGTTGTTGGTTTTTGGGGGGAGGTGGTTGGGTTTTCTGTTTTGTTTTGTTTAGTTCTGGGGTTTTTTTGTTTTCCCTTCAGTGTTTTACATACTTTTATGGCTCATCAACACTGTGCTTGGAGCCATCCAGAATCCTCAAGGGGATGCCTGTCCAGTCAAAACATGCAATTCTTCTGCCCGTGTTCCAAACCAGTTGGCCATGAACTCAGGTCTGTCCACGGGGTCTGTGCTAAAAAGCCAGAGGATAACTAATAAGTGTCTATACAGTCTGTCTACACAGGATCCGGAGGTGGGACGGAGCCTGCTCACACCTGTTTTCAAAACGCCATGCCAGCATAGGTTATGTTGGCATTTGCAACCGTAACAGCACTGAATCCCCAATACTTGCCACTGGTCTCCTGTCTTGGCTTTGAGGAATTAAAGTGGACCTGTTCCTGTATAAGCTTCTTATCTCTCTCTCCCTGTCTTTTCCTTTTTTTCCTTTTCCTTTTCCTTTTCCTTTTCCTTTTCCTTTTCCTTTTCCTTTTCCTTTTCCTTTTCCTTTTCCTTTTCCTTTTCCTTTTCCTTTTCCTTTTCCTTTTCCTTTTCCTTTTCCTTTCCCTTTTCCTTTTCCTTTTCCTTTTCCTTTCCCTTTCCCTTTCCCTTTCCCTTTCCCTTTCCCTTTCCCTTTCCCTTTCCCTTTTCCTTTCCCTTTTC
>VFFE01007125.1:487707-555268 GCA_008921705.1 Burhinus oedicnemus | reverse complement strand
TTAATTAATAATTTTTTCCCTTCTTAGTACGTGATGAAATTAGTGTTTCATAGGAAACCAAATTGTTTTCTGTTCCCAGTTGCAAATAGACATCTAAAGAGTTTCTGGATTTCACAGGCTGTTTTATGTGAGAAATAGTGAGTGTTTTTTTCCCTTCTTGCTTTACACTCCCCCTCCTCCTGCCTTTCTGCTCATCTTGGCAAAAACTGTGAAATCTGGGGAAGATAGGAGGGTCCATCAGGAGGAAGTTCTGCCAGCAGCTGGCCTTATTTCAAGGAGACCTTCCATGTCAGAGGAATTAAGGAGGAATCAAAATACCTGGTGATGGATTTATGGCATCAGTATCTCGCCAACCCGGAGAGACAAGTAGCTGCAGCTCATCCACCCAAGTGAGGTGATCCTAAGCACATCTCTGTGGGTGCTTACCAGGAGACACTGTGAAGAACACTTTACCTGGCTTCTTTGAAATAATTGTCTGGACAAAAATCTTGTCCTTTCTTTCAAGAAGGAAAGATTTGTATGTCTTGTGGTTTCTAGTGCTCATTCCTTTTTCTGGCAGCCATCAAGGTCCAGGTTTTTCACAATATCTGAGAACTATTGGGTAAAGGTGAATAGCCTGAAACTTTTGGAATAATTTGATTTCTTTAATGTAAGAATATACATTATCTATAAAAATATATATATGTATATATGTTTAGGGAGAGGTCCATCTGCAAGGCTACTTGCTGGCATTGCTCCAGACAACCCTGAGATTGCTTCTTTTCTGCCTAAGAGAGGAAGCTGGGAGTGAAAATAAGTGTGAACATGATGGGTGGCAAGAGATTTTAGGTGGCTGCTCAGAATAGACACCTACTTGCCTCAGCTCTGTTCCTGACTACGCAGCACAAACAAAAAGACCAAAGAGGTGGCCTGTTCTGCAGACATTGGCAGTAGGGCAAAATCTTCTCCTCAGGAGCAAAACTCACGTGTCCAGATTCTGAAACCTCCATTCAGCTCACAGTAGATCTTCAGCTCTGTGCTGAGGAGAAAGAAAAAAAGGCCTTTTTTTTTCTTGATAGGGAAGATTGCTTTCCTTTGGGTAATGTCTTCAGTCCACATATAAACACAAGACGAAAGGAAAGATAAGACACCAGTCTGAGCTTTGATCTAGACCTCCCAAGGGCCTAGAATGAAGGATAAGACATCAGTTCGTGCTTTGATCTAGACCTCCCAAAGGCCTTGGCCATACATCTCCTATCTGACCTTAAGCAAGTCATTTATTCTCCACACGCTGATTTCTCACAGTAGAATATTGCTCTAAAATGATTTTCCACTCCTCCTCTTCCTTGTTGTGTCTAATTTAGTTGGGGTGGGTGAAAAATATTCATCCCAGGCAGGCCAAAATATTTCACTAATTCCAGCTCCACTGCCAAATTATCATTTGCTCAAGAAGCTCTGAATCAACAATCTGGAGGTTTTTTAGACTATTTTCAACACACATCTGTCATGGTTGATTTAATTTCAGCAGATGTCCTCTCTATCAGAAGGAGTGGCTGCCATCTCCTCAGGACACTTCTAACCCTCTCCAAATCAAACGGATATTTTTGGAACCGGTTGCAATGTTTCCGTGACATGACATATGGACGAAAGTTTCCATTCTTTCAGAGATATTGTTTAATTTTGAGATTTTCTTCCGTTTCATTGTACAAATCATCGTACAGATACAAGCATGAATTTCAAGAGAGAAAAATAAGACTAAAAAAGCTTCTGGGGTTTAATCTGGATTTTGTTGTTTTAGCTTTTTATCTTGCTAAAATCAAGTATATTTGTATCCACCAAAATCTTTTCCTCTGCAGTTTTATGAAAATCATAACAGAGTAAAAGACTTGTCACCTGTCTCTGCTGAAGGCAATCCAGTCATAGACACAGGGCGATGTAAGGAAAATCTGAATCCAGCAGCTGGCTGGAAATATATGATGGCTACAGCCTTTCTGAAGAGAGGACATGGATACCACTTCAACCATTTCTTTTTGCTGGGAGTACTGCAGGGTTTGGAGAACGCAGATCTGAAACGTTTTAGATGACATGCTTGCCTTTACAATTAGAAAAAAATATTTGTTCCTGAAACCCATTAATTTTCATGTATAAGAAAACCCAGCATCTCTTTTCTTTGGCAGATACTTACTGATGTAAATCACCACTCTGAAAATGTTTTCTATGATCAGTACATAAGTTTTACTAGGTTTTACTAACTAGTAAATTTAAATTTCAAATACTTTTTGTAGCTTTAATTCAAATTTTGATGTCATTTAAAGAAAGGAGAAATATTTATTTTTTAGGCCGTTTTGTTTTAAAATAATATTAAAAAAAATCAAGTTTTTATTAAACTATTAGTACTATTCTTCTTGCTGCCGTTATTAGCTTATTATTTATTCATTTATTTTCCAGCTTACCTCTGAAATAAGGATTTAAATTTTGTTTTTAACAGTGTGACAAAATGAGAACAACATCTTATGGAAAATACCTTAACTCAACCAAAACTCATATGTCAGAATTTTAGAAGTACAGAGCTGCCCCAAATTGTATGCAATAATATTTGTACTTCTTGTCCAGGCAGGTGGTAAGCAATATATCTTTGAGGACATGCTTGCCTTCAGCTATCATCGCATAGTGCATTAGTTGCCTTAAATAATGTATAATTTGGCAGAAGCTATTGATATGTGTCAGCAAGCAATTCATTCTGCTTCAGTGTTGGCTGATTAGGAAAGATGCTTTCCTCGAGCTAAAAGACTCTGCTTTTTGAGGGGTGGAGGTTACCATCCCCTCAGACCTGAGAGCAATGTCTGGAAAATTTAGTAAACAAACTGTTATTTTTAATTGCTTCTTTTAAGAAGCAACTGCATAGGAGAGTGTCCAGGTCAGTTGAAATTTTGCTTAGCTCCTAATTTAATCCAGTTTGGAATGGTTAACATGAAGGAGATCATAGAATCATAGAATGGTTTAGGTTGGAAGGAACCTTAAAGATCATCCAGTTCCAACCCCCCTGCCATGGGCAGGGACACCTCCCACTAGACCAGGTTGCTCAAAGCCCTGTCCAACCTGGCCTTGAACACCTCCAGGGATGGGGCAGCCACAGCTTCTCTGGGCAACCTGGGCCAGGGTCTCACCACCCTCAGAGTGAAAAATTTCTTCCTGAGATCTCATCTAAATCTCCCCTCTTCCAGTTTGAAGCCATCACCCCTCGTCCTATCGCTACATGCCCTTGTAAAAAGAGATGCTACGGTAATCAATGCGAACTGTGAACCCATTGGCAAGGAGAGGCTGTCACTGAAATACATGATCTTGTTAGACCTGGCTGCAAAAAAAAATAATACTTATGTGAAAATGAGTGCCTTGCAACCCAGCTCTAAAGGCACAAGACTACTGCAAGGTGGCCATTGCTGTAGGTGCAGAAGGTGTGATTCAGGGAACAGGAGCTGCAGAAATGGTGATGTTAACCTAACTCAGCACAGTGTGAAACATAAGCATGAACAAATCCTGTACTTTTTGTGACCCGTCTTATATGAAGAACCTTCTTGCCTGTAAGTTGTGTAGAGTTCAATTTGTTTTATCTGGGAACGTGAAGACCTACAGAGATCTCAGGAGAGATGCGCTTATGAATGTGAGGTCGCTTTGGAAACTTATGTCACAGGGTCATCCCATGAACTGAATGCTGACCTAGTGAAAATTCAAGCTTATCCTATTATTATAATTTCCTTTACTGTATTCATCGCAGCCTGAAGGTCCTGACTGTGATGAAAATGTCAGTCTGCTGAGTGCAGGCAACAGCTCATTTGTGTCGTTAGGCATTAGCAGTCTGAAGGTCCAGAGAAGATAGCAGACAAGGAATCAATAACCACCTGCTTCAGAGAAAATAATGTTTTAAAAAATCCCCTTAGAGTTCAGGACAGAGAGGAGAGGCAACAATTCACTGACCTTTACTGAAAGTCGACTTTCATTTCTTTTTCACCAGTCCTTAAAGTTGCCATGAAAGGTGTTAATTTTTCACTCAGACCTTCTCTTTTTCCTCAGTACTGTTATTTCCCCTGTGAAAAGTCATGCCTTGGTGCACTAGCAAGTCAAGGCAAGAAAGAAAAGGAGAATCCAGTGGGCAAACTGGGCAGCCCCTTGAGTGCCTGAAGGTTACAGCCTGTTATGACTACCAGTTAATAATACGTGGCCTTCACCTCAGGTGCTGGCAGCCTGTGTTTCAGCTGCTGACTTTCCTCCCAGCACGTCTTGGCCACTTGCAGACACTGGTGGACCTGCTCTCTGTATTACGGGAAGGCAAATCAGATCAAGCCAATTTAGGATATTCTGCCTAAGAGCTGACGTTTCACAGGGGAGAGGAAGTACTCAGGGCCCTAGTTGCTCTCCATTAAGGCTCTCTGCAAACTCTGGCAGTCAACTGATTTGTCTTTCAAGCCATTCACTGAAGCTTAAAGGCAAGAAGGATTCCCCCCCTTTCTCTTAAATAAAGGTTGAGATTCGAGCCTGCCCTCTGTCTCTGAGAACGAGGACTCCAAACACAGGTTCAGGTTACCTTAATCTGACCCTTTAATATGGAGAAAATTCTCCTTTTCCAGCTGAGCACAAGTTCCCAGCTGAACAGACCTCTCCTGCCTGTACATCTGCACGGAGGGAAATGACAAAATGTTCCAATTTTTCTGAAATGTCAGCTTAAAAAAACACGCGCATGCAAGCCCAAATAGAAAACAGATGCACTGTGGCAGCCTGCGAGATATAAATTTAAGTCTTGGAGCTGTCTTCACATCCCTCACTACCACTTTTATGGTCCTGCTTTCACTGGAGCACACCTGAGGCCTCCTGGCAAGACACTTCTTTTGCGTGCGGGTGACTCCCCAGTTGAAAACAAGCCATGAAAAAGCCTACTATGTCTGAGGAAAAAAAAAAAGGTAAACACAAAAAGAGACATCCCTGGCATTGAATCAGATCCTGCCAACTTTATTCCACTTTGGCTCATCTTCACCCACGGACGGTTTGACCCCTTCAGAAGCAAGAGCATATAGAAACATATCTCCTGTAGTTTCTGGTTGCACTGCTGTTCCATCTTCCTACTCAGTAGCAGGAAGAGCAGATTAGACACGGACAACTCCAAGTGTCCTACTGACAGAGACTCACTCATTATGCTTGCTGTTGTTTAATAAAGTCTGTTCTTATCCATCCTCACTTTGTTTTCTTTCCATTTCTTTCCTTTCCCATTACACATTTCCGCATGGACCAAAAGCAAAACTCACTGGTGGAAAGGAACTTGAGTTCAGGTCAACGTATCTGGTGCATTCATTCTCAAGAATTGACCATTTGGTAATATTTTTCAATAATTATTGCCTTGGGTCAAAATTGAAGACTCTGATATAAGACCTCCACATCCCCATAATTTCTTGAGTCATGGAATTGTTTTGTTTCAATTCTAAGGATGGATTTAAAAAAAGTAAGTAGCAACATTAAAAAAAACCAAAAACATCAAGAGAAAGGAAAATGGGGAAAGAAATTAAACATCAATAGGATTTGAGGTACCTAAACAGAGGTAGGGCACCAAAGTACTCCCTGGAGACAGACCCCATGTGCCTGGAAGTCCTATGTGTCTAAGCGTCCACGTCTCTAAGTCACTCCTGAACACACATCATGCATTAAACCAGAAAAGCCCCAAGACTTGGTCATCAATAATCCTCTCAGTAATCCCACACAGAGCCAGCAAGTCTGTCAGTGATAACACTGGAGCCTCTGGCAGACTGCTCTGCAGTTTTCGAATCTGAGTGTGGTCTCCACCAAAAGCAATATGAGAATAAGCCTTTACTCACCTTCCACCACTGTCTTTGGAAACTCATCGTCAAAGAGGAACGTCGAGATGAGGAACCTATCAGGACTCAGAAAGGGACTGGAAAGTTTGTCTTGGCAGTAAAGTTATCCTGAGCTCTGATAAACAGGGTTCATAAATACTACAAGAATTTAAAAAATAAATCAGTACAAACTACAAATATGTGGTATCAGTCAGTCTTTCCATGCACTTCATTTGTGATGCATGAAGGAAAAGGGCAGGTTAAAATACTGCTTTTTCTCTCCTTTCAGCTCCAAGTTTCCTAATATATCCTTTACCATAATGCGTTGGCTATTAAGTGCAAACTGGACGATGATGAATTTTTATTACTTCAGTCCTCCTTCCCTTTTTTTATTTTTTTTTTCTTTCCCTATTATTCTTTCTCTCTACAGCTTTCTCTCTCCCAATCCCACCCTGGCTCCCCTTTCGCCAGGCTCTCATTTCTCTGATAAAACACTTACTGGGATTTCTAGAGCTATTTTTCACTGCCTTCTAGTAACTGAAACTCTCATTAAATGTTCAGGGCCGCTCTCCTCTCAGGTGCGTGGCACGTTGCCATGCATTTCGGGAAACCAGCTACTGAGCTCGCAGGCGCTCGGTGATAACACGCTGGAAAGGCCGGAGCAGTGAAAGCTGGAGATCTGTACAGCTTGTGCTACGTGTCAGCTGCCCAGATAGCACATGAAAAACAAATGACGGGTCACGACAGGGCTCTGGCTCCATCCGAGCTGTGAGTAATGATGCCTCAGAATTAAGGCTCTCTTAATTCAAATATTTAATTATTCATAATACACAGATAGTGTTCCTCCAATTTTTTTCTTCGTCTGACTTTTCCAGTCCACTTAGGATTCCCACCATCTGCTGGAGCAGCAAAGCCAAGGCGCTGTTAATGTCTCGCTTTGTACCTCTCCATTCCTCATCTTCTCCATCCCATCTCATACATGAATCTCACATTTGTGTTGAAAACTCTGTGTTCCCTGTTCAAAGTCTGCAGTTACAGAAGACACAAAACTTCCCAAATAAATGCTCTTCAGCATCCTCCTTTAAATAAAGCAGATAAAACTGTCCCACGGGAGGCATCAGTATTTACCAAAGGTCAGTACATCTGAAACAACCGAACAGAGGAGGCAAATCCAGATTTTTGCTCTGAAAAGTCAGCTAATTTCAGTTGGTTTGTTTATAACAAGTGATGAAGAAAAACTCACTGTCCTTAAAATGAAATATTCATAGTGAAAGGAATAATTTGTGGATAAAAGATAGGGATTACCAGCAAAGTGCCAAAAGGACCAAATTTGTGACCTGCACAGTTCAGTATATTACTAAGTAATCTGGACAAGGAGGTAAGAAATAAGGCAATGGGCTTTTCCAGTGATAGAAGAAACTCTTCGGGATGGGAAACACTAAACGTGATTGCTAAGAATAAAAAAAGAAGGAAAGAAACAAAAAAACTCTAAAAGAAACAAAAGCCTAAACCACCTATTGTAAATATCCCTACAGGTTGAGGGACTCCAGTAGATTTCACCACTCAGGAAACTTGTCTTGGAACCTGTGTGGAGAAATCTACAACCAAAATTTGCTCACAGGCCAGTTACTGTCAAAAAAGGCAACAAGGTTGCTAGGAATAGTTAGGAAAAGACTAGATAATGAAACAGAACAACCTGGTTATGCTCCTGCAAGGATGGATAGTATCTCTGTGTCTTGAACACTTGAATACATCTCTTCCTCCACTCTCAGAAAAGTATAATGGATGTAAAAATGTTATGGGGTCACAAGGATACTCAAAAGTATGGAATAGTTTCCATATGAGAAGAGAAGGAATAGATGAGTTGTCTTCTGCCTGGAAAAGAGGGGTGTGAGAGGCATATTGCAGAGATCACAGGATCACGGTATTTTAGAAAAGGTGACTGTGGAATTAGTCATTATTCTTGTAGCACAAGCACTGCAGAACGCCTAATCAAGAAGAAAACCTTAAACAAACAAAAGGATATATTGTTGCAACACATTTCGACATCCAAAAATATCTGTGGATTCAAAATTCTATCAGATATATTTATGGAAGCAAAACTCATCAGGAACTTTTGGACACAAAGATACAGCTACAAATGGTGGTTCATGTAGCTCCTTAAGAAACAAATTCATGGAAGCTTTACATGCACGTGAGTCTGCATCCATGTGTGTAAGGAAGGGGTGCCCTGGGGGGAGTATCAACCCATGTGTGACCTGTTCTTTACACTCTTTCCTAAACTATTCACTTCACATCACTGATGGAAACAGGACGACAGTCTACAAGAGTTTGGTCAGACTCAGAGTAGCCACTTTTATTTTTCATGATATAAGCTGGATTTCTTGTTCTAGATTTTTAGCATACACCTCATTTTAATTTTAGCTTTCTATCTTGATTTGTCATGGGTGTTCATGTTCAATACCTCATATTTTTCCATGCCAGAGCTAAATAGGCTTTCTACCCATGCATGCTTACGTAAAAGTAAGAGAGGCATGACAGGAACCATCACAATGATCTTTCACCTGATCTTTACACCTGCAGAAGACCCAGTGACCTGCAGCCAAATTTGTCTCTCCATTGTCCTTCTGGGCAGTGTGACCTAATGAGGACTAACTGGACACCATTCATCAGGAGTTTCCACTGGCCGTAGTGCCTGTATATCTCCCACAATATAGATCACAACTCCCACATTCAGCAACCTTCTGCCAGTGAGAATGAACTCAGAGTCATGGCTGGCCGTTATCTCAGGTTCTGTTTGGGACCCATTCAAACATCCATAACGGGACAAACCAGCACTTCTTTATAAAGAGAAAGAAACCCCATATTCCCCGTGTCTCTTGATACATCTCAAGCTATTTATGTACTATTTGGCTTCAGCATGGAAAAAGAAAGGTTAATTTTATAGAAGGCTTTTGTGGCCTTATAAAATGAAATAAGAATGTTATAGAATTTGTTGCATCTGGACTGCTGGATGTATTATGGTTGCCATCTGTTCTTTTAACAGTGTTGGTTACTTTTGTGGGCCTGGTAGATTTCTGTACAAAAGAAACTGGAGGGTTTAATGTTCTTATTACTATCTTAGTTCAAAAAACAGATAAACTAGACACATTTTTGATTTCTTCATCTCTGATGCTCAGCACACTCCCAGGCTTCGACTGAAGTGTTGCAGCTCAGGTTAGTCAGAGGAAAAAAAGATAATAAAATGAACAAAAGAAAAGATGGTCAGCAATATCTAGATTCACTCTCAGGATCAACGTTGCATTCCACCTGTCTCTATTAACTGTGTAGCATGTGCTTTAGGTATTTTTATTAAAGGACATTTCTCTGAGTAAACAGGGAGGACTTCACTGGGACTGCAAGACTGCAAAACAGGGAGGACTTTACAAGGACTGCCTTGTGGAAGGAGAGCTTCTAAGAAGCAGAGTATGCCTCTGTGCTGCTGGGAAATAGCACCAAACTACTCCACATCCAAGCTCTAAGAACAACTTAAAGAGAGCAATGATAACTGACATTGAAGTGGAGCTCCTCAGAGCTGGTGGTGGAGTGTAGTTATGGAGAGCACATCTACTCCTGTGACCTTCCTGACTCTCCTCCTTCAATCTAGAGCTCTTTTTAAAAAAAAAACTAAAAAACCAAAAAAACCCCCCAACTAGTTGAATGTCTGAAAACCTTCCCTTCCTGCTCTGAGTCCATAATTTCACTTGTTGGTTCCCTCTCTCAATTTATGGATAATCCTTCCCATCTTGTGCTCTCCTTCCTGACCCAGCCTAAATCCTTAGACAATTTTTCTTAGTTTCTGGGCCTGTCTTGACCATTGCACTGTCACTTCTCAGAAGAGCGTTTCCTTTTTGTCTCCTTCAGGGTACAGTTCCTTCTACTCCAGCTCATGCAAAACAGAAGCAGAGAAGAGGGAATGGTGGAAGGTGAAAGTTGCTTTCACTGCATATTTTCACTGTTTCCTTCTAGAAAAGAGTCTCATCCTCAATTCTTCTGCAATGAGATGCTTTTGTATACTCAATATTAAGCCCCTGGTGTTATTACAGCCGCAGCTCAGCTAGCAGAACTAGGACTGACCTATGGATGTCTGGTGCTAAAAACTTCATCTAAGGGTTTTTAATAAGTTCCAGAACACAAACAACTAGGAAAATTCTCAGAACCAATATACGGACAATATGAGACCCCCCTAATTCAGATGCAAATTCTTCTTAGGAGTATTAGTGAATGCAAATTCTTGGGAGCATTAGTGGAGTACACTGAAACAAACTTTTCTTTGCTCCTAACCACCTCAGCAGAAGTTTTTGTCCTGAAGGATGAACAGAGCAGCCCTTTTATATTATAACATCCTGGGTTTTTTCCTGGGCCATTGATGGAAAGCATTTATCTTCCAAACATTGCACAGGGGAGAGTTTTGGCTCTATTGTTGCAGTTGTCTTGGGATTCCTTTTTATGACCTGCTTGTTTAGCTTACCCATGATTAATTTCCTTATCCTTCTGGACTATTTCTGCTCCAGTACTTGAACTGATTCTCTCCTATATGTTCTTGCCTTTTTTTTTTGTTTGTTTTCTTCTGCTCACTCTCTGTTTGTTCTGTTGATCATGCAGTGGAGAGGCCCTTTATGTCAACATGCATTATATTCCTGCCTACAGTTCTTGTATTTTACAAGAGTTATGAAGAAAGAAGTGAGGACTACAGAAAATAATTTATGCACTTAGAGCCTAATCTACTCAGCCTATGAAAGGAGATTGACAGCTGACGATTATAACGCCTATGCACCTTTACAGGCACAGAGTATTGGCTAACGATGCATTCTACGGTCTAGATGGAAAAAAGACAAAATGAAAACCATTTGTAGAAGCTGAAGCCAGGCAAGTTCAAACGGGAAACAAACTACACATTTTCAAGGGAAGCTTGCCAACACAGAAAACCCCTGAAAGAGGGGGTAAATTTTCCAACATTTGTCATGTGATTCAAATTGCTGATTAAGGCACATTGAGATGTCTGTCTGTATATGAGCTGCATCTATATGTGGGTCTAAATTCCCACTACAGTGAATGGAGATTTTTGGCAAGATTCAGTTGCTTATACATAGATATCTAATGTCATTTTAGGGGCTGTGAGGTATTCTACCTGTTGTCCAGCTGCCTGCTTGAGAAAGGCATTCATATCCTCAACCTCCTGGGTAAGAGCTGCCAGTTCCTGTGGGTGTCTGTGATACTCAGGGGTTTCTCATACGGCATTAGACCATTAGATAGCAATTGGAATCAAAAAGTCACTGTCCTGGCCAAGTTATTCTCCCTTAGGTAAGAAGAGATGCTTTCTAAACTCCGCTAATTGTATTGCTTTGGGATTTAACTCAGTTGCACCTTGTCCCATCTGAGATACTCTATGATAACCCTCCTGGCTGACAAATACATTGACTATGCTAGGTTACCTCAAATGTGATAAAGCATCTGTGTTTAGGCAATAAATTACATCTGTAGCCAATGCTAGCAATTGAGCCTAGAGAGGTATTCACCCAGCCTACATGTGACCCGCTCCTTTCTGGAACAGCATCTGGAAACCAGGCAAGATACCCCAGAGTGACTAGAATAAAACTGGACATCTCTATTTATTTTCCTACAGTTACAGGAAGTAGTGGGATGGGAAAAGCGGCTTTTAACTAAGGGAACTCTGAAAAGCTCACCTGATTGAAATACACGCAGTCGTCTTATTAAGGTTTTGCAGGAAAGGGCCCAAGAAAATAATTATTCAAGTATCAAAAAAATCCAAGTGAGAGATTAAATTCCTGGGATGTGAGGAAGCTGTAACAGTTTACACCTGTAGGTGATCTTAATTTCAAGTCCCAAAGGTGGCATTAGATCACTTTGTCTCTCTCAGGTCATCAGGTTTCACCCCATCACTCTGTAACAAGCTCAAAGAGTTTTGTCAGACTAAAGGATTTCAGTCCTCAGCAAACCAAGCCACACTTCAAGGCAGGGACAGGGAAGTTCAGACTGCTACAGGGAACTGGTACATGAGATATGCACAGTTATGCCAGCAGGCAAAATATCATTCATGTACCAAGGAAAGCTGAAATCAGTCTGACAAAGGGGAAAATGATTTCCAGACCAAGGTAAATAGTGTGGTTGTGAACATCATGTCTGTTTCTACTCCTTGTGAGGACTGATGCTTCATTGAAAGAAAGAAAAGGAATCTCAAATACCTTCACGATGCTTCTGCACCCTTGGTTTCAGAAGACCATGACATTTTACAACCACATATTGTACAACATTTTTGCTGGCTTCTAGAGGAAAAAAAAAGCATTACCAATTAATAAAGAAAAAAAGGTCAATATATAACTTCATGCTGATGAGATTTGCCAGTGACTACCTATCAAAATGGCACGAATTATGTGGCTTTCATCCATTACTGTTCTCAGTCCACCATTCAAGTCTTCAATTTCCTGTTGCTCAGCAAGAGACCCAACCAAAACCAACCACAATGATGTGAAAAAAATCATGAACTTTGAAATTTGACCTTATCCGTATTCTTTTGCTGTCTATTATATCTTTTCCTTCTCTGTTAATAATGGGAAACTATACAAGTTACTTTTAATCTGGTGAAAATCCTGTTACTGTGGACTCTTTGCAGTTAACAGCAAGACAAATTGTTCTAGAGGATAATTCACATCAAGATGTGCACTAGTGCTTATTGCATTAGTCCCACTAAGCCACTGTCAGGAGGAGCAAATCGCTCTGGCTGCAGAAGGAGCCTACAGATAGTAGTTCCCAACAATAGTAGAGCGTAGCTCTCCCTATCTTTTGTCCGCAGTTGGGAGAAATCCGTGTTCTGACCTGAAAGCAACGTTGCTGAGGTTTCTGTGATGCTGAGCTTAAGTTAATAACCCCTGGAGAGAAGGACTTGGCTTTACGTCAATCCTGTGCTACTTATTTGAGAGCTGGCCCCTTTTCCAGTGTGAACTCCAGGTAGAAAAAGCACGTGACTTCCCACAAAAGACTATGGCATGGTGCCCAAAACTCATGTTGTCCCCAAAGGCTGAGGAGGAAAGAGGTGGACTTCATCTCACCTAACTTTAACCGTGTAAGAGTTAGGCATCTACTCTGAGCAAATCATCAAGTCTCCTTCTACAATCAGTGGACAGTGAAGGATACTTCCAGGTTATGAGTCATCCTGTCCTGGCAGAGGTGTCCAAAATAGCTGGAATGAGATGCCTCTCTCTCACTTCATTGACTATTAAGGAAACCTAGATGACTGCTTTGGACCACAGGCATACATTTCTGGCGGTTAAAGTTACACAGGATAAATCCAGCTCGCACTTCAAAACTTTCAATAAATTTGTCTTTCTTTTCATCACATCAGAGAACCAATTAGGAACTTCTCCACCAAATTTGGCTTAGAAAACCTGTAACTGCTATTTAAATACATCTCCTGACAGGAAACAAACAAGCAAGAAATAAAATAGAGAATCTCTGTAGCTCTGAAGATGTTTGAAAACATATTAAGCAGGAGTAAGTTGCAAAGTTTTTTGGTTTGTTTTGTTTTTCTTAAGAATTGTATTACATTGTGATGTTAAGTATTTGCTAAGTCACAGTTCAGTCTGGTGCTTTGGATTAGCTACTGTATTTCAGAGGTACTACACTGCAAATACACACTCGTGCAGAAAGGCTGTTTGCATTTTGTATGTCATAAGGTTTGATTATTGACTTCTTATCACCCTTCTCCACCTGGAGCTGAACGAATCATATGTCTAGATGATGGTAGCAAATTTTCCCTTCAAAAGGTTTTGTTCTTTTAACAGAAGAAAACCCCAGCTCTTCCAAAAAGTGCCTAAGATCTTCATGATTTCTGAGAATACCACATCTATTCTCTGTTCTTTATTTTGGTGTAGGACATTTCTTCTCAAATAATGAGATATTTTAATCTGTCTCATGTATTCTGCACCCCGCTATGACAGGAACAGGTGCCTTCTATTATTTAGCTTCAAGGATTTTGTGTATTCCTTGCCTCCTATGGATGTTGCCATGACGAAGCCATTGCTGGTGAGGGACAGGCCAAGACCCTGTTCCATGTTACTCAGTTGTAACCTGAGATAAAAATTAGCTTGAAGTTTAAAATAACTAAGTTTGGCTTGTGGGGACAAGATTCACTTGTTTAAACGTGGGGTTTTAGTGGCCGTTGATACATCCTGACATATTCCATTTGAGGCTCCTGAATGTTGAAAATGTCTTGTAGGTCCTATGTCCAATCTGTAAGACCCTCAAACGTTGTAAGACACACGCAGTTGATAAATAAATTGTGTCACAGCAGCTCATGTGAGCAAGGAGTCTCAGGTGGCATCACATTCACTGCAGATCCAGTCAGTAGGATCAACTGAGTTTGAAAGAACATTTTAGCTCATGAAACGTAGGTGTTTAATCTTTTGTGAACTGAAAAACTCTAAGTAACAATCTGAGGTTTATGCCCATTCTAGTCCTTGTTCGGAGAGGTAAGCACCTGTATTTTAGGTCTTGCACCCCGGAGTCAGATACCGAAATTCAGTGGTTTGAATATCACCTTTGTATTATCTGGGTATGCAGAAGAGGACAATCCAGGTGTTCTTTCTGATTACCCTCTGGTTCCCAGCTGCACTGCCTCCATATTCATCAGTCTTCACGTCCTTCCTCCAAAGGCTGAGAACGTCTTGCATTTTTCCTCCTGTGCCATGTGGGTCACGGTACCTTTCCCAGAATCCTCTAGGAATGCTAAGATATACTTTTAAGACTTGGAATATTAATGATTCTCATTGCTCACCCCATCTCTCTTCATAAAGCATGTTATTGCTTTGAGTTTGGAACGTTCACTACTACACCTGAACAATATTATAGGGTGAGGTGGTCAGTTATCAGTGAGTAGTAGTTGACCACTGAGGACTATTCTCTATTCTATGACTAAAGGCACTGTTCTTGACGATGCAGAGAATTCCTTCTAGTGTCATTTTCTGATCTACCTAAAACTACTCAGTGTTGCAGGGAAATCGAATACGTAAACCGAGAGCAAAACAGAGTCCGTATCCCATTCTCCTGCTGCCAGTGTCCAAATATTGTGCAACACCTCTCTTCCAGTACGATCATAGACCTGCAAAAGACCTCTTCATCATGGAAACCAGTCCTCCTGCTAGTATGTGTGCTTAGTCTGCTGTAGCTGCCCTCTGTGACATAACTGCTACATAAATAAGATAATCAACTCTTTCTTCATCTTTGGATTTCTTTTGAGAGTGATGGCCATGGCGAATCAAAAGCGTCACAGAGATGAGGTTGTAGCTTGAGGACTAAATGGCAACATTGCACTATTTTTAATGAATACGTTGTGAAGAACCTAGATCAGGCATAAAACTGTACAGCTTAAAGAAAGAAAAAAACCTTCTATATGTTACCCACAACTCACTGCAAAATAAATTTGCACAATATTCCCCGTAAAAGTGATTTCTTCTTCCACCCACTAGATGGAAGCAAACATTAATTTATGTGTTTGTGCCAGCTGTGCACAATATATTTAATGTCTGAATGCCAACGTGTGTGGTCTTGTGGGTTTGACTTACCTTTTTAGTACTGTTTAATGGGGGAAATGAATAACTTTGAGCAAATCAATTCTCGGACATCATAAAAGGTACAGATTGGCTAAGGACGAAGGGACCACTTCAGGACAAAAACGGAAGGAGTGGAAACCTGCAGTATCTTTTCCTATAGACTAAATCAAATGTACATGTTTGTTCAAGGGGTGTTTTATTTTAAAGCCTTGACTAAGCATCTAATGTTTTTTGAATCTGCAGTGAAAATATTTGGAATCTGGATCTCTCGATGTTCGCTCACTAACACCCTGTCTTCACTTTCTGACCAGTAAGCCAAGAATAAAATCATGTGTCATGGAAGGCTGCACCTTAAAGAGAAACAATTTCTAGAGTTTTTTTTTGGTATATACATGTCAGCTTTCCAAGAACTGTCCATTAAATGAAATAGATTTTCTGTTGCAGCAGGAAGAAATAGGAATTTTGCTAGTCGCTGTACTGGAAATGGTCAATAAATGAAAGTGTCAACACAGCGGCTCCTGAGTCACGATGGCTTGCAAGAAATTCAAGCAGAGCTCCCTTGTGGGGCATGTATCATGTGGTAGATAATGAGGTGATGCGTGCATAAAGGCTTCTTCATAATCCAAATACCCAGTGTGGGGAGGGTGTTGATGGGCAGAGGCAGATGAAACCCTAAGGGAGATGTTTTCCTGGAATCCAGCTCCTCAGCCAACCCAGGCCCATCCTTTAGTGGTGGGGATCCCTAGTGAATCCGTGGTGTTTGTCACTGTAATCAACTTTTCTAGGTCTCCCTCCCTCAGCTCTCAGGAGTACATAACATGTTATGACTCTCCTGGCCTCAGACTTTCCAGGTGCCTTAGACAGTACTGGTAAATCTCCTGCTAGTTGTAAGGTAGCCTAGGATGACTAAGTTTAGACATAAGCATTTAAGTTTTAGGTCTGTAAAGTCAGGGGATATACGTGCCACAGCTGTTCACTGCCTGAGAACCAATGTGTAGGAAGCAAATTAAATTTTGTGATTTCACTTCGTTTTTAAGATTTCAGTAACAAAGTAGGAGCTTCACAGGTATCTATCCGTTGCAGTGATGTTCTAATGACACATCAGCACCAGATTAAAGATTTTAACCTACATAGAGAGAAGTGGAAATAAGAGATGTTATTTACTCCTCTTTCACCTTTGCTCTTTGGGTTTATTGTATTTGCTGGTTAGTTTGACAGAGGTGCAATTCAGTTGCCTTAAATCATGAACAAATCAGCGGTTTCAGAATCAGATACAAAGTCCTATGCTGTAACAACACAAAGAACATGGATGACAAAGACCGTGCAAGTGGAAAAGGAAGGAAGGGCAGAAGGATGGAAGGAAGGAAAGTTGGTTCTGTGATAGCACTTTCCATCTCATAGTACTGGAGATATGAAAGAGCTTTACGGAGGCAATCATCATTTCATGATCCTTGTTTTACAGGTGGGGAAAATGAAGCACAGTTGACCTGCCTGCTCAGGGGGCATCTAGCATCTAACAGGGTAGAAGTAGAGCAGGGAATAAAACTTAAGGCTTATTGAGACCCTTTCAAGTACTTTATAGACTAAAAACCATAGTCTTGATGGGTTGAAAACAGACTGCTTCGTGCTCTTGGCGCAGAAGGAATAAACCCATGGTTTGTCTCTACTCATGCTATGTTTCACTGAAAAAAAATATGACTAAGCTACAGGATTTTTTTTTAGAAACAAGCCCTCACCAATGAAAAATTTTGGGAGAATACGAAGAAATCTTCATTCACCAGCACATAAAAGAAGATGTCTACCAGAAAATTTAAAAATCTAGCATCTCAGTACAGTATCAAGGAGATAAAATCAGTCCCATGCCCTAACATTTAATTGTTGAAGTGAACTCACTTGCCTTCTAATAATGAAACTTTGCTTACCCAGATAGGTTTCATTAGCTAGAAAGGGAAACAATTTTTTTTTTGTCCCTGCCTACTTGAACTCACAAAATAAATAAAGGCATGTAACAATGCGTTATTGAATATACATGGCACATGGAGTAAAAGGAGAACTTGGCAAGAATAATCATCCATCCAAGACTGCTCTGGAATTAAAAAAAAACCCTATTGCAAAGGACAAAACTGTTTGCAGAGCAGCAAAGCAAGCCTGTTTGTTGCAAGATGGTTTTATGAGTAGACAGAGCAATGCTCTGGAGTTTGTGATGCCAATTGCATGCTAATTTGGTGAGTTTAGACTCTTTTTTGCCTAATTTCCTCCTCTTCCTCCTCACTGCTTTACAATTCCTAAATTTATCCCTTTTCTATCTATTAGAAGGGTAATTATCACAATTTATTGCTGTATGGGACTCCTGAATATTACATGACTTCCCCCTCCCTGCCTTCGTCTCCCTGCAGAGGCAGGTACTGATGTATTGGACTGAATGACCTCAGGCTTGTACTGGGCAAAGTTGGAAGCAGCCCAGAAAACTGGAGATGCAACTTCCCAGGCAGTGATGAAGAAACCAATGATACGAAGAGAACTGAATGAATCACATTCAACTATGTCCAGATGTCTCAGATTTTGCAAAAAAATACCCCAACTGCAGGTGCAGAAGAGAATTTTCATTTCAAATGAAACTCTAAATGCCAATCTAGCGTATTTTTTGTGAATGTTAAGAGCTATAAACTGAGACAGGATGATGTTTTGTTTCAGCTTTGGCAATATCTGTTGGGTTGGTTTGGGGTTTTTTTTCAGATTTCGTTTTGCTAGAGGTTCATGCTGGAGCTGGAAAATGGTAGAAATCTCAGAACTGCTAGCTAGTCTACAGAAGGACGTAAGTTGACTGCTCAACAGAGCTAACAAAGCTGATGAGACATGTATTAGTTGTGAAGTCTTGGATTCAGGGCTTAGCTTTGTTGCAACGTCTCTAGGAAGGACCATAAGCCAGGGATGTTCTCAGGTACTTGAAACCATAAATCCATCTTGAAATTCTAGGAGATTACCTTGGTGCCCTGCAGCCAGCTGTTCTATGTGGTCTTCAGTTATGCTGGAGTCTGCGGTGTAGCTTTGCATGTGTTTCTAATGTTTATAATTTAATTGCAATTTTTCATGAGTTCAATAAATGTTCAGCGTTAGAAATCATATGAGAGTGGGAAATTCATTTTTGTTTTATTAAAAAAGAAAGTTCTTGGGCCTCATGATCTAGAGTAAAGACTGCCGAGGTGATTTCAGTGCAGCAAAGAGCAGATGTAACAGAGAAATAAGAAGAAAGCTCCTAGTGGATGGTAACCATTCAACATTCACAGCATCCATTTTACATCAAATACTGATGCAGTTACATGAGAGCAGCTCTCTAGCCCCATAGTTCTGCCTTCTCCTTCACATGCCGGCCCTGACCATGTCCTAAAAGCACAGGGAGTTGAAAGGCGTATTATTATCACCTTTACTTTACACTTCCCCGATATTTAAAACGTCAACATCGCTAAAATCTTCTTGTCAGTGACACTGACTTCCAGCCACATCATCATAAAAAAAAAAAAAAATAAAAAGGCAAAAAATCCACATTTCTTCAGCGCAGGCGCCCCTTACTTTAATGAGAAGAGCAACGCAAAGGGCATCTAACATAAACCAGAGAAACAAAACCACTTCTTCTTAATTAAAACTGCACAAACCCCAGAGCAGCTTTGCCCAGGGCATGTAAGTGACAGCAGAGAGTGGTCATTAGTCCTAAAAAAAGAGCTGCCAGGAAGCGCGCAGACCCCTAAGTGAGAGAGCTTTAGCTTGTCACGGTGAAAGCACATTTATTACAGCTAACGAATCTTGGCCGGGGTCTATAAAACAGTGGTATCTGACTGAAGAAGAATCCGACCGCCTTCTCCAGCAGTAACCTTGTCATGTGCATTGACAGAGGCCAGAGCAGTTCTACGGGACTCTCGGGAGGTTACGAGGTCTCTGGGCTGCTCCTTTAATTAGCCCTCAGATAGCTCAGGAGAATTTCCTGCTGCAGTTCACGGTGGGACAGGGCAAAGGCCTCTGAAACAGCCCTGCGAAGAAGAGGCGATGTTTATGCAAAGCGCTGACCCCCATAATCGCTGCGTTGACTTCGGTACGCGGGCTGGCAGTCCAAAAGGAGCACGGCCATGCCCGTGGCTATTTATAAGTGAGAGCCGGGAGTGGGAAAAGGGACGGGAGGGGATGGGGGAAGCAATGGCGTGAGCGTGGAAGCGGAGTGCATGCTGTCATGTGCGTGGTAGAGATCTGGTTTTCTCTTGGTGTTTGCTTCAAAACGCAGGGGAATGGCTGAACATGCCTTGCCCAGGGTAACCCGCGTTTGTCCCATCGTCCCCTTCCAGCCTGCTCCCTGCTCAGCTGCACTGCAGCCCGTCTGCGCATCCCTCAGCGCTGTCGCCCTCTTGCTTCTCCTGCCAAGGTGGAATAACTGCTCGGTGGGTTTTGCATCCAACCACCATACTTCAGAAGAGCCCCGCAGCAGCTTTGGCTTATGCTGGAGGCTGCAGAAACTTCAGAATGACTGCAAGATCCAAGAAGAGCAAATTTAAGCTGAAAGGCTTTAATTTGTTCCGTTGTCCGCTGAAGCCATGCTCACCCCTACATAGGCTCAGAAGACGCAAGAGTGGGCCCTTCACCGGGTTATCAGTGCTCAGGTCTTGAGGTGCTCAGTGGTGCACAAAGAAATGGCATGGTACCTGCCTTACTGGGTTCAGAGCTTACCAGTCAGACACAGCAAGCTTGTGTAGACCCTTTTTCCAGATATTAGTGTGAGAACCAAAGGAGATGAACGCATCTGTCAAAACCGTGTCTAGAGTTTAGCACGGATCTGTGAACGTAGTTCCTAGTAACTTGGCAAAACGGAGTATTCATTGGACAATCATAAACTTTATTCGCTCTGTGGATCATCTTAAGGGCTCTCCTGCCAAGTCAAAGGGACTTAAAATCCAAAGAGAGCTGATATTTACTTTACATGTACATTTTCCAATGAGAAAGCTGTTACAGCTGTTAGATAAACAATATACGCCTTCCAAACGACTAAGAAAACTGATAAAGTCCTCTCTTATGCAGACAGATCAACAAAATGAGTAAGATGTTACTTGTACCCTGCTTTGAGAGGTTGCATAGGGCAGCACCAGATGATTGATAAATTCGACCAGTTTGAGGGTGGGCTGTGTCTTCTGTGAAGCTGAAAGCGCTCCTCATCCTCTGGGAAGTGGTAGCTACCTAGAAAGAGTATTTACGTAAATTTGTTTTACATTGCATCTGCGCTGCTCTGGGAATATATCCCTTGTGGCAGCCCCTCAGAATTCCTAGAGTCTTCTAACTTGATCGTTTGCAATGAACTAACCACAGCCTTCATGTGTGCTGGTCTCCATCTCCACTGACCTACTGAGATTACGGGTTCTCTTTCCCCAGAAGCTGAGAAAAGGGACAGAAGATCATTGTCCTCTTGATGGATAGGATGCTGGGCTAGACTGACCTTTCCTTTGACCCAGGACAGCTTTTCCTGCGTCCATTAGCAGGACCAGGACTTTTTAACAGCTGCTGTAACAGCTACCAGTTTTAGCTCTGGAGGTTTCCAGTGGGATTTCTGCAGTTGGGGATGACAAGGTAGCTATCATCCCAGCCTGTCTTGGGATATATTTAAGACCAAGAGTACCCTTCAGACAGCATGTTAAAAGATAAATCAGTGACTTGGCAGGAATTCTTGCTCCCCCCCCAGTTTAATTGGATAATTCGGGGTTTGATGAAGACTCCTGTGTGTAAACAGTGAACTGGAACTGGTTTTTTTTTTTTGGAGATCTTCACAAAATACACCCCAACTCTTGGGGTAACGAGAATATATTTTATAATCTGTGAGAGAAAATGTATTTAGAAATTTTTCTTAATAGTATTTCGTAATGTTTCATTCTTGGAGGAGAAGGGTAAGGAAATAAAATACAGTATTTTTTTGCAGTTCTCATTTAGTTCCCATTGCAGTGTGATGCCTTAGACTTGCCCCAGGGACTTCACTTGTAGCCAGAGGACTTTGAAGACGACCTTTACAGACTCGTGGGAATCCATTGAGGATTGTTCATGGTTTCCAGTAGGCTATTGTCTCTCCTCCCACTTCTGTTCTGGTGTCTACTCTCAGTGGAGCAAATTCTGCAGCCAACACAAGGCTGTTACGCATACCACATTTACCCGTTCATTGCCAGTATGCAGCCAGGGGTATTTATCATGAATAACAGCATAGTCTAATAAGCCAGGTGCATCTTGGGGTTTCAGGAGAGTTGCAGCCTTTTTCCAGCTCTGTCTCAAACCTTTTGGATAATCTTAGGTTGACTACCTTTCGCCACATGCATCTATCATCTCAAAAAGAGGAAAAGTGATAGACGCCTCCTTTGGAACACAGTTTATGGACTGAAATTCCTAAATACTATCAGTACTAGAGTAACTCTGTTTATTTCATAGAAACGTAATTTTTTTTACTTAGGTTGTAGATTATAGCCTGGAACTTGAATACTGAGAAGGATGATCATTTGGTCCTACCATTTACTCCCTAAGTCTGTCTGCACTACCCAATAAGAGTGGTCCCAAGGCAGCTTCAAGATTTGTCCTCATTCCATAATGGAGGCCCAAAGCATGTCTGGACTATACTATACTGCCTGGTGTAATAGGGGAGCCAGCTATTCCCAGACAGGCTGTGACAGGAGGCATTTGGACCATTGATAGGTGAGAGCATGGGATGGGCCATGCTGAAAGCTGCTATAGAGGCTGTTGCTTCACAAAAGTGTAAACAGCCCCTTTTTGCCAGCAAATAGAACATCTCAACACCCTGTGTGGCTGGACAGTCAGGTGTTGGGCAGGAAGGGGAAAGGAAATGGAGGCAGGTGATGAGCAAAGAAATCCTGGGATCTACTGAAACTCAAGTAAATCCATAACTATGATCTCAGATGAAAGACTTTTATGGTGTTTTTCATATGGTCTGAGCATTGCCATTGAGGGAGAGCTGAATGGATGTGGTGGACTTTCGGAAAGTACTTTTTGAGTTTCCAAAAGAAATTTTTTACAGCGAAAACAATCATTCACTTGAACAACCTCCCCAACACTGTCCAATCAAGATGTGATTGGACAAGTTGCTAGATAGTCTCATGTAAGCTCCCTTTCCCATGAAAGGCTGGAACAGATGACCTCACGAGGTGCCTTCCAGCCTAGGCTGTTATATGAATCTATGCTTCACTGTCATTGAAATAACGTTTAAGAATCAACATTAAACAGGGAAGGTGGGCAAGGTTTATGTCTTTCTGTCCCCGATTCAATGAATGTTGAGTCCTCTCCACATTCCTCGTGTTTTTACATGCCTGTAGGCTCTTTGTGGCAGGGTTTACATTTTTATGACGTGCAAAATGCTGTAAAGTAAAACCACCATTTTCTTGGTGGTGGATGCAGACAGCGACAAAAACATTTAAGCATCAGTAGGCAAACCGATAGCTCCGCTATACTGGACAAACCTTTCCGCTGTGGGAGTGTAGAGCTGTGTGTGTGTGTAAACGTGCAATGTGGTTGTCTGCATGTGTAGATGCCCCTTCTTGGTTTGCGTGTGCCTGGCCTACCTCCATTGACTGCGTGCACGTATCAAAGTCTGCAAATCTGGTCCCTGACATATTATTCCCAACTTTCATGAACAAGCGCGATCTGTGTGGTCTAACTATAGCATAAAACAATACCTTGAGGGAATAGTAACAATGCTGCTGATGTCAGAACACCGAATTGTTCTGCACAGGGATTTCTCAGGCCACATCCCTGTGTTCCAAAGGTGAAAAATCAGGGTTAATGCTTTGAGGGGACCACTGTGTTTTGGTAAATCAAAATGTGGGCTGTGACATATAAAAACACCACTTCATTAGTTCTTTCATTTTAAAAGCTCAGATCCCATTTTCATGTCTTTGGTTTATATCGACATACTATTGAATTTGGAATTCCCCAGACCCATTTTAAAGGCTTGCTTTGCCTCTATAAACCCACATCTGTTTTGGCTGGAAATTCTCTGGTCTTGGCATGGGCTTGAATTACCAACTTGCCACCTATATAGACCGAACTTATAAAGCTTTGAGGTTGTTTCTGCTGGAGGGACGACTTTAATTTTTTTTTTTTTTTGCCTGTTTGTTTTCATGGGGTATCCCAGCATTCTCTTAACTCTTTCCTTTTTCCTTCTTCGCCATCTCTCAAAACACCATAACCCTCCCCACTGATTTGACATGACCCTAATCCCTTTTCGCATTGGCCGTGCTGCTGTTACCTTATTAACAAAACCAGAATTTCCTCTCTCAGACCTTCCAGTTTATAACAGCAGCTATCATAATTTCCAACTGATTCCAAGCTCCAGTTGACAGCCAAGTGCTGGTTTCTGTTGCCAGTAATGCACGTCAATCATAAGGAAGTAAACGATTTTAGTTTCCTTATGCAAAGAACCTCAGATGACCACGAGACTAACCCCTCAATATTTCATATAGACTAACATCTTCTGTTAGTTTGTTTTCTCTTGTAACAATTAACGGTGGGTGCTGCTATGAGAAAGAGTGAAACTCTCCAAATTTTTTGGGTGTGGTAGAACAACGAGCCAAGAGCAAGGGGGTTTCACTAAAAACCAGTAACGACTCAGAGGAAGGAAGGAGGGAAATGCGATCAAACTGATTTAGTGCACGTGTTTCTATGAGCGGGGTGATCTTCATAACATCCAAGAAATAACTCTGTACTTCAAATGCTCAAGAAGCAGCACGGTGAGTGTGTACGTATTTGTCTTCTGCATTCCTCCTGCTGCCACTCCAGGAACAAAATGCCTGCTGCCAGCGCGCGAGAACATCACTTCCAGCAACATACATCCATGGACTTCCAAACACTTAAGTACATGGATGGTTTTATAAACATGATATAGTATCTTAATTTTTGTGGAACTGTTTGTTCTTCACATGCTTTGGTATTTCCTGTTTCGTACACTAACGGCTGGTTCTTTGGTGGAATACGTCAGTGATGAATTAGGAAATCTGCCATCATTTTTTAGTTCTGAGACTTATTTCCTGAATAATTTCCCTGGGTCACCTACATCCTGAATGTAAAGTATATAGGCAGTTATTTTCCTGGGAAATAATTGATGACCATGTGCCTATAAACTCCTGAAAAACCAGAGTTTTATTTGCCTGTCCAAACAAATGAATAATGTAAGGCTTGAGTGGGTAAAAGCATTGTGCCTCTACACAGCGGGCATTAGGATGTCTGGTGGTTGAACGCTATTTTAAAGGCAACTTGAGTTAAAACACTCTGGATATAGCTTTGACTTTTTTTGCTTTTTTTGCAACAGATCATTCTAGGAAGGACTTGAATTCAGTTTATGCATTTAGGGTCAATGTTCAATATCGCTGCTGGTATGGAGCTGGTAGCAGGTGGCATCTGTCTGCTTCAGTGAGTCCTAGAGCTTACTGAAGGTCTCTGATGGGCTTGAGTCTGGACACCTGGAGAATGTGGGTACGAATATGGAAGAGGGTCTCCCCTTAAAGGCAATCTGATGTTTCTTCAATGCCTCAGATCCTTTTCCCCACACACTACAGGACATGAACTGCCTTTTCCTATCTGCATATACGTGAAGTTTAGTGTGCAGGGTCCTAACCTCGTATGAGGCCCCTAGACACTAATATAATGCCATTCAGTAAAAAGGTATGTTTTCTTTAATTCATTAATTGGTCATTTTGGTTTTTGTTTTTTGGGTTATTTTAACTGATGTAAAATTTTGTCAGCCGCAATATCCCATCTTAGGGAGCTCGATAGCCTAACTCCACGTCGTGTGGAGCACTGTTTCCATGTGCTTCTTTTGAAACATCCATTCATTTTATTGCATTATAATTCTTCTTTTGGAATAAACTATCATTATTTGCTCATTTTCTCCTTTTAACTTATGATTTTATGTCTTTCGATCATATCCATCGTCAACACTTTCTCTTCCTTGCTGATTTCCTCGTGTGCTCTTTGTTATTTGTAAAAACTATTCCGTATGTTTACTCGTCATATGACACTTCTCTATCCATTTTCTATTACTTACCCTTGCAGAAAGGGGAACCAGAATAGAAGTATAACCCAGGAACTCTCTGGCAAGACCATGGTCTCTCCCTTCTCCCCTGATGAACCCAAAACCTCCTCCTAGTTTTGTTTTTTCTCCCTATAACTCACCTCAAGTGTCTTTACCAGTCAATATAAGCTTCTTACAAACTGTGCTGTGACACAGACTTCTTAAGGAGGCAACAGGAAGTGCAGATCTGGCCAGTGCCTTCAAGCCAGGTTCTTAAGTTCATTTACTCCAGAATCAGTTCAAAGTCACACCCCAGCTGCCAGCGGTGATCTGCATTGCTCCTCATTGGCATAACTCTGTTCAGGACTTGGACCCTTTCACAACAACTGCTGCTGACAAGCCACATAGTAATAATTCAGCTTTTCATCTGCCAAGTGGATGAAGTCCAAGGTAGACTTGATTTAATCACCATTTTCTGCCCTTTTTATGTATTCCAAGGTATAAAACACACGTGATGGGGTTTTTTTGTTTTGGTATCATCTCCCTCGTCCACATGATATATAGCTGGCTGAAACTGAGTGGCTGTCAGTGTTTTCCATCAAATCCTTCACATGACGATTCACCAAAGCAAATTCCTCCTGCAGATAACATCATGCCCATCAGAGTGTCCTCAGGTTCCCATGTGCCAATTGAGTGGACTATCCCAGGGTGCACTAATTTACATGGATTTCTCTTATGATACTTCTCATTTCATCCCTTTGCTGTGGGCTGGAGTCTGGGAGCATATAGACATCTAGGCAGGAGAGGAGTCCTACAGTACCAGCTGTCTGAATTTCTAACAGTTCAAGAATGGAGAACAGTAGATGGAGTCAAGGTCCTAGTGTGCACCATGCATCTAGAAGAACTTCAAGGAGGGGGAAGAGACCACTGGTTAGAGGTGGATTTATGGTAGATGGGTGGAGAAGATAGGGATCATAATGTTGAAGTCCTGTTTTGGGTGGGTGTAGCAAGCATCACGGGATAAGGGCCCTACTTCAGAAGGTTGCCTGGGAGGTAGAAGGGGAAAGGAGGTGAGAGGCGTGGGGAGATGAGGTCTGGCCAGACAGGCAGTAAGTCCAGCAAGAGTTAACTACGCAGCCAGTCCCTGGTACGACATTCGGTGCCTCGCTGCCCCTCCTCTCAGCTCGCTGCCTTCCACACTCTACAAACTCCAGTCTGCATCTTCATTATCAGCCTCTGGTGATGACAGTTTGCACAGCAATGTTTTCCACTGCAGGACCGTGCAGTTTGAGGTATATCAGCGGTGCTGCTTCCCTTCACAAGGGCTCCTATCTTCCTGCCTTTTCTCAGAAGCTCTCCATGAGGGCGAGGGCAAGGCCCAGGCAACAAGGCTTTCGGCTTGGTTTGGAAAACAAAACACCCACGCACGCGCCATGAAAAACAGACCCATCCATTTTTACAAGGCTGTTGTTTTGCAGGTATTGCCAAAAAAAAAATCCAGGAAAGATTTGTATGCTGTTAAGTAGAAGTGTAATCATCATAAGACAAGATGTATATGTATATGTATAAAACAATCCAAAACTTAGCCAGAGATAAGTGGGACATTATTACTTTTGCTTTTCTTTAAAGACAGCTACGCTAACAGGTAAAAGCGTCTGCGATTGCCATTTCTCCCTGGAACTGGAGTGCTTGGAGAGATCCACTGGTTGGACATTGATGGCTGCAGCTCCGACGCACCTTGTTCCACCTGCCAAGAGCTGCCTTCAGACCTCTGTGCTTCCCTCAGCGTGACCTCGCTGATACCTACAGTGAGCCAATACCCCTCCCTGCTCTGCGTGAGGAGCGAGGGATGCCATGGGGCTGCAGCGGAACACACAACACGACTGTGAGCTTAAGCCTTAGCAACTGGAATATCACTGCTAACAGAGGAAATAAAAGCAAAACCAAAGGAATAAAAAAAAAAAACCAAACAAACACACACTTGTGCCTTTTTGCTCTTTACAGTCCTAGGATTTTGAAGCATGAAAGCAGGAGCGATGTACGGGTTCCTGAAAACCAAGGGTATTGTTTCCCACAGTTTTTACCCTCAGGAAACAGGTGCATCTAACATTGGAGACGTTCTCAGGGAGAAAAAAAACCCCACAACCTATTTCAGAAATGCTCATTGGCATCCAGACAACAGGGCCAGAGAGCTACTATGGTGTTTGATTTGCAGTTAGGGACCAGTGCTACGTACCAAAGCGCACCTCTACCAAGATCTTTAGACATCTGCCTCCTGTTATCACATTAAAAATTTGCAAGGTTGAGGGCTTTGTGTGATTCAAAGCCATACGATGAGTCTGTGACAGAGATAAACTTTTTTAGAGTCCTGGGAGGGGAAAAGCAACCATTGCTGTCCTGGTGTAGTTGTGGGCCTCCTCGATTGCTGATCATGGGGGCTTTTAGTAACAAACATCCCAAATCTGCTGCTGTCTCCCCCCTTGCTTTGGCCTGGGGTGTTCTTGGTAGGGAATACAATGACGATTTTCTGCTGCTGAGGCCTCTTCTAACTTGGATGGATTGACTGTTGTCTCATATGACCTTCCATGGAATATGAAATATCATCGAATGCCTCAAAAAGCAGAAGTCTCCATACCTTGTGAAAGGATGGGCAGGACCCACAGGAAGAGTAAATCGAGACAGGTGAACCAAAAGATTGGGAGTCACTTCTGTGTGTGTCAGCATGGCCAGAGCAAACTCAGCTTCTCAGCAGGGGTAAATCTTTACAACTCCGTTACAACAAAGAGGATAGATGGTCATCTGAGGAAATATGTAGAGCTCCATCAGAGAGAATAGGGCAGTTTTTCTGGCAATGTCACTCAGCTGCAGTAAGGGTCAGCTGTCCAGGCTTCTGGTTGTGGTAAATTGACACTGCTCAGCTGATGCTTGGACCTGCCCAGTCACCTTAGATGTTGATTTGACTCTGTATCAACGGCTATTTTTACACTCTTATTAACTGAAGAAAATAATAAAATTTGCTATTTAGATCCCTGTCATCACAAGACCCCAAAGCGATAAACCGCAAGCCCTTCCCTATCCAGCTCTAATACCATCCTTCCTTCGTGGTCGTGAGGCCGTTGCCTTCTTGCTGATCTCCCCCAGCTGTTTCTCCTGTGCCCTTGACCACTGACGCTGGCTGCTGTAGTGCCTGCCCAGATGTTTATTTACTCTTTGCTTCCTCCTGTGATGGCATCTGAGGCCCCTGTTCCCCTGCTCACTCCCACCACCACCCCCTGTGAAGCCCAGCCATCTGCTGTGTGTGTGGACAGACCTGCCTTCATACATCAGTCCTTCAGGTTGATTAGCTTTCAGCTGGAAAAACTGGTGGCTCAATGAACCGATGTTATTCCTCGGCATCTTCCCTCTGTGTGATACAAAGAAAACCTGTAGCATTACCCAAATACATTAAACATGGTCGTTTTCATAGCCCATTCTCCCTCCATCCCTGTGGTTGACCATTGCTTCAGGCAGCGACTTGGTGCTGTAAGCCCTTAGGCAAAAGCGTCGAATGCTTTCAGGGTTCGCTATTAGAAATACTCAGAGCTCCAGAGAGCCAAGGTCTGCTGGTCAGATTTATGAGGTAAAGACAAGCAAATGTGTCAGCAAAAAATGGCAGATTGACTATGTCTTCACTCCTAGCTGAAACGTAACCATCTGAGTGGCTTTAAGCACACCAAGCCTCTTGACCCGTGTGCTGGCCATCAGCCCAGATATATCTCAGGCTCAGAGGCAACATCTACAATATATAGGACTGCCTGTACAGCACTCCCAAGGGCCTTCTTAAGGTCACATTTTTTGATCCACCACACAAACTAACCCCTGCTGGGCCCTCCAAGAAGTCTGAAGATCAGCCGTGCTGCTGTGCTGGACTGTTTAAGTACATCTACAGAAAGCAGACCTCAGAAGTGCCATCACATGTAAGCTGGAGGCCAGTCAACTCCGAGTGACACTGTCCAGTCAGTGTCCTGAATCTGGCAACACAAACATCCTCCTAAACCCTCCCTGAGATGTCCATCAGATCACAGGCTGAGCCTGAATCTTTCCACACATGTCCTTGTATGGACCAGTGGGTGGAAGGGACTCATTAAAAAAGATGGGAAGATGATATCTCTGGATCAAGAAAATGTTCAGCACATTCATATGCTTACAGGGCTTCTTACATTCTTATTCCTAAGGGGAGGTTGCTAAGAAGATGACTTCAGGCTCCTTACTAAGGCACACAGTGGAAGACTTGGAGACAATGGTTATAAATTGAAACAATTAAGGTTATAGCTCAGTATAAGGGGGAAAAAAAAAAGCCAACCACTGTATAAGGATAATTAAGGACTGAAATAAGTTGCCTGTAGGGGTGTTGAAATCTCCATCCTCAGAGGTTTTGAAGACCTGATTGGACAAAGCCCTGAACAACTGATTCTGAGTTTGGTGTTGACCCTGCTCTGAGCAGGATTTCGGACTAGACACCCCTCTGATGTGGTCTCCAACACAGATGAGACTCCAATCTAAGATACATCACCAGTCAAGATGTACCCAACCATGCCTAACATGGCAACTGCATCCTAGCTTATATTCCTGCAGACTAAAGTGGGAACTCAGACATCAGTTCACGCACATACTCCTCTGTTAGAAGGTTGCATTTAGGTCTGTGGCTTTGTAGCTAAATCCCTCCCTTTGCTTCTAACTATCCTGCTTTGTGAGATTGCTCCAGAGGCTCTAGTTCAGCCCCAGTATACTCAACTTAACGAGCAGTTTTACCTGCGATGCCATGTATCCTTATTCTCAAGGCCGCTGCTTCCATTACCAGGAGAATCGTCATACCTTGTATGAACTAAACTCACCAAACTTTTTTAAACCGCCCAACCCAAATTAACATAAATGGAGAAAATCACAGATGGAACTGGGACCAAGGAGAATGGATGTTCTCCCACCTCCTCTAGTGGGAGGTGTCCCTGCCTATGGCAGGGAGGTTAGAACTTGATGATCTTTAAGGTCCCTTCCAACCTAAATGTTTCTATGATTCTACAATTCTACGTTAAATGCTTATTATTATTCTATATTATCTATAATTGCAAAAATATGCTAATTTATATATGTTAATTTGTATGTGCATCTGTTTCTTCCAGATGTATACAGAGAGACCAAGGGCAACCTGAGTAAATATGAGCATTAATTTGCACGAACAGACTGAAAGATTTATTTCTGTATTCCATTTTATAGAAAATTTCAGTAAACTGGCAGTGGATTAAGGAGACAGATAATGAATGGTTGTTAGCTTGTTAGATTAAGTACAGAATTTTAGAACTGTAGCTTTTGTTATTTTTGTATATTTTTTGTTATTTTTGTTATCATCTGTATGAAACTTCCAGTGTATGGTAGATACTAAACAAAAATTAAACATAGTTTTCAATTGGACAAGACTGGCCACAGCTGTGAAATCCCTTTCTTAACTGCATTTAGGTAACCTGCTACTTTGGGCACACTATTATCTCTGGAGTAAGACTTTCGTGCACTGAAGTCTTACAAGAAAACATTAGCAAGAAAATGGAGTAGTCGACCTTGATTCCAGACGGCTGATGTGGGAAATGCTGTTACTTGGGACAGTCAAGGTAGCTTCACATTAGATAAGTTACAGAATCATAGAATCACCTAGGTTGGAAGAGACCTTTAAGATCATCAGGTCCAACCACCAACTTAACACTGCCAAAAGCACCACGAAACCATGTCCCTCAGCACCACGTCTACCCAGCTTTTAAATACCTCCAGGGATGTCGACTCCACCACCTCCCTGGGCAGCCTGTTCCAGTCTTTGATAACTCTTTCAGGGAAAAAATTTTTCCTGATATCCAATCTAAGCCTCCTCTGGTGCAATTTGTGGCCATTTCCTCTCATCCTATCGCTTGTTACTTGGGAGAAGAGACTGGCCACCCCCTGGCTATAACCTCCTTTCAGGTAGTTGTAGAGAGCGAGAAGGTCTCCCCTCAGCCTCCTCTTCTCCAGGCTGAACAACCCCAGTTCCCTCAGCTGCTCCTCACAAGACCCTTCACCAACTTTGTTGCCCTTCTCTGGACATGCTCCAGCCCCTCAATGTCTTTGTTGGAGTGAGGGGCCCAAAACTGAACACAGCATTCGAGGTGGGGCCTCACCAGTGCTGAGTTAGAGCAGTTCAAGCACGTACATCTAGTCCCTGCTCTGTGGATATTTTTAGGACAGTCTCAGTTTTATGTATTCTCTCAGTCCCAGCTCTTGTGCTGTAAATAGAGGGCTTACTCAGGTGAGGACTTGAGTGATTTTGGGAACTAGAAGGCAGAACTCAATCCTGAGTAGAAAGCACTGCAAAACTTGCAATCAGTTTGTTCACAGATGTATTCCAGCGATAGCACAATTGAGGTCAGCAGATGTAGTCAGCTAAGATCACAGCTTTCCAGGAGGATCAACAGAGTCAAAAACTATAAAAGATTTGCTTCGGTCTGGATTTCAGGGGTTTGAGCAGGATCCAGTAATTGCAGGAGGGGATTCTCTGGTCTAAGTTATGCCAGCAGTTGGATGTGTGACCACAATTGCCCCTTCCAGTCCTAGTAAAATAAACAACAACTAATGATAATATTTAAGGAAGTCTTAACAAAAGGAAATGGAATCAAAGAAATTTTTTTTCTCTTGCCTTTTTTTTTTTTTTTTTCATTTTCCTTAACCTCAAATTGGTAATGAGAGAGCGGCAGCTGAGGAACGCACATTATGTTCATTGCAAACAGAAGTTAGAAAAGGCACTAATCAACTCCGGAGAGGAAGCCAACCACTTCAGAGGGCTTCTTCAGACAGCCACCCTCTGCAGCTGAAGGGGGCTGCTCTGTTTCTCATTCAGTGAATTGCAGCTTTGACACTTCAATGGATTTATGCTTGAGGTTCTTTCTAAAGCTTTTATAGCCGCTTTAGCCTGCTGCTATAACTTTCTTGAGGAGGTGAATGCGGGGAGATTAATAGATTTAGTTTTCAGTGCCCCAGTTTTGCCCTTACTGAAATCAGTAACACAAGTCCCCAGTAATTTAAACAAGCCATGGGCAGAACTTGAGCCTTTCTAAAGAATCAAGGCTCAATACTTTTCAGCAAGTCATCTAAAATGACAAGATGCTAACACAAAGCGACCTTTTTGACAGACCCAGTCATTTCCAAAGCTAAAAGCAAACAGTACTGCACCTTGGGCTTACGCTTTTAAAGCAGAATATGCAACTCAACTGCTTAAGATGTCAGCACATAGACCTGTATCGCACCCATTGTAAGTATGGAGAGAGTTCATTGATCATAACACCAAAGACTGAGCCCCATGTTCTTAAACTGAGTGCAAGAGTCAACAGAAATGGAACAATTTTTCTTGATAATTTCAGTGTCACTAACGCGGTTATTATTAGAGTAAAAATCCAGTTGTTCAAGTCAGGGTCATTAGTACTGGAAATGAAAGCGTGAAATTCAGACGGCGGAAACCTCTCCAGGCAGAACATTGACAGCAAAAATATGCAGAATGGTTTGATATGACCAGATGGAAGTGAAGTTTTTTTGAGCAACGGCGACCTGATCCAAAAATATTTGCTCAATTGAACTCAAGAAGACTGTGTGGTTGGTGCAGGGTCTGGGCACTCTTGGCTCTGCCCTAGTATCCCTGTATCACCTGGACAGGATACTTAATTGCTTCCTGCCCTTTTAGGTCTAGTTTTAATTAAAAAGTCATTAGAAGGGGGATGGTCTTTATTCAGGTTTATATAGAGCCCTTTACTATGGCTGGTGTCACTGCCATGATTTTGTGGTTTTTGATAATGGGACTGCCTACGGAGCACCATGCTTTTTGACGTCAGATGGAATTCACCATTCTCAAAGGGGGAAGAGGGTCTTTGCTCACAAGCTCACGGGGTTCATTGACAGAGCATTAAACTAGGCTTGAAGAGGGAGAGGGATAATATCAGGCTTGCCCATGACAAGCTATGGGATGACACACCAAGTTTAGAGGGACTAGGTGTTAGCGAGGGCCCGTAGCCTGTTGCTCTGAGACATGCTGGGTACGCTGCAGCACACTTGAAGTCTTATGGAGATGAGCCAGGGACTCCTGATGTAATGGGAGTGAACAGGGAAACACCAGGGAAATACCTCAAAGGAATCAACGGGTGTTCCTCTAAGAAGGTGACACGACCGACAACCCAGCTGAAGTGCCTCTGCACCAATACAGACAGCATGGGCAAAAAATAGGAAGAACTGGAAGTTATCGTTCTATTAGAAAGTTACGACCTACTTGCTATTACTGAAACTTGGTGGGATGAATCCCATGACTGGAGTGAGGCTATCAAGGGCTACAGGCTGTTCAGAAGGGACAGGCAAGGTCAGAGGGGCAGAGGCATTGCCCTATACATCAAGAAACAGAGTGTGAAGAGCTGTCCTGGGAAGAGTACAGGGACACTGTCCAGTTGTGTAGGGATGGAGTCAGGAAGGCCAAGGCACAGGTGGAACTGAACTTGGCAAGGGATGCAAAAAATAATAAAGGCTTCTACAGGTATGTCAACCAGAAAAGAAAGGTCAAAGAAAGTGTGGCCTTCTGATGAGCAAGACTGCGAAACTGGTGACAATGGACAAGGAGAACGCAGAGGTACTCAACAACTCCTTTGCCTTGGTCTTCACTTGCAACCTCTCTCCCCGCAACTCTCAAGTCAATAGACCTCGAGACAGGGACTGGGGGGGAAAAGTCCCTCCCACTGTAAGCAATCAGGTTCGTGATCACCTGAGGAATCTGATAGTACAGAGGTCTATGGGACCTGTCAAAATGCATCCCAGAGTCCTGAAGAAATTGGCTAATGTAGTTGCCAAGCTACTCTCCATGATACCTGAAAAGTCATGGCAGTCAGGTGAAGCCCCTGGTGACTGGAAAAAGAGAAACTGCACCCATTTTTGAAAAGGGTAGAAAAGAGGACCCTGGGAATTACCAATCTGTCAGTCTCACCTCAGTGCCTGGGAAGATCATGGAAGAGATCCTTCTAGAAGCTATGCTAAGTCATGTGGAGGACAGGAAGGTGATTCAAGACAGCAAGCATGGCTTCAACAAGGGCAAGTCCTGCCTGACCAACCTCGTGGCCTTCTATGATGGAGCGACTGCATCAGTGGACAAGGGAAAAGCTATAGATGTCATCTATCTGCAGTTCTGTAAGGCCTTTGACAAGGTCCTGCACAACATCCTTCTCTCTAAATTGGAGAGATATGGATTTGATGGGTGGACTATTTGATGGATGAGGAATTGGTTGGATGGTCACATCCAGAGGGGAGTAGTCAATGGCTCAATGTCCAGATGGAGATTGGTGACAAGTGGTGTCCCTCAGGGGTCTGAACTGGGACCAGTACTGTTCAATAGCCTCACCAATGACATAGTGGGATTGAGTGCACCCTCAGCAAGTTTGCTGACGACATCAAGCTGAGTGGTATGGTTGATATGCCTGAGGGACAGGATGCCATCCGGATGGACCTGGACAAGCTCGAGAAGTGGGCCCGTGTGAACCTCATGAGGTTCAACAAGGCCAAGTGCAGGGTCCTGCACCTGGGTCAGGGCAACCCCCAATATCAATACAGGCTGGTGGATGAAGGGATTGAGAGCAGCCCTGCCGAGAAGGACTTGGGGGTACTGGTGGATGAAAAATTGGACATGAGCCAGCAACGTGTGCTGACAGCCCAGAAAGCCAGCTGCATCCTGGGCTGCATCAAAAGAAACATGGCCAACAGGTTGAGGGAGGGGATTCTGCCCCTCTACTCCACTCTGGTGAGACCCCTATGCAGTGCTGTATCCAGCTCTGGGGTCCTTAGTATAGGAAGGACATCGACCTGTTGGAACGAGTCCAGAGGAAGGCCACAAAAATTATTCAAGGGCTGGAGCCCCTCTGCTGTGAGGCCAGGCTGAGAGTGTTGGGGTTGTTCAGCTTGGAGAAGAGAAGGCTCCGGGGAGACCTTAATGTGGCCTTTCAGTACTTAAAGGGGAAAGATGGGGACAAACTTTTTAGCAGGGCCTGTTGCAATAGGACAAGCAGTAATGGCTTTAAACTAAAAAAGGGAAGATTTAGACTAGATATAAGGAAGAAGAATTTTTTTATGATGAGGGTGGTGAAACCCTGGCCCAGGTTGCCCAGAGAGGTGGGAGATGCCCCATCCCTGGAAACATTCCAGGTCAGGTTGGACAGGGCGCTGAGCAACCTGATCTAGTTGAAGATGTCCCTGCTCATGGCCGAAGGGTTGGACTAGATGACCTTTAAACATCCTTTCCAATCCAAACGATTCTATGACTCTATCATTCTATCATTCTATGACTCATTGTGTCTGTTACAAAGCTCTCTGTGCTAAGAAAGGTGAAGAACTACGCTATGAATGTTTCTTCTGCAGTGTATATTAGGTAACTTGACTGAAGTCACAGAGGACAGCATAAAAAATGGACATAAAGTCCTGACTTCTTGGTACTGATGCTACTCATTTCACCACCCAATCACGTTTATGAAAGCATAGCTGCGTTATAGAAAACAGGATATTTTACGACAAAAACATGACTTCATTGACATTTATGGTAAGTTTCATATTTTCTGGACTGTGATTTAATCAAAATATAACTTCTGTGCCCAAAGAGAGGCCCCACCTCCAGCACTGCTTTAATGTGGAGTGCATACCAGCTGTCCCCCTGCTCATTCGGGAGGCCCTTAGGTGTGTAACCATACGCATTCAGCACTCTGAGAAGCCTCCTGATCTGGGGACTTAAGTACAAAAACAACCTTTCACCTAAGCATCCATCAAAACCCTGGAAACTCAGAGCGTTTTCATCCACAGTCATAGGTAGAGGACTTTGATTTCCTTTGGTATCACCATCTCCAAGAGGGAATTGTCTTCCGTCATCATATGGGAGCTGTGGCACCAGCCTCTGATGCTGAGGAAGACCATCTACACATATTTTTGTGGATCTGAATTTTAGTACTTAGTTAACATGGACCTTGTTTTGCAGTATCCTGCTTTCAAAAATGAGTCAGATGCCTCAAAATCTAAATATCAGTGGAAAAATCATAAAATCGCTAGTAACAATAACATCCCTTTTATTTAACTTTTGATTTTAGAGACTTTAGGAAATCACATTTTCAAGTGTTTCTTTACAAGAAACAAGGAAGAAATACAATCTTTGAAAAAAAATAACAATCTGAGAGTCTCACACAATCACATCACTCCTGTAACTGAGAATTCTGGAAATAAAACACTAAATATAGGAACCTGTACCAAAAAACCGCAAGAGTCACCACAACCACTGGGCTCACACTGGCATGTAAGTTATGATAGCAGAATATTTTACAACTCCTAACCAGAGGGAAAAACAAAACAAAATAATCAAAAAAGCTTTGTTCTTCTGGGCAGTTCTGGTTCACCAAAAGGTAGCACTTTAGTTAACCTCTTTTCTTTAAAAAGCACAGTTATTTCCCTTGTATGCCTATGAGAACTCCTTTTACTTGCAACCCAAGGAGCAAGATATCATTTGCACATAACCTTCGCATTGTAATTTACAGCAAAGACCTTGGTTGGCTGCCAGTCTAATAATCTCAAACCCTGCAGAATGAAATGAAGACGTTAATATTATTTTTATTAAGCTGGTAATAAGGCAGAATGAAGCAGAGTTTAAAGCAAATGCAGGTGGAGGAGATTTTATGCCAAAGCATTAAGCCCGTTGCTTGAGCATGGCCAATCCCAGCTCCAGGCAAGACACTTGGGAGGTGCAAGCAAAATTCCTTCCTTTTAGGTGTTAGTCTTGAGATCTACACAGCCCTTCCTTTTTCACTGCAGTCAATGGGAGTTAGGTCCAACTGCACCTTGAAAAGATCCATTTTCAGGAATCTTTTTACCTAGAAGCTCCCTCCACGCTCTACGCTGTTTCTAAGGAAACTCCCTGAATTTTAATGTCTTTGACTTCCTGATGCTCATCAGAAAAAAAGCCAACATAGACAGAAATACCAGATCTAACAAATTTGTATATGCCTGTGCAGTGATTCTTGTGGTTAGCTATTAGGTTTTGAGACAGCCTAGGTATCTCAGCTAAGTTTCATCTGACCTTCCAGAGCTTGGTTTGTCTTGCGTTATATCTGTCATTTCTTTGCAGATGTCTTCAATACACAGTGGCAACCCATAGATTACCAGACTGTTTCTCTGGGCATCTGGATCCCACTTTTGTTTTGTTGTCTGGGCATGAACTGGTATGGAACTCCTCTTGCCTAATGCTGTGTGTTTGAACTCAGACTACAGATTAAGACGGCTTAATTTCGATGACCAGGTATAGGACGTTTTAGACACAGAGATTGTAGGTAATGGAGCGCAGTCCAGCACACGAACACAACTAGTGCCATTTGAGATGACAAAGTACAGGTCTCTCCCAGATCCCACATCAAGCTTACCAAACGTCTGTGGATGTCTGAGACACCCCGACAGTACCTCCAATGGCACCTGGGAGCTGGTTTTGTGCAAATGAATCTTGGCACTACTCTGTATGATCAAAGGATTCATCTCCCCCTAAAGCTGATACCTGCACTTGGGTGACTGAGTTCTTCTCTTGTGGTTTCTGAGACATTTAGGCAGTTACACAACAGGACGTGACACGGGAGCTATAGGAGATGCATGCCTCTTCTGAAGGAGCAACTAGGGACCAGGTAGGACTCTGCCTGAAAGGGAACCCATGGATTATAACATGAGCTCAGACTCCCAGAGAACAGAGGCAGACACATACGTGTGCCTGAATAAGGTTCTGAGACCCATTTCTAAAATTACCAGTGAAGAATGTTTCACACCATGTGTCTAAATCCTTTACGTATCAAGGCAAAGAGCAGGATTCATTGTAGATGTCTCCACCTGGACGAGTCAACCATATTCTTTCCTGTAGTCAGTGCAGATATACCTGTTATAGTCAACTGAGTCTACAGCTGGATTCATCTCATGCTAGAGTAAACTAAAACTGGTCAGATGAAACCAGTTCCTCAAAAGTGCCCCCATTTCTTCTAATTCAACATAAAGGGAGCCCAGGCTGTCCAATTCAGTTGAAGAGGTCTTCATCGCATAAAGCTATTGATGGAATTTGATCTAGAGATAACAAAGTCTAGACTTCTATGGCAAAAATTAGGAAATTCATTTCTGACTTATTTTTAGGCTGTAGGTTTCATTTACAAAATGGAAACCACATCCCCAGTAGAAACATAAAATTTCACAAATCTCATAAACAACAGACCCACTTTTCACATCTGTAGCTCTGTCACCATCCCCACTCAGCAGAAAAGGTTGGAACATGCAAGCTTTTACCCCCTTTTGGACTTTAAATCAAAGATCTAATCCGAAATGAGATGCCTCCTGGGGTTAGCAGTGGCACAGCATTTCAGATGCTGTGGACTGCGGTCCACAAAAGAGTGAAATAACAGCATGTGCAGACACTCTAATTCTGAAGGATCATCAGCTTCTCAACATGTGGGTGAAACAGAAGCAGTTTTCAGCCTGTCTGCTGAGCCAGTCCTCAGCTCACAACGCTCATGCGATAGCAGCAATGTTTAAACGGCTCATTTGGGACAGTTTAAGGGCTTTCTGATCTGTTATGTGGCAAGTGAAACCACAAGCAATATGCACCTCACTTCTATCATGGGTAATTAATATATTTTTCATGGTATTGGTATAACTCCTCTCTGTCTCCAAGAAGAGCCCATAAGCCTTGATTCACTTTTCAGTGCCCTCCCTTTTTTGGGGGGAGCACAAGGAGTTAGGATGGCAGAGTGGTTCTCTGAGCTGCCCCACGGAGCTCTTTGGTGCGCTTGTTTAGAAAATCAAATGCTCCCCTATCTGTGCATGCCCTGACACGCTGACGCCTACCTTTGGGTTATCTGCAGGTCATGGGAACCATAACATATATTTAAAACCCAGCAGGTCTGCTGAAAAGCTCAGGGTAAGGAGTTAGCCAAGGGAAATTGTCACAGTCCCCTAATCTCCACTTACAATGTTGATTTGAGCTACTATTTCCACTGCTCCAGAAGTGCAATCGTCAGTGTGGTACCAGGTCGTGGTATTTATATCACATGCCACACACTTCATGTGTCATGGAAACAGGCTACAACATCTACTCACCAGCCCTTCTTCTTCTCGCCCCCCCTCCTCCCCCCTTCTCCTTCTGGTTTCCCTCGACAACTTTTAGCTCAGAACGTTTTTAAATAGAAACACCCTCAGCACAGCACATTGCCTTGCCGTGATAAACTGTTTCAGAGGTCGGAGAAGGGGCTTGCCAAATCAATGGCTGTGTTTTGCAGGGAATGCTTCAGGCCAAAGCAGGACGCCTATGTCTGTGAGCAGACTGACCACACTTAATTTGGAAAATTCATTCTAGGAAGGGTATGAAGCAGCACCATTGAGCTGCAAGCCACAAGAGAAGGCTGCAGCCTCTCCAGTTGAGGGATTACGTACCCATGGCTACTTCTGTTAGCTCCATGCAACCAAAGGTCCACTGCGCTTGGTGGACAAGAGAAGTTATGCCTTGAGCTACAAAGCAAGAAATGAAGAACCAGGAGATTGACTCAGACAGGCAGTGAGATTTTCTTAAAACCTAACTTTGTTACACAAAAAAATAACTTTGCAACCATTTTAGCACATACTCTGGTCAATTAAGTATTGAATGCAGCAGAAATAACAGAGGGGATAGACAGCTGATTGCAAAGTCAGCATCTTCAAGTTAGCTTAGGATAAAGCTCAGGGGGGTTCTCTTCATAGTCCTCCCCTTCCCATCTACAGTGAACTTAACTGTATCAAACTAAAAGTTTAAAACACAGAAATAATAAAAAAGCAAACCAAGAAAGTTTCAACAATTTTAAACATTTCAAAAAATCGCTGCTGAAAATTTTGAAACTTACATGGGCAAGCAGGGATGGAATAGTTAACAGTACTGGGCTGCAAGCATTTAACTCGGTAACTGCTCTCCCTAGTTTCTTGCTATAAAGAAAGGGTCAGGTTCCTCCAGACGGTGTAGTAGAAAATGATGGCAAATTACATGAGTGTCTGAATCCTCTTCAGGAACTTATAACTCATCATTGACTAGAAAAGGACTTTAGGAGCTTAATTTTATAGACATTCATGTTAGAGGGGTGCCTAGAGTGAAGAAGACACTCACATGAATGTTCACATTGACTGTACCTGTCAAGTGACGTTTTCTTATTTTGCAACATATTTTTCATTCGATTTTCCTGATTGGAAGAGAAAGAAGAGCAGAATAACTCTTCCTTTCAGATCACACTGATTTGAGTGATCTACATTTTCAGCAGTTGCCATAAAACTTTTTGACTATTTTCAATTACCCACAGCTTCCACCGAGTTCTCTTTGAGTGCATGACTATATGACTGTATATATAAATGTATGTATTTTCCTGGCTTGATTAAAGCCAGAAAAAAACTGCTTGGGAAAAAAAAAAAAGCCACAGATCACCAGCAACCTTATTTCTGATCAGAAAACAAAAAAGTTTTCTAATACTCAAGGTGAATCCACTTGCTGCTTGCTGAATCCATGGAGGAGAAAGGGCCAAAATCATAGGTTCCTCTTTGCTATTCCCAACTCGGTGGACAGCAAGTAAAGACTGAAAGAATGGAGGGTATTTCCCACAGATGGAAGATCGCTAATTGCCTGCTGAGACCTAAAATGGTCCCCGAGGCACAGAATTGGTCCCCAACAGGGTTATAAAAGGTGACATGGTATCCCTGTCCCTGCTCACACCATGGCTACACCATCCCTACTCACACCATGGTCCACCCGGACCTTCCAAGGTCATGAACTGGCCAGCAACTAAAACATCATGTTTTATATTTAGATAAAGACAGTTAAAGAAATCCTTTGTCCCTCTAAACACTTGGCAAAGTTTGAAAACATCTCTTTTTTTTTAACCTCATGAGCAATTAGAAAATTGCCTGCGATTACAGGGGGAAGGGTGGAAGACTGCTCTTGGAAATGAAGTTATTGAGAATGTACATCAGATCAATATAACTGTTGTATACACATGTACAAGCACAGAAGAAGGAGAAGGAGAAGCAATCATGAGTAATAAAAATAAAGAAAAAATAATACAGAAACTGTAAGTTGTCCCACGTAAAGAATTTTGACACCTGTGAGTTTATATAGACTTTATAATTACAAATGGTGGGAAGAACAAATAGGGATGCTTATTCATCAGTTCTCTGACCCTGTATGAGCCAAAATTTTGGCTCAATACCAAATAAAAATGATAAATATCTAAGGAAAAAAAAAATCCTGAATTTCCCAATGTCAAGTGCTTCAAATTTGCCCAGTCTCACAATGATTGTGTAAAAATCAGCTGTTAGCTGTAATTTTCTAATGTATAGTCTGCTAGCTAGGAAATGAAGTGACTGAGCTTCTAGTCTTGGTTCTGCCCGTGACCCTTCCTGACAGCTGGAGAAGTTGTGTCAGTGCCATCTTCGTATTTCTTGCACATACACATGCATGCATGCGTATAGATGTATGTCTGATTCCCACCCCCACCCCCCTTTTTTATGGATCTCGTAGCTAAAACTTTTCATATCCTTAAAGTATGCTTTACTTATTTTTGAAACTATCCACTCTTTCTGGTGCCCAGTGTGTTTTGTTAACCTCTCTCTAAGGATACTTCCTAGAAAGAATCATTATTTGTCCTGTGGTTTTATACTGGTTTGGGACCTATCTCCTTCAAGGAGGTTAAAAATGCTAGGACATTTTGCCAGGCAGAAAACACATACAGGGACAGATAAAATTTTATGTAGTAAAAAAATAAATACATTTTCCTCTTTCTGCCTGAGGAAGAGCCACAACACATGGATTCACATTCTCAGTGGGGTTTTACTAGAGAAGGCAGTGAGAACGCGTGCCTGTGTTTCTGTACGCTCCAGGAAAGCTTGGTTATGGATGATCTACTGCGAATATTCAGATGTTTATTGTCTCTGTCTTTTCATTAGGTTTCTTCCTCTCTTTTCCACTCAATTCTCCTTTCCAACAGAAAGAAAAGAAAAAAAGAAAAGAAAAGAAAAGAAAAGAAAAGAAAAGAAAAGAAAAGAAAAGAAAAGAAAAGAAAAGAAAAGAAAAGAAAAGAAAAGAAAAGAAAAGAAAAGAAAAAAAGAAAAGGCATAAGAATAAAAATTCTTCTTGTCTCCTGGTTTCATTCCCTTTTCTTGTTGTTCCTTTCATTCTGGAAACATCATAATCACAACTGGGAGAGAATCAAAGCACACTGGTTTTGTTGATTTCCAAACAACAATACAAAGGAGACTACGACGGTCTGAAGCGGAGGGAGGAGAAGAGGGATGGCAGAGGAAGTGACAGTGCTGTGTAACTCTGCCCTGAGCTGTGGGGTAGCATGGGATGCCTCAAAATAACCTGCAAGGTATGGAAAAGCAGGGAATGAGAAAAGTAGGAAGGGTTCAGGAAAGGCAAGAAGGGGAGTTTTCAGCTGTGAAAAGCTCTGTGGAGTTGATCTCTAGCTGGAGGCATCGCATCTGAACGTCCTTTTTTTCTTTCCTGTGTAGTGCTCTATGTGCTTTGAAGGGAATCCCCCAAAATACTTGCTCAGTAGGCTGAATACCATTGGAAATAGTGAGGCAACAAACAGATCTGCAAAGAGAGGGGGAAAAAAAAAAATAGAAGGATGAAATACAAAGAGAAAATGTCCGAGCTATGTTTGGATTCGCTTGGTGTATCTTCTTTGTCTGTCTGCTTCTGTGCTTTCCTTCTTTATGCCTGTTAGCTGTGGTCTATATTCTAGACTTTACATGACGTTACCGTGCTTTGTAAGCTTTCTGTGTTGTCTTTTCTAAAGCAACTGAGTTCAAAGTGAAACAATTAAATTCCTTACGTGCTTGACTGTGGGCTAGATTTGCTATACCGTGATGCAGAAAACATTCTCTCCTCCTCCCACTCAGTAGCAAAGAGATAGTTGGCTTCTGAGCCAGCAATGTGCCCATGTGCCCTTGTGGCCAAGAAGGCCGATGGTATCCTGGGGTGCACTAAAAAGAGCTTGGCCAGCAGGTCGAGGGAGGTCATCCTCCCCCTCTGCTCTGCCCTGGTGAGGCCACAGCTGGAGCACTGTGTCCAGTTCTGGGCTCCCCAGTTCAAGAAGGACAGGGAACTGCTGGAGAAAGTCCAGCAGAGGGCTACAAAGATGATCAGGGGACTGGAGCATCTCTCCTAGGAGGAAAGATTGGGAGATCTGGGTCTGTTAGCCTGGAGAAGAGAAGACTGAGAGGTGATCCATCAATGCTTATCAATATCTAAAGGGCAGGTGTCAAGAGGATGGGGCCAGACTCTTTGCAGTGGTGCCCAGCAACAGGATAAGGGGCAACGGGCACAAACTGGAACATGGGAAATTCCCTCTCAACATGAGGAAAAACTTCTTTACATTGACGGTGCCAGAGCACTGGAAGAGGCTACCCAGAGAGGTGGTGGTGTCTCCTTCTCTGGAGATGTTCAAAACCTGCCTGGATGCATTCCTGCCCAATCTGCTCTAGATGAACCTGCTTTGGCAGGGGGATTGGACAAGATGATCTCCAAAGTTCCCTTCCAACCCCTGCCATTCCGTGATTCTGTGATTTACTGGTGCATTTTAAACCAGTTTCTGTGTTGTCCCAGTAAGAATAAAGACCCTTTGCTAGGCTTGAGCACAAGCAAACCAAAATTAAATACCTGAGAGCTTGAATTGATGCTGCATGACATGAATTGATCAGTTTGCCTCCAGTAATCTCATTATGGTCCTCCTTCTCTACATAATACCTGTTCCTTGAAAATCCTAGGATCGAGATACGCAGTTTTGTGCTGTGGATCTTGATGGCTAAGAAACAGTAGAGTGAACAGAAGAAGAGATGCAGATATAAACAGACCATGGTCCCCAGCAGAATCTCAGAAGCAGTTGTGGGTTTACCATAAGCAGCTTGTAGCCATATGTTTAGTGATAGTCAAAGAGCAAGGAAGAGTGAGAAATGGTCTGTGCACTGGCCTCACTCTCCTCAAATTTGAAAAAATAAGTCAACAAGCAGAACATAAATAAAAATTCTGCCTTTTGAGAGTGGTTTTCTTTGATTGTAACAGGGGAGAACCCAAATTTGCAATGCTCTGGGTGCAGGTCTTTTACTAAAGCTGCCACAAAGCTGTAGCCAGCTCTGCAGTATCAGAGGCAATGTTGGGTTTGGGTATCGCGGACATAAATTAAGTGGTCCACAATAAGATAGGGTGTCCTGGCACCGATGCCCTTATGATTCTGGGATGGTCTGTAAGTTCAGGAAAAGCATCCTGGAAGGCAGTGTATGCACAGAGAAACCTTGCCTATAGTTTCCTGCATCTTTGAAACTTGTGAGACGAATCCAGTGCAAATTTTTGTGCAGCAGTACCCTGGGCCAGATCCGGGAGCCAATCTGGGTCAACGCTATTTTTTTGGGGGGGTTAGTTTCAGCCTCTTCTCTCATTCCACCTCACAGATACATAAATGTTTGGGCTGGCAGAAGGGAGCGGGAGCAGCCTTTGGTGGAGGGAGGCAGAATCGCTTCTTTCTGCAGTAAACTGCCAACTTGCAGTGGGTTACAGAGCGTGTAAAGCTGTATTCTGCGTTAAAAGGCTTTGCCAAAGCTGAGCTGGCCTGCTTAGGGCCAGTTCAGGTATCTCTGTAGCCAGGGTATGGTTTATTCACAAAAAATGTGGAGGCTTGAGTGTATACTTAAAACCTTTCTCCAAACATCCGGCATTAGAAAAGTATGCATGAGTCCTGCCCACAGCGATTCAGCAAACCATATTTTCCACGAATGCATTTGATCGCAAATATGAGAAACGTATGGGATTCTGATGCTTCTATTTTCCTGGTAGGGGGGAAAAAAAGCACAGAACGCATATATCAAACAATCAGAATAATTACAAAATAAATACAAAACAGCCAGTTGGCAAGAACAGTCATTTAAGAGATATTTCCGACTAATACTGTCCAGGACCACTGGCTTAATGTTATGTATTAAAAAGAAACAAACAACAAAAAAATAAGCACGAGCACTCATGTGACCTACTGTGGTTGTCTTGCTGAAGAGAATGACTTCACATTTGCTTTGAATTATTCTGTGCATGGTCTGAAAGGTCGTTTCTTTTTTTTTTTTTTCCTATTTTCCTCTTTTTCTGCATTGTTACTCTATGTGTTTCATATTGTTTTACGTTTCTCTCTGAGAATGCTTAATCCTTCTCTATCCTCCAGCCCTATTACAGCATTACAGTAATGGGCTGCTGAATGCACCTCTTTTTGTTCAATTTATAGCTAGTCAACAAATGTTTCTCTCCCCACCACTTACGATAAAGCAGCGTGTTCCGTAGCAGGGAATAATGGATGAAATCCAGTGTTATATGCCTCACAGCTGAAGGGAGCACACCCTGTCTGCAGAGACTTTTACTCCTCAACAGCTCTCACGTCTTCTCATTTAAATTGCATCTAAGCAGCAGTTAATAAAGCCCAGTAACTTTTGTTATATGCTTTATATACATTAATAAAATTTCAATATTATACAGCCTGAACAGCTGCTTGCAGACTTTTACATAAAGATGCCATTAGCTGCACGGTGCTGAATTTCAGAGCCACATCTCTTTACATACTCGATTCCTTTAACTAAGGGAATGTTCCTACTACTCTCTAGATGTTAAAGATGATGAGATTTGGGTACTTCATGGAACGGACTTAGTTTGTACCACTCAGAGCAGATTGAGGCATAAATCCCAATTCTTGAGCTTTCCAGTCCCTTTCTTCATTCACTGGGTCATGTAGCTTCTTTCCTAATTCCTTCCCAGTTAGTCAAAGTGCTTAAGACCATAAAGATGAGAACAATTTTCCTTTGTATTCCACTGTCCTTCTTCCAACAGCGGACTGCAATAAACTATTTCAGGGAAAATGCATAACAAATAAGGAAAGCAGAGAGCTCATTTCTTTAAGGTATCCACTCAGGACATGATGCCACATGACACATTTCTACAGTCAATAGTGACATTTCCCTTGTTATTGGATGTTTTTCCTAAAATCATGCAACACCTTAACCCCATGACAAGGACTTAATGCAGACATTTGGAGTAAAACTCCAAGGTTGCCTTCTGACAGTTTGCCGTGGTTTTATACTTCATGAATACAAAGGTAGGTCATTGCTTGTAACTGCAATAGTCCCCTATTGTGACATCTCTTGGAAAACATTGTCCAACCAGGAACAATAACCTGGACTGAAAATCATCAAAGCAGCTATTCATGAATTACATTGATTTTTGAACTCTTGGTCCCATCTCAGTAAACTGTATTAGGTGGGATTCAGCTCCAGATGCAGAAGTCTATGTGGGGACGTCTGCCTATGTACTAGAAGTTCAGTGCAATTGCTCAAAGTATCTAGTGCCATTTTGGATGCCAGCTCCAGACGGGCATGGGCCTCCCACAGGACCTTACGTCTTACCTAGGAACTTCATATAAGTATTCAAATGACACAAGGCACCTAATTTAAGAAGAAAATCCTGACTTTAGCAATATCGGCAAACTTGGGGATTGTAGGATCCAGACAACTCATTTTGGTTAAGTACCTTGTTGAAGCAAAATGTTTTTTCACCATAGAGATTTCAGCTTAGGAGTAACTGTTCGGTTGTCAAAGCTAGTTTTAAGGAACTGGTGTCTGAAGACAAAATAGTCAACTGTTTTGAGGGTATTCTCTGTGATTTTTTTCTATGTTTGAATAAAGGAGATATTATCGCTGCTCAGAACTTCTGATCTCCATCTGTCTTTGGAGGCATAACAGTACACACTTACATACAGAAGTTTGGCTGGCGCAGAAGTTAAAACATGGTGTTACAGATCCAGGGGTGCACGCTCTAGCCTTGCACAGGGCTCGTTCCAAGATTTCCCCAGCTGACTCAGTACAAACGAGTGGCTGACCCTTTGAATTGGGTAGTCAAGGTGGTCAGAAACTCCCAGAGACATGGGCTAGCATTTGAGACCACTTCATATGCCTTCCACCTGCTAACGCATCCTGCTAGCCTGGCAAGGGTGGTGGGATTTTTTCTAAATGCACATGATGAAAGCCAAATCTCCAGTTACACAGTGAAAGCTAAACCATGGTAGGCCTTTGTATAAGTTAAGGGAAAGAAACAAGCCATCCTAGTTCTTCTACTAAATTCAGCGTTTCAGTAGGCCCTTAGGGAGGTTAAAACTGTGCTTTTGGGGAGGCTAATTTTTGAGAAATCTGATGTTATTAGAATTAAAAAATCGTGGAAAAGCTGTTTGGAAGAGACAACCAGAGGCCTCCTAGTCCAAACTTCCAGCTGGGGCAAGACTACAGCCAACCATAGATCAGGTCAGCCATGGCTTTGCCTAGCCATGGCTTGCAAACCTCCAAGGATGTGTGTCAGAGCTTCTCCAGGAAGCCTGCTCTACTGGCTATACTACATTGACATGATTTTATTCTTAATGTCCAGACTAAACCTCTCAAACCAAAACCATCGCTCCTTGTATTATGTAGAGTGATTAAGAAGAGTTTTGATTTGTCATTATTTTTCTAGCTGCCACTCAAATAGCTGTAGGAAGTTACTTGCTTCCTCAGTCTCCACCCACCATGCAAGCCTAGCTCCACTGAGATCTTTTCACAGGCCACGTGCTGATGGCGCACTGGGAGCCCTGTAAGGCACCCCTCCAAATCCATCCTGAACTCTACCAAAACTGAGTGCAGTACCACAGATGCAGCCTCAGCAGCACTGTGTACAGAATAATTGCTTCTTTTGGTAGACCAGACATGCACTTTCTGATGTGCTACATTATTACGTGGTTTGCCACGGTTGGAGCAAACCGGTGGCGCTCAGATTTATTCCTACTTCGTGTTCAACTTGACACTCAGCATTACCCCCAGGTCCTTCTTCTCCAGGCTAATATTTAGCCTGTCACTTTCCAGTCTATAACCACGCGTGGCAGTAATGCAGTTTGACATTTCCAAAATCCGAAATGTCTCTAATCGAATACGAAGCTAGACTCTGAGACTGCATTTATTCCTATCTCTTTCTTACAGCACCAGGCAGCTCAGTCTCTTTTTGGCCCTCCAGGCCCCCATGTATTTCACTGTGGAAAGTCAATACTCACAAGGAATATTTGCTGCATAAAAATGTGAACTAGGCCAGTACGTCTAACTCCTGCTGAGAATCCCTCTGCATCTTTTTTGCCTTGTAAGAGCATTAGAAAAAAAAAAAAAAAAGAGTCTTCTTCCATCCCAAATGCCTCAGCCTCTTATGACGGAAGTTTTGTTTAAGTGTTTTTGAAAATTTGATCCCTGATTCATATAAACCTGAGATCAGCCCTGAAGTAATTCCAAGGCAGAGGGAATGAAGAAATAATAGGACTTTGCCGTTCAAAAGGATGGGGGTGGGAGAAGAGGACAATTAAATGGGAATTATTTTCCTCTTGTGGTTAGTCGCAGGGGACTGATCTGATTACGTAACCTAACTTAAATGTTGACCTTCATGTTGTCGGTGTAAAAAACAAACATATTAAACACGGCCTTGGGTTCCTGTACAAGATACAACAAATTGAGGAAGAGAAGGAGAGAGATTGAATATTCTGGGGCCAAAGGAAAGACCTGATTGATAGATGAGGCTCTGGGGAGGGCAGTGTTAAGATTTCCTGTCTGTTCTGAAGACCTCAGTGTTTCTATCTAAAAAAAAAAAAAAAAAAGAAAAAGAAAAAAAAAAAGAGAGGGAGATTTCTCATACATGTGTGGTTGATGCATGTATGTTTCTCTTTTCCCCTTTTTTTGTTTTGAAAGAGGGCAAAAGAAATCCCCTTCAGATTTTTATCAGGCATCTTGCCAGACTTCTGTCATCACCAGGAAAATGGTTCCTTCAGCAGACACATCTGGGCAACTTCACGCCCATTCCTGATGTAAGCTGTCAAATCCTGTCCCAGATAGCAATGAGAATGGTTCGCCATTCCTAGAGGAAAAAGAGTAAGATTTACTTTTATTTAATTGAAAAGTGGGTGTATTAAGAGGAGAACAGACAACATCTTCAATGGCCCGTCTATTTGTAAGCACGGGTCTCTCTTCCTTATTGTCCTGCCTCCTATCACAACTCCTTTTTCCTGTTTTGTTCGTTCTGTCCCTGGAATAATGTAAATAAAAAAATATATATATATATACAAACTTTACAGTTTTCTTGAACTCTCTACACAATTAAAGGTTTTATGTCTAGATTGAGAAGCAAGGAGACACACACGTATAAGGATATACTATATAATGTGCGTATATACGTATACAACCGTATGTGTTGTATATATACATATACACTGTGGTGTGTAGCTTAATAGTATGTGTGTGTAGTGTGTGTAAATTGTGTTTGCATAGCTGTTAGAGATACAATGACGATGAGTGTGCACGTGCACACATTGGTTTCTTTACAGATAGCGCCAGCCCGCTCGAAGAAGGGTTGTCTCCTCATTGCGCAGTCTCTGGCCAGGGCCAGGAGATTTGATACGACACAGATGGCCCCTGTCTCCCTCTTCGCCCTGGGGGAAGCGATCCAGCCCAGCCCACCTTCCCCCTGACCATGAGATACGGGAGTCACAACCCCACTTGGTCCTTGCTCTGCCCTCTTGGTCCCTGTCTCCCTGCCTGGTGGGTCAGGAGGAGCTCTCACCCCATGCTTGGCCAGGCATGCTGCGCGGCAGCAGAGGGGTCCCTTCACCTCTCCCCTCCTGCTCAGTGTGTGTCCAGAACTTGCTGTGAGCTATGTCCCATCAGCTAGACGTTTGGCAAGGCTTGCTTTGAGCAGCACCGTAGGCCCTAATTGAAAATGCATGTTGCTTTATAATCCCTTTTATTGGCATTTACTTTCCCCGTGGAATAGCAGGACAGCAATAATATACAGTTCATTACTATTATACGGCAAAATGGATTTCCACTTACCATTAATTTTTTTCTGTCTTGTTTTTAAAGAAAAGCAAATTACCCCCGTGTTTAAAATGTATATTAAAACAGTATATTTCATCTTTGTAACCAAACTACCCAAAATGCACGCACTCTGCTTTCCAATGGCTAGCATTAAGTACCAGATCTCTATGAAAAATCCTGTTGACAGGGGCCATATCTCCAGCTGCTGCAAACTAGCAAAGCTCTGTTGAAGTCAGTAAAGCCATAGCAGCTTATGCCAGTTAAAGCTCTGGCCTTTGGACTTCCCTTTGCTGGTTCCAGAGTGATTAACAGGAAAAGAAGGGAGATCTCCACAAGCCTGAAACGGCATCCGTACATATAAGCACTGCACCTACGATCCCCACCATCGCAACATTGGGCAGAGCCACACAAACACACAACAGACAACCGACTATCACAGAACCAGAAAAAGTCACTTGGCCAAATCAGAGAGCAGAACCATAAGAGAAGTTTTTTGGAAGGACTTGTGGAGATCATCTGGTCTGGTCCCTGGCCCAAACCCAGGTTAGCTAAGATCAGGGTGCTCAGGCCTGTGCTCAGTTAGGTTTCGAATGGGATTAGATATCCTCTCTAATCTGTTCCTTACCTGGTTAAACCTGAAGTGGCTTCACCGTCTTGATCTGCATCCGTTGAGCAACCAATACCCCTGGATCCAGCAGCTTCCGTTGCATTTACAAATGAGAGCTGCACTGGATTTTGTGACTGGGGTTGCAATAGGTTAAGTGATGAAGATACAGGACAGGGTTGTAGCTGAAGAAGGAAGCTTCCAGGAGAGCTCTGCCAAGCAGCATCTACACAGCCGCATGGAGTTACAACCTTCTGCAAATCTTCAGGATTACTTAGGGGAGATGTACGAAATAGGATTGATTATTGCCCCATGCATTCCAAACAAGACCCAACAGAGTGATGAATTTCATCTGCTGAAGATCTTAACCCAGTTAATTTACTAGAAAGATGGTAATCATTGTTTTCAGATTTCACCTTGTTAGTTGTAGTTTTGTTGTGCTAATTAACACCAAACACAAACTGACCTATTACCTTCACTAAGGACACATCAGCCTGTACCCGGTGAGTAACCCACCCATTGCAGTAGCTTTGGGCTGACAAGGAAAATGGGGACTGAATTCTCTGACCCCAGCATCTCTTCTTGGTGCTGTCACAGACACCGTTGTTTATAATATATTCTTTTTTTTTTAAATTGGAAGACGATAAATAATTCCGATGACAACCATTATGTAACAGCTCCAGGCTCTTCCTTTAAAAGTGCTCGGCATCTGAGTCACAGCTTTGTCTCACATCACCCTTCTGAGTGAGGAATATTGTAGTTTGGCTTGGTACCTACATTTTTATGAAGGCCATCCTGCCTCTCCCATGTCACAAACCGCATCCAGTCGCAGATACCTTCCTCAGGCCTTTCTCCTGAGGAAGAGAGAAAGTGAGCTGGAGGAGACAAATCAGACAAAACGGTGCACCTCTCTTGGAAGAGGTTAGCAAAGTGGATTATTTACATAGATAACGTGGACCTTATGTAGCCATTCTCATAGCATACAGCAGCATAAATCACATGTAAGTATGGCATAAATATCGTGTAAAAAATATATGTGTGTTGTGCATGGAAAACACAGAAAATGTCAAAAAGTTTTGGAAGTGTTTTGCTGAGAAGATCTAGCAATGGTTTGTTGGAGATGCACTTGAAATTCAGTACGAATGACTTTTTGACGGGGCATTTAGCAGAAGGCTTTGGAGGTATACGCGTGCTGAAATCCACAATCAGCTGAAGGCAGTGTGCATGAAGTTGTACACCCTCTCTCATCTGTCCTCTTGGTTTAGCACGTTCTGTCCCCCTTTTACCTTCCCCGTCTCCTAGGCATAGTCAGCGGTGCCAGAAAAAGCACCGGGTTTAGCTACATTTAGCTTTTTCTGTATTACACAGCTGTGAAACATTCCCTATACCTAGGAAATGTGTTCTCTTAATGTGAATAGTCCAAAGCAGCAGTTTTTCAATGGCATGAATCTTCAGTTTCTCCTAGTCCTTTGCAATGAGAGTTTCTCTCCCTGGGTTATGTGTAACCCTGCCCATAGGAATCCTTATGATGGATCTGGCCCTGGTATGTGACCTGGGGCAGGTCTCTGTCCCTGCCACCCCATTGATCTCTCTTATCTATTTGAATTATAAGCAATTTGGTAAAAGTGGTTGATTCGTGACAGTGACTGGGACTGTAAGTACTTTAGTGCTGTTCTTGGGGAAAATGAGGATTCCACATTGAGAGAACGAGGTTGCTGCAGGAGGAATGGGAAACATTTTCCAGGATTCTTCTGAAGGAGAAGCAAAGGGCTCCAAATTCTTCTCATGGGCAACCTGTACTCTCCCGTTATTGAAACATACCTGGAAGCAAAGACGTACCAAACTTACCCACATCTTCATCAGGTTTGAAGGGCTGACTGTACATTTCTTGAATACAAGCAAGGGACAAATAGGCATGGTAGATGCTGGTTCTCTCCACTCACCTGAAAAGCTCTCTTGAGGAAATCAAAGGGAGGAAATGAGCCACCGTCCCTGGCGGTAGTTAAAAGATGTGTGTAGATGTGGTGCTTAGGGACATGGTTCAGTGGTGGACTTGGCAGTGTTAGGTTAAATGGTTGATCTTGATGACCTTAAAGGTCTTTTCCAACCAAAATGATTCTATGATTCTATGAGCCGCTGGCTTTCTTGAGTTGCAGGTTTATATTGTTCCCTCAAATTCAGAGCAAGAAAAGAAACCTTGGAAAGACCATGTCTGTGTACCATGGTTATCCAGTGTGCCTTACCTCAGGCTGAGCACAGAGCCCTAGATGATTTGGAAGAAGCTTCCTGACAAAATCCACTCCGAGACTTCCTCCTCACATCATTTTAAGAACTGTTGCTTCCTTATGCATTAAATTGAAGTGAGCCATTGGGGACAGTTTGAAAGCCCACTGAAGCCTGTGGGAGTCTTTGCTTGGGTCTTTGGACTGGACCATAATCCTTTCCTGGACAGAGCTTTGTCATGAAGCACTAGACTGGGAATTAACATGCATTTTTGAAGTGTTTCAGAATATCACCAATAAAAAAGACATATCACAGCAGCCTTTCAGATAAACTATACCACAGAGTCCCTGGCTGATGGAGCTCCTAAAAGCCCTTCTTGAATATTTCTTAGCAGTCATAACTGGGACTATTGTCCTTGTAAGTTATTTTCCCCATCATCATTACAGTGCACTTGGGGTCCATAAAGCCATATTGCAATAAATAATTTATGTAGTGCTATGGAAAAATTAAAAAAAAAAAAAAATACCCCCAAAAAAACCTAGGACATAAAAAATCCAGGAGGAAGAAAAGAATTCTACCATTGAAAAAGAAAAGAAGTTTGAAATGAGAGGCAAGTGAGTTTAAAAAAACATTATACAAAAAAAGTTCCTTAAACTTGAATGTTAGGTATATCTGTAATATGGATGGACAAATGGATGGGTAGATGAACAGGCCATCTTCTAGCGCTTAGGAATAGGAACTGGAACTTCTAAATAAGAGACCGTAGTAAATCTTCCATCACACAATGTTGTCAGTGTGCAGGCCTCAATAAGCAGTTCCTAACAATGGAAAACACCATTCAACAGAGCATAACTCTACATCCAGAAGTCTAAGCACAAAGAACATAAATCACTGCTGGGGGGCAGAAAAAACTAAAAATGGTACCAAAAGCCATCAAAAGTGGTACACAAAAATAATAATATTCTGATTCCTTCTTTTAAGGTACAAGAGAGGTGTGAGAAGTTTAATTCTTCCTCTCTCAGACTCAGATTTCAAAGAAGCAAAATATTTTTGTGCCATTAATAATCTTGTCCAGTAGTTTCCAGCTATTGAGAGAGCCTCTTAGGAAGCTGAACTTCACAATCCCATCACTAATTTTCTGTATATTACATTTTTTTTTTTTTTGGCAAATATATACTTTATTTGAGTATCACTTGACATTGGAGGCAGATGAGAAAACTTCCAAAGAAAGTGAATGGAGATTTTTCTGTCTTTGAGAGGGTTTGTATAAATGGCTTTTTAAGTTAAAGGAAGTTACAGAGACAGCATATGATGTAAGGGAGAAATAATTTCTGCAGCTAGCTGAGAAAAAATAAAGTAGAACAATTTTAACTTTAGCTGACAAGTATCTGAGGCTAGAGCTGAGATCTTCTGCACAAGCTGAGGTCTTCTGAAGTCTTTTGCATGAGAGTGGAGGATGCTTTCACATGCACTAGTCAAGATTTAATGCCTGCATCTTCTGTTCCCAAAATTTGCAAATCGGAAAGTTTGACAGTTAATCAGAGGCCGAAGTCAGTAGGAGAAGGTTCATGGAAGATTCGTTATTGCTTTTTCATATAAACCTTTAAGGGCAGAGTTATTTCATACTTTCATGAAGCTATGCTCTTCCTTGCTAGGTAAGGCTCATTTGAGGAAGAGGAGTTGGGGTGTCATACCAAAGGACTTCAATGCGCCCTTAAGGACATTATTAGAAAGTTTAAGTGGTATGCAAGGCCTTGGGCGGAAAAGTCTCAATTTAAATAGATCTAAGTTTGCTGTCTAGTCTAAGCCAGTGATTTATTTAGGTTTCTACATGGTTAATGGAAAAAGATAAGCACCTTGAAAGCACGGGTTTCATCTCCCCCTTCTTAACTACCTAGATCAAGATAGGATGATATCTTTTCTAAAAGTCTTGATCCTCCTCATTGACTCTTGCCTATACACGTGCCCAAGTCCACCCTTAGACAACAAGAGCGAGATTAAGTGAATCCAATCCTCTGTTTGGCTTGTCTTTACTTTGGTGCTTTTCACCCGTGGATAACCTCTTGTTGATTCTGATCTAGCCACCTCAGCGAGCACTTAAACTCACTTTCAGTATCTGAGAAATTGAGGTTTTGGCTCAATTAATGCTGAAAACCTCTGAGGTTAGTAGATACCAGCATAAAAAGAGGGAAGAGATGAGAAAGGGCTTTCATTTAAAAGAAAAAAATAAAAAAAAAATTAAAGATTGATTGCCATCTCTTCATTTACAGGTCAAAGCAAACCCAATGTTCCTTCAGTGTCCAAAAATCACAGACATTTCAATTTCAGCACAAGGGAGACGTTACCAGACGCTATAAATCAAGGACCTGGGCTGCAGGGTAACACCACGCATCCAACCGTGCAGTATGTACGTCAGTGTGGCGGGTAACGGAGCGAGGCAGCCCAGCCGACGGAGTCCGTGTGCCTTGTAAATATTATTACTACATAGCATGGAGCCTCAGCGAGCGTAAAGCTTTAAGTCAGACTTGCAGTTTGTTTTCATAATTTGCAAGCCCGTTGCCTTTAGGCAGGAATGTGTTTTTCTGCGCGCGTGTGTGTGTGGCGGTGGACACCCCAGATGACTGTCAGGCATGTCACCATGAAATACGTTGGAGGTCATGGGATGGAGTAGGTTAATGAAGCTGTTGTGCAAAGTCAGGGATTTGAGTGATTCTAAAGAAGAATCATAGCACAGGAACTCTGGTCTTTTCCCGAAGTGGTTTACTATTGCCTTCTGGCTGTGTGCAAATCTCATTGTGGTGTCTCTGAACTGATGGAGAGAAGACACCTGACATTGCTTCTGCTGCCCTTGTTGGCATCCAGTTGCATCTAGAAGTGGCTGGACTTCCCCCCACCCCCATTTGAATGATACTTTGCTGGAAAACAATGCATTGCTCCATGCCCCAAAAGAGACAACCAACCAGCCAAAAGAAGACAAAAAGCTCTTCATGGCATTGTACTTATTTTTCAGTGCAATGTTTTAGCAGACATAATGCCTTCATCAAAATGAGAAGACCCTGGAATAAGTGACAACCTTAGAGAACTTGGCTGTGCCCGAAGAACGCTTTAAAGATGAATCTCTCTCATAGTTCAAGAAAACAATGAACCACTTTAGTTGCTCTTTCTCAAGTTTCCTGAGAAGAAAACAGAAAACTACTAGCAGACTTCAAGCGTTGTCTCCTTATTAAAAAAATAAATAACATTTTTTGCATTCTCAAAAGATTCTCTGGGAATGGGAAAAATGTTTTTAACCCGAATATGTAGGAACTGGACTTAGAGTCAGCCTGCACTGTAGGAAAATGGGTAATTGCCAATGGACACTAAATTGGAAAAACAGGGAATTTCAAGTCTACATGACAGGTTTTGACTTGTCAGGGCAGCAAAAGACAACTGGCTATTGCTAATCAATACAGGTATGGATTCTGCTTCAATTTGTAACAAGCTAGATGATTATTTCATTCCTATTACGATGAGTTCCTTCAGCTAGACATTATCTTTAGGGAGGGATCCCTGCAGACCTAGTTGTAGGCTCGTTATCCCACCATTCACATAGCATGATCCAGTTTAATTTATGGTGAAGACGACTGCAAATTTTAACCAGCATAATTTATGTAGAATCTGAGCCAAGGCTGGTAGGAAAAGTTATGTGTGCCACAGAAGTTATGTCTTTATATAGCCTTTGTCATAAACATGTGTGAGTAGAGGCTCTCTCAAGTCAAACTTTTTTTTTTTTTTTCAATGGACACTTTTGGACCAGAGGATTTTTAGGAAGCACATATTTCATGCTAATGGGTCTTTTACAAACTCCAGGCCAGATCAGCTAAAATTTTTGAAAGTTCTTAGGCGGTTTCACCCTGAAGTAGTGAACAGCAAATCACATGGAAGTTTTTACTGTTAGGAGCCAATTGATAAGAATTATTCAAAAGATTTCACTCTTGTTGAATCTGAACTCAGATCATACCCTTGTTTCGGCCTCCAACAGCAAAAGCAAATTCTTTGATCATAATTCAGATAAAAATAACTCCAAATGTATTCAAATCAGCTGCTGGTTCATCCAGTGTTCTGACTTACACTAGGACATATTTCTGCAAAGAAAGGGAGGCTACGAGCAGCACAGTTATCACAGTCAGACTAGGATTAAGTCTGAAAATCCCTAAACTGAAAAACTGAAAAGTCATGGATGTCTTGAGCTGTCATTTGGGTTCATCAGTGTCACTGTGACATGGATAGTTTCATGTGATTTTTTCTCCCGAAGAGGTTGAGTTTGGAAAATATATGAATTTACTAGATACTTGCTCTGTCTTACCCTTGAAATTCATTTCTGCTGCAGGGCACAAAGATTGCTGAACTGAGATTTGAAGCCCCTATGCAAAACAGAAACGCGCAGCTAATCTCAGTGCTTGCAGGTTACAAAAACAGGGCAAACCACAGGTGAGAACTGCTAATTTTTTTTTTTTTTTCATCATTTCCAAACTTTAGCACCAAGGGACTAATTCAAAGCCTGCCAAATGGAAAGCAATGGAAAGCTTTGTACCGAGATCAGTGGGTTTTAGATCAAGACTCAGAAGCAGCTGACAGCTGTAATGACCCCCAGGTGAACTTCATGCTCTGGTTGGAACATCCACACTTGCCATGACCGCCAGCCCATTGCGTCGTGTCTTTGCTCAGCCTTGGTTCTCCTACTGTGAATCCTTGCTGCCAGCAGGCCAGGCAGAGAAGTGTGTGGTTTTCCAATTGCTATAGGTTGCTGCCCAGTTTAACCTTCTGAAAGCCCTGCCCTGCACTGCAAAATTCATAGCCGCTGAATCACACCCATGACCTCAGCTCCTGCACCCAAGACATAACGACTGTGGAATTCCTCTGGCTAGGCAAGGAAATACTGGAGTCTCCATAGGTTTTGTACCTTGTAACGGGGGAGCGCTAGGTCTGTCATTCCACCTCGTGAACAGTCCCAGCAAAGGAAACAGCAAGGTGGCTGCTCTTCTCACAAATACCAGTCCCACTATTCTGCATGTAGAGGGAACTTTCCATTTCCTGATCTTAAAGAGCTATGACAACATCAATTAGTTAAGAAAATAAAAATGTTATACTTTTATATATGTTTGTACTCATTTCCATATATGATAATAACTGTTGCTAAACAATAGCTGTTTAGAAATCCAACTACTCAGTCAAAAAATATAAAAAAATAACTGTTAGAAAGCAAGAGCGATTCACCCAATGGACAGTGAGTGTCTAAGGGAGACAAGGATACTAAATCTTGCAGGTTATTTAGCTCTTTTACTTCCTTTTTTCTTCTAATATTAGCTGTTTCTCATGACAACCTGCATGCCTCGTAGACTAGTGACAATATGTATTCATTTATACTTCTGATTATTTGTTTGGAAGAAACTACTTGCAAACATTGTAGTATTTATTCTAAGTATGCAAGCACTAAAGTAGACCCTGCATACTTTAAGAATGATTGCAGTATGAGGACCTGGCCAAAATTCGTTGCAGTGAAGTGAAGCAATCCCATTATCTTCAGTGATCCGGAGAAGCCATCAAAGCTTCAACATATGCTTCTGAGGTTGCCCTAAACTGCGTCATCTCATCTTGTCTGAATTGGTCCAAAGCTATCCACGCTATCTTGTTATTGCAAAGAAAAGACCTTCAAGGAAAGTATCTGCAGATGGCTTGTTTTCCCCTCTTTATTTACTTCATTTATAACCACCAAAAAGAAGAAGAAAGAGCTCATAAGTCAAGGAACAAACTTCATTGGGGTTAATGCTGTAGGACTTTTAATACTAAAGCCTTGAGGGTAACCTTAAAACTCACCTCAACTACCATTGCCATTCAACCCTTAAAGCCAAGGAAGAACTTTGTTCAGAATTAGATGTAAGTTCCCTTCTTTAATAGACTGGGTATTTACATCATTGACCCAGGAGTCATGCTAAAAGCTGGAACTGCAAGAAAAGAAATAATATATCCCAGGAGGGTATGGAATTATTTGCGGGACAGTTATGATGACTAAAAACTAGCCATAAATGCAGAAGGAGAATGCTTTTTGTGAACAGCGTTCTGAATGCATGGTCAGAGATATGGGCTTGTTGGTCCTGCCTTGAGTGGCAGGTGGACCAGATATCTTTTGCAGGTCTCTTCCAACCTGTATCATGTTATGAGTAGCCACAGGCTTTCTGTACCTTTGCAACTCATTCGTTCAGCCATCCATACTCAATTTCCCTGCTGGTAAAGTGGAAGAGATGTTTATTTCCTTACTAAAAGGCAAACCTCCAACAGTTCTCAGGAGATAATTTTAAGAAAGGAATACTGAGAGCGCTCCTTGAGTTGAACTGTTCCAGAGAATCTTTCTTTTGGTTTGTCCTTGGCATCATCTACCTAGACGGAAGAACATTTTAAAATTAGACCCCTTTAGGCTTTAAGGATTATTGACTTGAATAATTTTAGCCATGCTCAGACATGTCCGGTTAAGGATTTTGTGTTTTCATGCCATCTGAGCTGCCTCTAAAATACCTGTACTGTCTACATGGAGCTTTTAGATCTGACACAAAGCCTACAGTAGATCTGTGCTTCACCAGAGAGGCAGCTAGAAGTGAGGTGATGTCCCAGTGGGACCTCATGCGGCACTAGACTGAGTGATCCAAGCTGAGCTCCACATGTCTCTATGAGCTGTTTATCTAACTGTCTCCTTCAGTCACAGTCCTTGAAGATCTGAAGCTGTTTCAGTGCCAGGCATTTAGTGTTGAAATACTTTAATGTACCCCATAGGTCCTCCAGCTCCACTTCAGAAAGTTGCAGGTCTCCCAGACTTCCTGCGTCATGTTTGTGAGCCCTGTGCAGATGTCTTGGATAACCCATAGTCTCCACTCCATGTGTGTGTTTGGGGAGCAACATCTTGCCTGTAGTCAGTTTAGTTGCTGCAGTCTGAGGACAAAATTCAGGTCATAAGCTGGTAGATGTCTATTTTAAGGTCATCTGTATTACTCTTCAGGGTCCACCTGGCTGCCCTGAAAAGTTCCCCAAATGACCATGATGGGAATTTGCACACCCAGCTCACATGAACACACCAGCGCTGAAAACAGCCGGTGTTAGGGCTCTGAACCAGTGTTTAAATTCTGCCCTAGCCATTCCCAATTCATTTCACACTCCCCTAACAGCCTCACTTCACACTTTACATCTGTATCTAGCCAAAAAAATACTAAACCAGATCAGCCGAATTGCCCTCTGGATGTGTCTGTCGCTTTTTATTGACTCTAAAGAAGACCAGAAAACTAGGCTAGGCTTAAAATGTTACTTTTAGTGGGCTAACATTAGCTGAAATGAAATCCCACCTTAAATACACAGGGATGTTATGAGCATTAGTTCATATTTTATCATTAATAATCTGTAGCTTAACTCTAGGGAAAATTTAAACAGAAGAGGTTGGAGATTTACAGATATCTAGGTGAAGGGTTATAAAATGCATCTGTGTGTGTGCAGGCTGTGGGTGTGCATACTTTCATATATATGTATGCACACATATTTATCTATACCTGTATATTTATATAGGCAAAGAAGAATGAATACTTTCCATATAGTGCATTCAACGAAACGAGCAGATTTTAGAGCCAGAGGGATTTGTTATGACCATCTAGTCCAGTGTTAAATACAAGATCAGATGTAGATACATGGAAAACATAAGCAAAAATATTGTCTGTTTCACCATTTCTGTCTTCTGTGGAGCAATGTTGGCTCCCTAGATCGATCTGTAGTGATGACGCCTGTGCAATTGCAGACAGCGAGGAGGGGAGGGATGTGATAAATGAGGAATTGAGAGGTGGGGAGCTTTGGCTCCTCACACTTGAAGTGAGTCACCCGGCATGGAAGCGCCATTGCGCTCCCAGCGTAAAGGCAGGAAACCTTCCATAAAAAAATGAGCAGCAGTAGAGCCTGGCTGGGATCAGCTGAGGACTCTGGGCTGCTCCTGTTTTCTTTGGTGCTTCTCATGTGTATGCATGTTCTGTTGTTGCTGGAAGGCTACAAATATGTGCCAGATGTGTTACATGTGCTCCTGCAGCAAACGGAACCTTTTGCAGCCTGGTGTTTCTTGTCATTCAAACATATTTTTTCTGTGACCTACCATAAGTAGTCACACAACTTAACTAAAGTCTCTTGAAGGACAGCCTAGTGGTGGCTAGCCTAGTGGTGAAAGCACCTCTGAAGGACAACCAATGTCTTCCACAGTGGCCCTGAGTGAGACGGGCTGGTTTAGGAATCCGGCAGTTCAAAGAGATGGTGGGAAGGATTATCAAAAGCAGGTACTTTGGCTTCATTCACCCATGGCTGCTCAGACATTCTTGCAAACCTGACCCTTAATCTCTCTGATCCTCGGTTCATCTCATCTGTAAAACAGGATAAAACTAAGGCTGTCTTTGCCTATTTAAAATATAAGGTGATCAAAGCAGTAGCTGTCTCGTAAATGTCTGTGCGCGTTTGTCTGCATGGAGTCATGTGTGTGCACGTGTGAGTGTTTGTGATGTGCTCTACGTATATATACTTATAAAGTAATATGTGTAGGACCTCTTAAGGAGCAACGCCTGTTACAAACAAGCATGACTTAGCTGAGTTTTAAAATTTTTCTGTCTTATGTATGAAGCAGCATCTGCTCAGCCTTCCAGCACCTTGGGAAGATCAATATATCATAGAATTATAGAATGGTTAAAATTGGAAGGGATCTTTAAAGGCCATCTAGTCCAACTCCCCTACCGTTGGCAGGGACACCTCCCACTAGACCAGGTTGTTCAGAGCCCTGTTCAACCTGACCTTGAACATTTCTACAGATGGGGCATCCGCGGCTTCCCTGGGCAACCTGTTCCAGTGTCTCACCACCCTCAGAGTAAAGAATTTCTTCCTAATATATAAATCTCCCCTCTTTCAGTTTATAACTGTTCCCCCTCGTCCTACAGCTCCACTCCCTGATCAAGAGTCCCTCCCCAGCTTTTCTGGAGCCACCGCTAGGTACTGGAAGGGGCTCTAAGCTCTCCCCGGAGCCTTCTCTTCTCCAGGCTGAACAACCTCAACTCTCTCAGCCTGTCCTCGCAGCAGAGGGGCTCCAGCTGGACTCGCTCCAACAAGTCCTCGTCCTTCTTATGCATTTTAGATGATTTCTAGATGGGAAAAAGGGGCGTGTTGAACATATATTTGTTCATAACCGCCTAGAGGCAAGCAGGGAAGGTAATCTGGGGAGCTGTGATTCCTGTTGCAGGGACAGCTGCTTCTCCTCAGGACTGTCGGGATAGAGAGTGACAAGCTGAGGACACACCAGGTCACCACTATCTCCCTTGGTGAAGCCAGCGTGGCTCCACACTGAGTCCAAGGGGGCCAATATCAGAGTCCATGGAGGAAGCAGATGGGCAACTTGATCCTCGTGTCAAGAGCGGGGAGCAAAAACGTGCTGTTCGCCACCTGCCTGCGATCCACGGGGCCAGGCACGGAGCCGACTGTCGCAGCACATCCCTCCACGCTGACAGCATCCTCAAGACTTGGCTTTCACCTTCCTGCCTGTAAGGTTCGGCGTTACGTATCACCTGCCAAAAGATGGAGTGGAAGGCCTTGCCGCCTCTGGAAAAACACTCACCGAGCGAAGGTGCTTGGGACAGGGTGCTCCTGCCATCGCTAACTCCTGAGCAGATTGTGAATCCTCTCCAACTGCGGTATAGGTGTTGCCTTGCTGAGGGAAGGGTAGAAAGATTAGGCAATTTCAACCTAAAATCTCAGAGCCTGATCGACCTTCAAAACCGCAGCTCAAAACTGTGTAGGTAGAGAATTTGCTGGTTGTCTGTCTTTTTTTTTTTTTCTTTTTTCCTAATGTAAAATGATGCTAGTGTTCCCTTTAAAAAATAAGGAAAAGAGAAAAAGAAAAGCTTTGAAAGCTTTAAAAATGGAAAACTGTACATTATAATTATTTTGTTACTGAAAAAAAAAGTGAAATGAAAACCTTTATGTTATCAGTCGGAAAATGTCACGATAAGTGCCATAAATTGAGGAGAGAGGGGAGGACGGGTGCCAGCTGTGACAAGTGGAGAAGTGATTGCATAGTGAAGAAGTTGTTTCAGCGCTTCATGGAACTGCAGGTCAGAGGTGGTGGTTCGCTGCTCAAGTGCCTCTCCTTGGATAAGATCAACTGTCACATTTAATCAAATATCCTGTACTAAACCCAAAGCATTTCAGCTATCAGGGCTGAGATTCATGTGCCTTAATTGTCCACACACAAACAGCCTTGGATCAGCAGAATCAGTCTCTGGAGGTGTCTGCTTTCCTCTCCTGACTGCTAGGAGAGCTGCAGGTGACCATAATCCTCATTCAGACACTTCAGTTTGGCGCCCAAATGAGATGAAGTGAATCTGGGCTCAGAAAAGTTAATGATGAACACAGCCAAGGAACAGGAAACCAAGAGAAGTGAGGTGGGAATAACACCTGCTTATAAGAGGGATTTGGCTAAGCAAGAAATGTCCAGGAGTCCTTTGCAAGGGCACCACGATCCAGATGTCAGAGGAAAGGAACATCTTTTCCCCACTCTGGCTTCTCTCCTTCCCACGTACCAATGCAACCTGTGGAAAAGTCCTCCTAGTCCCAAAGTAAGCTACAAAGGAGTAAGACATCCAAAGCTGGTGATATGCATACAAGCTGCACAGTTAAAAGTTAATTTGACATAGTGAACCCCATAGTACTCATTATTTTCCCGGGAAAAAAAAGAAAACAAGAGGAAGAAAAAGACAGCATTTACACTTCTGGTTTATTCTAGACCAGAATATATAGCTCTCCTCTTTTCATAAAAGTCAATATTTCAGCAACTGTTTTATTCGGTGGATGTTCAGTGGATGAGGAATTGGTTGGATGGTCACATCCAGAGGGTAGTGGTCAATAGCTCAGTGTCCAGATGGAGATCGGTGACAAGTGGTGTCCCTCAGGGGTCCATACTGGGACCAGTACTGTTCAATAGCCTCATCAGTGACATAGATGGTGGGATCGAGTGCACCCTCAGCAAGTTTGCGGATGACACCAAAGCAAGTGGTGTGGTCGACATACCTGAGGGATGGGATGCCATCCAGAGGGACCTGGGCAAGCTCCAGAAGTGGGCTCATGTGAAACTCATGAGGTTCAACAAGGCCAAGTGCAGGGTCCTGCACCTGGGTCAGGGCAACCCCTAATATCAATACAGGCTGGGGGATGAGGGGATTGGGAACAGCCCTGCTGAGAAGGACTTGGGGGCGTTGGTTGATGAGAAGCTCAACATGAGCTGGCAATATGCGCTGGCAGCCCAGAAAACCACCGACATCCTGGGCTGGATCAAAAGCAGTGTGGCCAGCAGGGCAAGGGAGGGGATTCTGCCCCGCTACTCCACCCTGGTGAGACCCCCTTGTCCAGTGCTGTGTCCAGCTCTGAGGTCCTCAGCAAAGGAAAGACATGGACCTGTTGGAGTGGGTCCAGAAGAGGCCATGGAGATGATTAGAGGGCTGAAGCCCCTGTGCTGTGAGGACATGCTGAGAGAGTTGGGGGTGTTCAGCCTGGAGAAGAAAAGGCTCCGGGGAGACCTTATTGTGGCGTTTCAGTGTTTAAAGGCAGTTTATAAGAAAGATGGGGACAAACTTTTTAGCAGGGTCTGTTGCAATAGGACAAGGGGTAATGGCTTTAAACTGAAAAGGGGACGATTTAGAATAGATATAAGGAAGAAATTTTTTATGAGTAGGGTGGTGAAACCCTGGCCCAGGTCTCCCAGAGAGGTGGGAGATGCCCCATCCCTGGAAACATTCCAGCTCAGGTTGGCTGGGGCTCTGAGCAACCTGATCAAGTTGAAGATTTTCCCACTCACTGCAGAGAGGTTGGACTAGATGAGCTTTAAAGATCCCTTCCAACTCAAACTGTTCCATGGTTCTATGATTCTGTGATTCTATTCATACAGGGGGTGCATGATTATGCTAATACTTTAGCCTAATTCAGAAAAAAGGGTTTGAGGTTGAACAAAGCAGAAGATAAAAATGTCGACCGGGAAACAAAGAGCAAGCGTGAGTGAAAAGACATCTCGGTGGGAAACAGAGGAAAGTGCGGTTAGGTATAATGCAATGCCCTGTTGAACTGTGATCTGAGAACTTCAAGTACTTGGATGTTAGTGAGCCCGGTGCCTTGTTGGGTTCTAGGGCACACACTCTTATCTATTAGCATTCAAACTACAATAATAACTTTTGGCTCATTTGCATGGAAAAAAACTTTCATGATCCTACAGCTGTTCTCACCCCAGTATTTGTAATTTCATTACTCAAATATCAACTTTTGTTCGCCGTCCAAGTGCAATGAAAACATAATATTTAAATATAAGCCCCATTTACCTTTCAAGTATTTTTCCTGTCCAAAAAATTCCTTGTAATTTGTGTCTAATTCAGGCCCTGAACTCATTTTTCATCTCTTCTGTGTGCCTATTCATATTAATAGGTGCTAATTCTACCCTTGTGACATCATCACTGTTCCTAAGGCAACGGACTGTGATGTCAGAAACACAAGACAATAGCCTCTGGTTATGAATAAGCAAGTGGGGAAAATGAGTAATGAATTAATTGAAAGGCTCGTAGACTGTAGCAAAATATCTCGGGATCCAAACTTCCCACAAATGTTTTAACATACATTACCAGCTTAATTTTCAACAGATTAGGTATTGGCTGGGTGCACTGGGTGTGGGCCATTTGTGCGTGCGTGTGTTGGATTCTTGATGGATAATGTTATGTTAGGTGAATAGTATTTAGTCATGCTGTGCTCTAATGGCTGTCATCTCATGAGCTTTAGAGTATTTAATTTCATAACTGAATAAAACGTTCTCTTATCCAAGTCTGGGACAAAAACATCAGCATAGCCTTGTTTAAAAAAAAAAAAAAGAAAAAAAAAAGAAAAAAGACAGAAAGTTCTACTTGGTTGTCTAGTCTGATGTCCTTGGTAATGTAAATAGTGTGTTGTACTGTATATAAACTGAATATAGTTGCTTTCCTTGAGAGAAAATTTAACCGTGGGCAAGCTAGCAGGGAAAACATTTTGTTTTTCCTGTAGATTACTAGCTGAATTTTCCTTCTTCCTTCCTTCTGCTTAATTTTAACTAACTCGATGCATTGATTTTTGCATTTATCACTTCTCCAAACAATTCCCTGTGCAATCTTTGCTTCTTTTTCACTAAACACAGCAGACTAGACCCACAAAATTATTCAAGACCTTAGCTGAAACTTTAGGATTGTAAGTTTAAGATATAGGTTCCTGATACACAACCTTTCCTCCCTGTCTCGTATTCCTTAACTCACCATCTCCATTGCATCCGCTTCTGGGTCCTTACCTGTAGGGCCTGGCTTGAAGGGCTCCCAGTCACTCTTTTCAGGTGCAGATGCCTGTGAAGTCTCTGCCACCTGAAACGAAGCCCAAAGTATTGCAAAGGAAGGATAACCCCACCTCTAGAGCCAGATTGCTGTGCAGGCTTTGAAAAACTGGCTGCGAAACGAAACCCTCGATTTTCCCTCCCAGGCTTTGTTTTCCACAGGAGAACCAGCTTCCCAACGCTGTCTACGTTGCAAAGTCTTGCGATAGATGCAAAGAAACCCTAGGCGGCAAATGAAACATCAGCTCATGGTTCCTTTGGACATCTGTTTAAAAAAAAACCAACACAGAAACTCCCATGACTGCCAACACGCTGAGTTTTACAATACTCAGACATGCCAGAAAAAGGGTCGAAGGTCTGTCTGAATCCAGATGGCCTACTGGGCTAGTATGGTTAAAGCATGCCAGTTTCTGTAGCCAACAGCACAGAAGGGAGCGATTTGGCTAACATTATGGCCATCTGCCTCTAACTCCTCAGCCCAAATGACCGGATACCCACTGCAGCTGAATCAACAGTGCAAGTGCGCAGCAAAGCTCAAATTTACAATGCTGGATTTGTATCAAGATGCTTCAAAATGGTGATCTGGGCCGGGAAAGCAAAGATAGATGGCCCAGCTGCTGGTGAGATGCCTGAAGTGCTCTACAGATAGTTGCCTTCCCTGTGTGTCCCTCTACCCACCTACTTGGGAATGTTTTCCGGTGTTGTTTACATGTTGTTTACATTCTTTGTTGACATGTGCATTCACATTCAGAACAAATGAAAAAAAAAAAAAAATAAAGACAGAAACACCAAAACCCAAGGCAAAATTGAGTGTGAAGTGGAAACTGAGTCCAAACTGGAAAAGCA
>VFFE01007125.1:453552-482759 GCA_008921705.1 Burhinus oedicnemus | reverse complement strand
TTGAAAACCATTTTTCTATGGCCTAGAAAGTAGATTTTAAGTAAACCAAAAGATTTAATAGCTTCAAAAAGTATTTTGAACAGAAAATACTTTACAGGTTTTTTTCTTTGCCTAAAAACTGATATTTTTATATTAGTATAAGAAAAGAAAGCTTCATAGTGATATGTCCTTTCACTGAATTTAGCATTTTTTGAGTTAATAATATTCTTTTTGGTAAAAAGGAAAATATTAAATTAAAATAATAAAAAAAATCATCAGTAGTATAGCATAAAGCAGTAGCTCCCCACATGAAAGAGCACAGACCAACAGTAATTCATACAGACCATTGTGGTGGTCCACAAAATAAACATTTTGGAAGCAAAGCAGTAGGGGATCCTAATAGTTGTATGAAAAATGGTCCAACAGAAGTTTTCTCTGCTGTTCAAGTCTTCGTCAAATGGAAAAATTAAATGAACTACTGCTTTGCGGCATGGCTGTATGCAGTCTTGAGGTACTTGCTAAAAGTGCACCAATATCTATGCAGCTGCCTCAGGGCGAACTTCTTCATGGGACAACTCTCTTGGAACTTTCTGAGACTACCAGAGGGGGTTTTCAGCCTGTTCTGAGGTGCAAAATTCCAGAATTAGCTAGTTTCCAATCAGATCGTATAGCGATCAAGAACTTGCAATGGACTTTGATTTTGGCCTTAAAGTCTTTGAATCACCCGTGTTCACCAAACATACCTCCTTCAGTCATGCTCTACATGAAGACTGTATGTAGTTTATAGACTAATCCATGCGCTAAGCAGAAGGAATTCTGAGATGAGCCGCGGCTGCCAGATTATGCAGAAACACGGAAAAACCTAAGGATGCAACACAGAGTGACAGCAGGAAATTGAGAGAAATAATAAGCTGAAAATTCAGGAAGAGTGTGGTACGTGAAAAAGGGTGAGCAGTTATTCAGTGTTACTCGTAGGGGGAGGATTTGAATTAATGGGATGAGAAATGCTGAATTTGGATGGAAGATTGTAAGACCTCTAAACACATGAGAGCCTAAAAAGATTTTAGGAACAGTAAGTGTATCATCTGGGATCCTGAAAGCCAGACTGAACGTTAAAGCTGCGTGCTCACCGGTGAACCGAGCAAGGTCAGAGGGCCCTAAGAGCAAGTGTCACGGCAGAGTTCACATTCGTACGGTGGGATTCTCCTTCTCCCAAGATCAGGTTGACATAATCCATCCTGATGACTGAGAATCTGAAGACCTGGCAGCCTAAACTGATTTCTGCATCCCACATTAGGTGATGCAAAAGTGAGGGCTTAACTCTTGCCACTGGACAAAAGTGGATTAACCCTTTTTGTTCTGAAGCTATTTCAGATGTGCTCAAAAATAACTGCTGTAGTCCACTACAGTCACTCTCCTGGATCGCGACACCGTCTGCATTTCAGCTCATGGATCAGGGTGCTCCCTCGGAGACAAGGCGGGGTGTTATCAGCAAGTCAATGCAGGGACATTTATCTCTGCACTGTCACTCACTGCAGAGCGAGTTATCTCTGAAACGGGCTGATACCGCCTCTTCTCACCCAGAGAGAGAGGCGATAGTGGTGCTATCTCTGAGGCTTTACACCCAGCTCTGGCCTCAGTTAACATCCTCCCTTTGATAGGAGAGGAGGAGGAAGGGCCATGGTGGAACACAGGCTCCGGTGCCAGATACAGTCAGCGAGGGAGGTCTGGATGAAGGGGAAGCTGTAAGGCAAGATCAGCTGGGTGGTTCTCACAGGAAGGGTTGCTTGTTATATCTGTGATGTATTTCACTCGCAGATGAAGGTATCCGTAGCCAGCAGGCTGTTTGTTCCCCTGCCACGACGGAGGGTCGGTGGAGAATCTCAAAGGCACAGAGGTGGGCAGAGCAGCTGAGCTTCCTGGCACTGCTGAGCAGACGGTTGCATGTATCTGTTAAACGCTCTTAGATATAGCAACACGGACGGGGAACGGTCAGGGAGAAAGACAGGTCTCCCTGTGAGGTGCCTGAAAAACACAGGTTACTAACACAACTGATCAGGAGCAGAGTATTTACCAGTTTTCTTGGTGAAAGACGCCATTCCAGGTGCTGCTATCATTCATTTGTCCTCAGAAAAGGAGAAAAAGCAAAGAACTCCTAAACTGGTTATTAAGATCTTTGCCTGGTGGGTAGATACATGCACCTGGAGCTCTAAATACACTCTCCAGTATTTCATTCTCCAACCAGGGTGGTGAAATGAGCAAACTGCTTGCAAAAGGAGTGTTCACGCTTCATTGGTATTTAGACAATGCCCACCTTTTCTGCCAGACCCACGACATATTTGGGTTTTGGGTTGTAGATAGCCTTCACAAGCTTTCTCACTTGCCCAATCAATGTGCATAGGTCTCATATGAGTAATCAATGCACATATGCCTCTTGGTAATTTAGGTGGCAAGACAGATTGTGAATCTTCTCCTGGAAAGACGCGAGGGAGCAGGAGAGGAAATCAGGAATCTGGGGCAAAGGATATTGTCAAGGAAGGGACAAAGCATGGAATACCTGGTATTGATAAAGCTGGCAACTTCTGTGGCCCACCTGCGTTGTTTGCTTCGGGTTTGCACCTGCAACACCAAAAATAGGCTCTCGGTCAGTCTGTTTGTGTGGCTTGTTTAACTTGCCCTTGTGCCAGGATCCCCAGGAGGAGTCTGGAGAGCACTATCTCCTTCAGCATGGTCAAATAACACCACATCTCCTCAGTTGTCCCAGTGCAAATGTGAGAACCTAGATAATTCTTCCTGGCTGGGTCACAAACATTCAGTATGCAGACAGAAGTATAATCCACCGGCTCCATATCTGCCTCCCTCCACCTCCCCTTGTTTCCTGCACTAAATCCACAGGAGCTGTGAACTTACGACAGAGGCAGGAAGATTTCTTGCTACCTATCACAAGTTGTAAGAAGCTCATAGTACCCAGTGGAAACCATGATTCTGGCCAAAACAACATCCATCACATAAGTAGGAGTTGGAGAACACATAAGAGATTTATATTTATTATTCTAGTAAATCTTCCTCCTCCTCTCAATGTCTTCTGGTGTGCAATAACATACAATGCACCACAGCACATGATATACTTAATAAGATCCTTATTTCTCCATCTGTCAATTCTTTTATTTATCACCGTGCCCCAGACAAGGTGGTACCCGAGAAAAGCTGACACAGGCACTTATGTGGCCAAGGACCAAATCCAGAACTGGTGCAAACCTGTTTGAGTCCACTGTAGTCAACAGAGTTAGGTCAATATTCGTTGCTTGTAATCCAGTCTTTCAAGTCAAAGCTGTACAGATGGTTTGTTTCCTTTAATATGTAAGATAGACAGCAGCGACTAAACTGTTAGCTCTTATTTTCCTGATTTAAATTGCTGCATTAAATTGTCTAGCATGAGACAATAGGCAAGATCTTCCAGTGTAGCTAATGATTTGAAGAACCTCTATGCTTTTATCTTTCCCAAGACCCTGCTTTGGAGATTAAAAGAACAATGATTTTCCCGATCTTCTGAAAATTCAACAATCTTAAATGTCTGAAGCTGGCTGGTTTGAATCACTATATGTAATTTTTTAATTCATTGCATGTTTCTGTTGTCCAAGAAAATCTCCAATATGCACAGGAGTAAGCAAGATAAGAGACAGAGTGAAGAGAACTTAAAAAAGGAAGAATACTATAGTGTTCTTAGCTGAAAATAGATTCAAAAATTCAATGCAGAATAACATAATGCAACTTTCTTTCAGCTGGATAGAGGTTCTGAAGAAAAAATAAGAAGTGAAGATAGGGAGAATAAAGAAAGAAAGAGTCAGAGAGAGACCGAAATAGAAAAAGAAGAGGAGATTTTGTGTGTGCATGTGTGTGTGCGTGCAAAACTTTTCCACTAGAGGAGAGCTGTGTTGGTCTGGAATTCCAGTCCAAAGGAACGCTCCCATAAATTAACTCATTTTTGTTTTTTCAAACATCAGTTAGCCTCACCACAAGGTCTCGGTGCTGTGCCATTTCCAAACCACTTTGGGACTGTCAAACATAAATCATGGGGTGTGGAAGCAGTGGAGGCAGAGAGTTATGATCTGGGCACAAGGTGCAAATTGCTTAGAGTTAGCGCCAGATTTTTTTTTTTATTTTTTTTTTCCCTTTTCACCACAAGAATTTTTTTTATATTATTCCTTTTCTTGTTCTTTTTATGCCTTTCTTCTTCCATTCTTTTCCCCACTACCTCTTTTTTTTTTTTTTTTTTAATTATTCCTGTAAACAGGAAGAATTAACAAGAAGCAACTAAGGTAACATTTACTATAAAAAAGACTTCTATTGGAGTGCTGCTCCCAGGACAACATCCATGATAATCTCCTACCCAGCTGAGGGACTATTTTCCTCTCTTTTCTTTCTTACTTCCCTCCCCTTCCCTATTTTATGTTCTTTAGCAGTGATGGTGGTCTCAGTCTCACAAAGAGATCCAGCAACTGGAAGGATACTAAATGAAAGTTGCTTTTTAATACCAGTTACTGCTTCCTTGAACAAATGATTCCAGTAATGTAGGACTCATTGGCTCTGATGCTCACAGATGACTACAGGTGATTTTTTTTGGTGAGGGCAAAGAGAGACATAGAACTTGATTATCAGCAGAGTGCTCTGCATAGTCAGAACTTTGGGCTTCTTCTACTTGCCTATTGGACAGCTCAAACCAAAGCAAATAAAAAAAGGAAAGTAATGGTCAAAAATACACGACTGAGTTGTGCCCTTTTTCTCTCTCCAATGATGATGTTGGATAACTATGGAGAGAAGTAAACAGACCTCTTTGGACATCAAAGGTGTATTGTCTAAACTGGAGATCACCAAAGCTTCCTGGAATCACCTATTCCTCTACATTTCTTCTTCAAAATAGTCTTGGGAGATGACAGCATTTGCACGTTAGGAAGTTCTTACAACTGCATTATTCCCTCCTGCTACTCCATGACTTGGTTTCAGTCACTCTGAATGAAGGAAAAAAAAAAAATTATTATGGTTCTGTCACCTTTCAGGACTTTTGAATAAGTAAACCTGGAAACCAAAGCACGGAGATTCATCTTCCAATGACCGAAGCTTGGACTCCAGTCTCGCCAACTTTCTCACCAAAACGAGCCTCTTAGTTGCTGATGGATCTTGCGGCTTGTTTCAACCAGTTCCACAGAAGAGGTGATGTTCAAGGAAATATGTCTAAGGTCCCCAGAGTACGTGCTGTAACTTTTTGTAGCTGCCTTCCTTCGTAACCCACCTACAGTTTTATTTCCCTCTTACGTATTTATTTTAAAAACATGTCATCTAATACTCCTAAGTCCATGCAATAGGAATTTCTTTTCTTATTGTTCTTATTCCCTCCTTTGGGGGTAAGGACCTTGACTTCGTGTAGAAGAGGAGTATCTGCATGACCAAAAGCTGAACTGGTTCCTTGTTCGGCTCCAGAACCACCCTATAGATAATGGCACGGATTTGTTCTTACACTGAGTCCAGAGGAGCCCAAGTGCTGGAGTGCAGAAATGAAGAAAGGCATGGACAAAGTAGCCATCAGTCTGGCATGTGTTTTCACTTCACACTTCTCAGTAACACCCGGCGTAAAGTTTTCCAAAGAGTCCATTTGTAAATCTGTAAGTTGTAGTCAACAGCTGCCTCAATTTGCGTTCCCCGGGGAAGGGGCTTTGCATATCTTGTATTATCCAGGCCATGTAAAACATAGTCAGTCCTGAAAATAGTTGACCCCTTTCTGCAAAATCATGATTAGGTCAGTCACATTTTGTTTTCAGCTAAGTACTCCCTTCCAAAACTTCTGCCCTGGACCATCCAGTGTTTTTATCTCGAGTGATCTGAGACAGCTTTAATTAAACCTTCCTACATGAGATTTGGGTTGGTAATTTTTTCATTTTTCACTATCACATTTCTTTGAGAGTTGAATATTGCATCCAGACTAAAATGAGATATACCCTGCATTTCAATGTGTTTGAATTAAGCATAGCCTGGCATGTACTTTATGCTTACATCCCATACACTGCTGCATTGCAGCCTTGCCCTCAGCTAGTCTTCGGTTAGAAGTGAGTGACTTGATCTCTGCCCAGACTTCTCCTGTCCTGGGGGAGAAGGGAAGAATGTGGGGGAGGAGACATGAAGAGCTGGTTATCCTCTCTCTAACCATTTCCCCTTCTTTCCTTTACAGCATCCGCTGTCATAATCTAGAGAGAGAAGATTTTGGACGCTTGAGAAACCAGCCAACGAGATTTTTACACGTAAAGGAGTTGCAGTTCACAATGCTGTAGACAACCAACACATTGTATGATAACCTTCAGGTGGCGGCATAAACTACAACGGATAAACTCCAGTGGGTCAACTGATCGCACGTTGGGAGGCTGAGTGACAGAGAGAAAAATATATAAGCAGAAGCAAGCTTTGGCTGTCAAGGAACCACAGTCTATTTGAATGGTGCTGTTGTAAAAAGAATCATTGTTGTTGGTGTGGGGGGGTTTCTTCTAATAAAACGTAATCTAATAAACCCTGCCGACTTGTTTGCTTTCACACTTGAGTGTCCCATGTTGAGAACCGTATCAAGTTGAAACTGTATTGAGCAAAGCGTAAACAGCATTCTTCAGGAAGAAGTTCAGCTGGTTTAAGAGCACTTGGAGGTCTCAAAAGGCAAATATAAGGAGGGATTTGCATATAGCAGATGGAATGTTGGATTTTTCATAACAACATTAAAAGTCTCAGTCAGAGAGGGTCTGAGCCATGAAATTCAGATCCAGACTATCCATATCTGCAAATTCATATGAGCTTTGAGCTGTGTGTTTTACTTGGTCCCTTACAGAGACATAGGATCCCACATAAAAATAAAGCATAATGTTTTACTTTGAGTCTCCTGTCCCTCTGGGGAAACCACTGGTGTTCGGCATTAGAAGTGCATGAGCTGGGGGTCATGAAAATTCATCCTTTGTGTCCTGTGTCAATATGATGAGGCTATCTCTGCCACTGCTATCACAGAAGACCTATGAAAAAGGGAAAATGGAACACGATCTACTCTTCCTAGGTCATTCTCAATAGACACTTCTCTGACTCACTGTCAGGTGTCAGCCGTGATGGAAGCTCCTCGGCTGCCTGAACACTTCTCAAGCCATCCAGTTCTCCGTGTTTACCAGCCTGTTCATACATCCTCAGATGGTCCTTGCCATTTTTGCCACAGGCAAACAAATATTGGTTCTCACTTAACTATGAACTACTGTAACGCCCAGAAACTACTCTGCAGAAATGCTATGTAACCACTTTCTAAGCCTCTCATGTTTTGTACAGATGCTTACCCACATATATCCACACTACCTTGTCTTTCCTGAATAAGATCCTATTGATTTCTGAATAAATTACCATACTATGACAATTTTGTGTTGACCTGTCCTTACTTAGTATCATGTAAAATCGTAACCAATGTACTTTGTCTTCCACTCTGAATCATTAACGATGATGATGATTCATCACCGCTCATTATCCACTGTCAGAATTTCCCCTTGCAGAATGCACTTCATATATATTTCCATTTGTACCTATTTTGTCAGTAGGTTTTCCAGTAATTTTTGCCTCTAACCCATAGTAGTTTAATCTATACTATGTTTGCCTAGTTTATTTCTGAGAATGTCATATGAGACAGTGTTAAAAGCTCTAATAAAATCGATGTATGTATTGGCAGCTACTGCTTCTCCTGTAGCTACAAACTCGTTACTGTCTATAGAAAGACATTAGGTTGGTTTGACATGTCAGTTTATACATCTTTTTGTCTTCTTTTTCCTCTTGGTCTTTCCGACTTTGTCTCGCTGGACATCTGGGCTCTTTTTGCACATCATCAGTAGCTTGGCCTGAATTCCCCTTGCTGTGCAACGTTTGTGTTTGAAACAAATAAAGAGCCCATGATTTAGCCAGCTTTCTCCCTCTTTACACATCTTAACTTTCTTCTTCAATAATATAATTTACTTTATAGTCTCATCTGTTTATTTATGGAAGGGTAAGCTTTCTTTTCCCCTTTTACTCTTTTATTCTTTTACCCTTTTACTCTTTTTAGCCATAGACCACCTCCAAGATTTTATTAGCAAATTTTCTGAGTGTCTTCACACGTGCTTATATAAAAATCACTGTTCACATTACACTGCTCTCAAACAACTTTGAGATAAGAACTGAAATAATGGAGAGAAAATTTCGGATCCAGGAATGCTATTGTCACCTGATCTTCTGAAAGCCCGGCCATTCATTAATGATCTATTGTACTAGGTAGTGGGAAAAGGCATTGACAAGCTGAGAACAAGCTGAGGATCTTTATGCCAGCTTGGAAGAAAAATTAGTTACTTCAAGAACAGAAAATATAACAAAAAATGATGAACAGAGAGAGAGACAGAGAAAGGAGAAAATAATAGATCTTAGAATAGCCAAGGGATTAGGACACTCCCAAGAATGGGAGCTTGGGTTCAAATCCTTGATTTGCCTGAATCAATCTGGAGAAGATTCTCCAGTCTTCCAGGTTGTTTCTCCAACCGATGAACCGAAGAAAAGGTTTTTTTTTCTTTTTTTCTAATTTCAGTTGCTCCGGTTCTAGCTTTTCCACTTCGTGTAAGTAATTACAGATATTAATGGAACCCCAGAGCGCAAGGATGCATTTTGGTGGTCAGTACATTGTCTGACGACTGGAATGGGGCACGACCTGAAGCCAGGTCTTTGCTCTCCCTGATACAGCTGAGGAAGAATTTGAGCATGTATCTCCCTTAGGCAACTGTGTTTTCAGTTACTAAATGCTTCAGAAAACCCATTTTCCCTATCTGCGTGGTCTTTTGAAAAAAATTACTTGCTCTGGTTCCCCTCCAAAAAACATCCCAGTGACATTTTAATTGATGCTGATCTGTTGCTTTGTTATTTTTAGAAAAATGTGTTTTTTTCAAGGAATTGACATCTTCTCAAAACAAACAAATAAACAAACAAACGAAAATGTGAGAGTACTTTTAATCCCTCTGGGTTTTAACTCCAGATCTGTTTAAGGGTCATAGAAGTATTTTTCTTGCACCATTCTTCTGCCTTGTTTACTGGCATTGAAAAATCTTCTGGACAAGGGGAAGGTCTTTCCTATGCATTGCTGAATTCCCACCCTCTATGTTCGATCTCAAGGATTAATTTTTTTTCATACAGAAAAACATATAATGAAAGCATGCAGAGTATTACCAAGTCATAGATTTTGTTTATTCGTTTCAACATTTTTTTTTTTTTTGGTTGACTCTGGTGAGTCCCTTCTCCTCCTGACAAACAGTCTTAATGACAGATCAATTGAATCTTTGGGTTTTCTTCTTATTATTTTTTTTTAATGTTGCAAGCCCATCATACAGATTTTAACAACTGAATTTTCAAGCCCTGGAGACAGTAAGTGTTTATTATGGGAAGGCTGACCTTATGCTCAGCCCTGCATGGAAAATGGCTGTTCTATAATCAAGAAATTCATCACTGGGGCTCATGTCTCAGTGTGATTTTTTGCACCTTTACTGCTTTTACATGTGTTTGTAGAAATGTCACACAGTTTTTGATGTTTACTTTCTAAACAGTTGGCGTGCTGTCTTTTTCAGCATCCAACCCAGTATCGCAAATTTCCAGTTGCAATAATGATGAGCTGGGAGGGCATTAATCGCCTTCAATTTCACCGTCCAATGATTAATTACTGATGTGGTCAGACCAGATGTCAGAGCTGAAGGGACACCTGCCCTCTCTCAGCAGTTAGTTATTTCAAATATTAGACTCCCCATCTCGTGAATAGGGTCTTGTGTGCTCCTCTTGCTTCTTGCGTGACTGATGGTCATGTAAATACCAGTGGTCCTGAAACAGATCTTGTTGACTCCTGGGAAAAACAGCTGCAGGCAGGTCATCAGACTTTGTGACGTAAGACCTGTGAAAAAGAGCATGGGAGAAAGAGAGAAAGCAAAGAAATGAGTGAAAGACAAAGAGGAAAAGAGAAAAATATGACTTGTTTTTTAAAGAGAAAGGGAAAGAGAAAGCACCAGCTTTACTCTCTTGCGACTGAGGTGTTCTGTCAAGTAAGGCAAAGACTGCTGATTTACAGCTGGGTGATGTATTTTTTCTTGCCTTCTTCTCCAAAGACTACAGATACAATTTTCCTATGGAGTCCATTCTCTTTGATTTCTTCTCAAACCCTGGTTCTCCAAGAAGTCACAGTCCTGGATCTTTTTTGAACTAAAGAAATCACATGTCATCCTGTAGAGCTTACTTTCTTTTTCATTTTAATATTTTGTAAGCAGTTGATTGGTGGTAGACTATATATATATGTAGCCATGGATGCTGGCTGGGATTTTCAAAGGAAATAGTATATCTAATTGACATTGGATATAGGTGGGATTTAGGCATATGTTCTGCTAGGATTATTCGGAAAATCTCACTATAATTCTGCAGGCTCAGCGGATGGGATTTTCAAGAACCTATGGAAGCTAGATAACCAAAGAGAAGAGCTGAGAACCCAGCTCCCTTGCCTCTTCCAAAAATCCCAGAACCATTTCTTCATGACTCTGCAAATTGAATTGACTTTCCCTGTGTCTTCTGAATTATAGAATTGTAGAAATGTTGGTTGGAAGGTACAACTGGAAGCGTCTAGTCCATACTTCTTCAACTCCTTAGAGCAATCAAGTGATAACCAGTGTTAGATCAGGTCAGGCTTTAAATTTGTCTAGCCAAATTTTGAAAATCTCTGAAAATGGAGATTCCACAAATTCTCCAAGCCACCTTTTCCTGTGCTGAACTACTCTCCTAAAGAAAAAGTTTCCCTTTATGTCCCAAACTGGATGTCTCAGGTTACTCTTTGTAGCTGTTGTCCCTCGGTTTTCCATCTAAAACAACAAGAAAAGTTTTGATCTGTTTTCTTTGTAACACTCCTTCAAATTGGGAACTGCAATTAGATGTCCCTTAGCCACCTCTTTACAGGAATAAGCAAGCCCAGATTTTTTTTATCCTGTGTGTGGAAAAATGAGCCACTGGGGAAAAAGGCCAGCCTGGCTGAACAGAGAGCTATTGTTGCAGCTCAAGGGAAAAAGGAAAATCTGTGGCCTTTGGAAGAAGGGGCAAGCCACTCAGAAGGGCTGCAAAGATGCTGTGAGGCTATGTAGGGAGAAAATCAGAAGTGCCAAAGCCCAACTCGAACTTAACCTGGCTTCTGATGTTAAGGACAGTAAAAAAATTTCTATAAATACATTAGCAATAAAAGAGTAGACAGGGGTGGAAACATAGTGACAAAGGATGAGGAAAAGACTGAGCTACTTAATGCCTTCTTTGCCTCAGTCTTTAACAGTAAGACCAGTTGTTCCCTGAGTACCCAGCCCCCTGAGCTGGAAGGCAGAGGCAGGGAGCAGAACGAAGCCCTCATAATCCAAGGGGAAATGATGAGGGATCTGCTACACCACTTAGACACTCACAAGTCTATGGGGCCAGATGGGATCCACCCGAGGGTGCTGAGGGAGCCGGCGAAAGTGCTCACTAAGCCACTTTCCGTCATTTATCAGCAGTCCTGGCTCACCGGGGAGGTTCCAGCTGACTGGAGGTTAGCAAATGTGACGTCTACCAACGAGAAGGGCTGGAAGGAGGATCCGGGGAACTACAGGCCTGTCAGTCTGACCTCGTTGCCAGGGAAGTTTATGGAGAAGATCATCTTGAGTGCCATTATGTGTCTCTTGTAGGACAACCAGATGATCAGGTCCAGCCAGCATGGGTTTATGAAAGGCAGGTCTTGCTTGACTAACCTAATCTCCTTTTATGCCAGGGTAGCCTACTCGGTGGATGAGGGAAAGGCTGTGCATGTCGTCTACCTGAACATTAGTAAAACCTTTGATACTGCTTCCCACAGCATTCTCCTGAAGAAACTGGCTGCTCATGGCTTGAATGGGTGTACTCTTTGGTGGGTCAAAAACTGGCTGGAAGGCCAAACTCAAAGAGTGGTGGTGAATGGAGTTAAATCCAGTTGGTGGCTGGTCACAAGTGGTGTTCTCTAGGGCTCGGTACTGGGGCCGGTTCTGTTTAAAATCTTTATCAATGACCTGGACGAAGGGATTGAGTGCACCCTCAGTCAGTTTGCAGACAGCACCAAGTTAAGTGGCAGTGTTGATCTTCCTGAGGGTAGGATGGCCCTACAGAGAGATCTGGACAAGTTGGATCGATGGACTGAGGCCAATGGTGTGAGGTTCAACAAGGCCAAGTGCCAGATCCTGCACTGGAGTCGCATCAACCCCCTGCAGCGCTACAGGCTGGGGGAAGAGTGGCTGGAAAGCTGCCCAGTGGAAAAGGACCTGGGGGTGTTGGTTGACGGTCGGCTGAATATGAGCCAGCAGTGTGCCCAGGTGGCCAAGAAGGCCAACAGCATCCTGGCTTGTATCAGGAGTAACATAACCAACAGGACTAGGGCAGTGATTGTCCCCCTGTACTCAGCACTGGGGAGGCCCCACCTCGAATCCTGTGTTCGGTTTTGGGTCCCTCACTCCAAGAATGACATTGAGGGGCTGGAGCGTGTCCAGAGAAGGGCAACGGAGCTGGTGAGGGGTCTGGAGCACAAGTCTTGTGAGGATCGTCTGAGGGACCTGGGGTTGTTCAGCCTGGAGAAGAGGAGGCTGAGGGGAGACCTTCTCACTCTCTACAACTACCTGAAAGGTTGTAGCCAGGTGGGGGTCGGTCTCTTCTCCCAAGTAACAAGCGACAGGACAAGAAGCCTCAAGTTGCGCCAGGGGAGGTTTAGATTGGATATTAGGAAAAATTTCATCACGGTTGTAGCCAGGTGGGGGTCCGTCTCTTCTCCCAAGTAACAAGCGACCTCAAGTTGCTCCAGAGGAGGTACAATATCTACAAAATACACCTGGTGACGGCTTTGTTAAGCAAGACTTGAGCTAGTGATGGGAAAATAGTTCGAAGTCATACTATTAAGTTAATCTTAGGTAGGACTGAGAAATTCCTTTTTCACAGGAACACATGGGGGTAACTGCATCAATGATGCTAAGGTGAATCTCTTCTTTTTATCAAGGAAGAAGGAAAAAGACAGCTGCAGTTCAGCCCAAACAACCAAACCCATGAAACTATTAATACCTTGTCATATCTTCTGGCCAGTTTAGGACAGTGCTTGTTTTATACTAAAAAGAAAGGTGAAGTAATTAACTAATGGGTCGTAATGGCCAGATCTAAACTGGTGGAAGTGGGAACCTCTCTGTGCTTCCATGTCTGGCAGTTAGGCCTGGAAATGCCCATGCCCTAAATTTATTGCAAGCAAAGATCTGGGCACGCACCATGATTGTCTTCTACACCAGAGTTTCTATGAGAAGGGTCCATAGGACCTTATGGGATACACCCATGAGTGATAAAGAAACTGGCTGATTACGTTGCAAAGCGTCTCCTGATTATCTTTGAAAGTTTGTAGCAACTAGGAGAGGTTCTTGAGGACTGGAAGAAAGCAAACATCATTTCTGTCTTGAAGAAGTCTCTTGTTTTTCTACCAAGAAAAGTTTAGGGAAATATCTTTGCTCCATTCCAAATGACTACAGGTTGCAGCTTATAGCCATTTCTCCTGGATGAAATTAAAATACAGAATCTGAGACCCAAACTTTATGCCAAAGTAAAGGATGAAGATTTTTTTTCTTTAGCCTGAGACAAAGCCCTTGTTTCTCTCAGTTTTGAAAGACAGGGATGAAATTCAGTGTAAGGAGACAACAATATTTGGGCAGCTAAACTGTTCTTTAGGCTCCACTGTCTATGTTGGTGGGAAGGAGAAAGGGAGAAAGAAAGAAAACAGAGGATTAACTTTCCTAAATGCTGGCATTTCAGGCACTTCAGGATACATTATTTGGCCTTTACTTGCCTCTTCATAAGACTGGGTCTTTCCTATGTCCTATGTCCTACCTCCTACCTGTCCACTCAGATGAAATGTGATGGTTCAAGGTACCTTGAATCTCTACAAGACTAGTGCATCAAATAAGGCACTAGATACCTATATTTAAGTAACTGAATCCTACTCTTGATCTCCACTAGTTATAAAGAAAAGTCTGGACGCTTGACTCCTACTTGCTAATACCTAAGTGTGTGCATCTTAAATAATGCACTGCTTGACCGAAACTCTATGAACAGCCTTAAAAGTTCTGTGAAATCATGCAGTGGGAGACCTAAAGTCAGCTGACCGTGCATTATTTTGTTGAAAAAACATAGATGACCTGGATTCAGAGATGGCCATTTTTCAGGTAAAATAGTTGCTGAGTAGTTCCTTGATGAAAAATTACCTTTCAATCTAGGAGGAAAAAATAGGTGTTTCAGTGATGTCAGAAAAGCTAGAGTTTTGACTAGATGTCTTCCTGTTATCTCTTCCAATCTGAATTATTCTACAATCCTAGGATTCTGGTAGAAATATAAAAATTAAAAAAAATAAACAAACACAAACCCCCAAGGTTTTTCATTGAAATAGGAATGAAGTTAACCGACTGAACTCAGAAGACAGGAAAGTAAACATAGTCTTGAGCTTCAATTTTTCAACAGAAAATATTTTCAGAAAGGTACATTTAAGGGAAAGAAACACTGATGGGTTCTTTATTTTTATGTTTTTTCCCTGAGAAAGCTGTTCTCCTTTTTCCAGCCGCTCTTCTCAGAATACTCCATGCTGTCTCAATGACAACAAATGTCAAGGGTTTCCAGTTAGATCACCGCACCGTAGACCAGCAATTTATCTACTAAACAAAGATATAAAGGGAGAAGTACCAAATGAATCCCAGGAAGTGTGACAATATCAGCTAAACGTCTTTAAATAACTTTTCACTGTGCTTCTGCCTGTCCCAGACAGATGCCGTTTTGAGGCCAGGAGGGAACATTCTGATAATCTAGTCTTGTCTCTTTCAGAAACTCCTTCCTTTCTGCTCTTCTTCTCCCGGTTCCCATTCCCCTCTCCCTGCATGTCTCCCCTTTGAACAGTCATGTCATCCCCTTTGAAGACACACCCAAGATTAGTTAATCACCACCTCCTTCCACCAACACTCCATTATTCAAGCAAAACCACACACCCCCCCAGTGTCAGACTCAGTGGAAAGTCTTACCGAGGTGGCCATGGCCACACACGGGTCTCGAGCGCTCATACAATAACACCTCCCTGCTTATTTTATTTGTTATCCTGGGGCTATGCTGGCTGGGGAAACTAACCACCACCTTGCTTTATGGGACACCGTTTGCTGTCGTTTCGCACTCAGAAGAGCCCAGGATTGATGCTGCAAAGGGATTTATCACACGTGGCTGTTCCTCGTGGCATCTTCCCAGGAAAAAGCCAAACGGCATTGTTCAAATAACTCATTATTTGTATTGCAATCAGTCCTAAAGGCCTTAAGCAGGAGTAGGGTCCCCTTTAGATAGGTGTTGTACAAACATCATGGAAGAAAGAGTCCTACCGTGAATAATTTACAATTTAATAATGAATGCTGAGAACAAATATTTAAAATTCCAAAACTGTTTAGACTTTTATAATCACAATTATTGAAAATTGCAGGGTTAGCTGAAGTTTAGAAACCACTTCCCCCATTTCTTAACTGCTAGCTCCAAACCAGCGGTTCATGGTACCAAACCCAACATGGTGTCTGCCTTATCTTCCCCTTTCAGAGAGGCATGGGTATGTGTGTGCATGTTGGTAAGCGTGTGTGGGCTGTGAAGAGATAAAATATACAACGGCTGTTGCACTGCGCCAAACGCATAGATATGTGCGTTGTGTTTTATTTCATAGAACTGGCATGACAAATCCGGACGTAATTCTGGGAGAAATACTGCAGGCGATGCTTTAAATTACTCTCAGAAATATGTTTTTTAATCTGGAAAGAAATTATTTTAGGGATAGGTAAGTCCCCAGACAGATTAGGTTAGGCTTGAGTTCCTGGCGCGGGCTCACAGTACCTGTGACAGTGGGCAACATGCTAATTTTTCTCAGATGCAGTTGTTAAATGGGGATACTGGTAATTCTTTCATCTGTTTTGCCTATTTACAATGATAACTTCTGTGACAACGAGTATCCAGTGAGCGAGTTTAGTCACTTCGTCTTATTTTTAATAGCATTAAGAAAACAATTTTGAAAATATTAACTTGGTCTCAAAAAAAATGTCATTAATAAATATTGTTTCTTTGCAAGTTTGAGAATATTTAAATAAAAACATTCAGAAAAATATCATGATGAGTGCCATGAACATTTTGACTTTTTTTTTTAAACTCATCAGTTATGACTGTGATTTCTGCCTAGAGATAAAAGCACAACTTCTGGACTCAAGAATTACTTGTTCATACTCAGTTTAAAGGTAAGATCAGCTTGTGTGACTGGAATGTATTAGTAATTGTCTAGTAAACTTCCAGAATCAGAAGAATGGAATTCTTGGCTCAAAGAAAATGTGGATGTCCCATCCCTGGAGGTGTTCAAGGTCAGGTCGGAAGGGGGTTTGAGCAACCTGATCTAGTGAAAGATGCCCCTGTTCATAGCAGGGGGGATTGGACCAGATGATCGTTAAAGGTCCCTTTCAATCCAAACTATTCTGTGTTTTTAAATTAGGGTCAAAAGGCAGTTAAGTAACAGAAGAAAAAGTGGGGCAAAGAGAGAAAAGAAAAAATAAAAAAATAAAAAAGTTTGATTGTTCTTATTTAAAGAAAGGGAAAACTGACTCTACAGTCTAGATCTTGGAGAAGATTCATTTTGGGGCTTCACAACTCTGGAGCAGCTCTTAAGAAAAGGTATTACAACATGAACAGGCTTTGCCCAGCTGACTTCTAGTACCCAGTCCATGCCAACTGGCATGAACTGGAAAGAAAGAGAAATCTGAGTCAGAGAAACACTTTATTTAACACACTACATTAAACGTGGTTTCCCTTGGACTGAGAAACTACACCATGAAATGTGCCATTCGACGAATCTTCTGCGATGAAAAACACATGTAAGCCAGCAAAATGAACAGGGCTTTATTTATGACGGATTATAAATTCTGCTTGTTTCTGCCCTTCAGGCAGGGGGAGTTTTCATCACCATGCTGCTCCTGTGGGTGGAGCGGCTCTGTTGAGAAGGAAAGCTTCACGGAAGTGTGGCTGCTGGGGTCAGAGGAACTTCCTAGTTTCCAATGCATAGTTCAGTGTTTTGAGAGAGAAAGAAAAAGAAATCAGTGTTAGCCCCGTGCTGCCTTCCCCTTGTGTTTCACAGCGGCTTTAGCAGAAGGGCTTCTCAAAACATGGTGATATATTCAGGTGATACATTCAAAAGTATAAAATGCCAGAAAATCGCATAAATCCCACCGCCAGAAATTTGGAACCTTTCGCCACTATTCCTATGCTTGCTCTGCTCTTCAAAGCACAGAACGCTATATTTAGCTCTGTCTTACAAAAATTTCATGACTTATCCAAACGTTCAAGTAAGATACGAGCTGAGACATCAGTTTCCTTGAACAGGTAGAGACATACAGAAGCATCTAAGAGGACTGTAGTTGCCTATTTCCATATGGACCGCTGGTTCATAGCGTGTAGTCCAGGTCAACCAGGAGTACTGCAGCTGCATGGTTCTGTCCGCTTGCTAATTCATGTGATGTTGCTGGATTCTGACAATGCGGTGACTTAATATAAGATCATACCATTAAAAATGAAATAGCTTCATCAGAATAAGGGTCCAGTCTTTGACTTCTCAGCTGAAAAAGCAATGGCTTCTCACCAAATATTTATGGTGAGAAATTTGAAAATTTCCTTTTCTGGTCAACATCCTGAAATGAAACAGAACTTTTTAGCTTAATTACAAACATTTGCCTCTTATAAATGTTGCTTATTAAAAAGAAAAAAGAAAAACAGACTTAAAAATAAAAGTTTCTTTTTTTGAAATTTCTTCAAATAGAAATTTTACTATGAAGTATTATTTCCCACTAAGCTTTTTTAAGTCAAAGTGAAAGAAAATCCATTCTTCAGCTTTGAAAGCTAGTTTTTGTATGGATAATTATAGCTTAGATTAAGGAAAACTAACTTGTCATCTATAAACCACCAACAGTCGTCCAAGCCATGGTAAGCGGTTAGCAGCTTGTCACTCATTTTTACTACCTTGCTAGTATTTTTCTCAACTAAATGTAGGTAATAAGGATGTCTGTTAGTCAAATAGAAATTCTGAACACTGATAGCAGTATGAAAAGTTTGGGATTTGTTGGGTGGAGGGTGGTATAACATTTGGGGTGCAGATAGACTCATATATATAGACAAACACACATAGATAAACACATAACTTCCATTCAACAATTCTGCCAATAAGTGTTATTTAAACAAAACCCAGCTTTACCTTGACTTTGATAAAAGGACTGCCTTGCCCTATTCCCATAGCTCCTAACTCTCCAAATTTTTCAGTGAGGCTTATACACACAGCCCTTGGTATAGCCATCCCAGGTTCCCATCTTTAGGCTCACAGACGCTTTTAAAATGTTGTTTTTCTCAGAAAATGATCCTGTCAGCCTGCTTCACAAGGCTGTTTCAAGGGTCAGTAAGGAACACGAAATGCTTGAGAAAAGGGGGAGGTGATGGGATGACAAGTATCTAATGCAGAGAGCTTTGGAGTTCTAAAATCTGAGCATCTAGTTTGAAAGTTTTAAGCTCATTTCTATTGGATTGTTGGAAGCTGGAGGTCCCTTCTTCGAAATGGCCAGAGTTGATGCAATAAGCCTTTGCAAATGACAGAAGAATCAAGGTGAGGACATCCTAAGCAGCTGCCCGTTATCCGTGTCTCTAACTTCATCCGCATCAAATACGCTGCGTGCCTGAAGCTCAAGCCAGACAAATACAGATATGATTTCAGGTCTTCACTGTCTGGGTATGAGGCTGAGCTGCAGACAGCAACGTGACACGCTTTTACCAAGGCTGGTGCCAAAACTGCCTTTCCACTTCCTGATGTGCCAAGGTTTCTTTGTATTGTATGTCACGGCAATATAGAGCTTTCCCTTCATAACGTGATTAATACGCCCGCCTGGGGGATCCAACCTCTTGCAATCCGACGGGGGGTATGCCGAGCCTGGCTGGAGACGCGCAAAAGAGGCTTCCTGTTCTGGTCTGGGCTGCATCCATTACACACAATATGTCAGGAAAAGAGGAGAGGGTGTTAAAAAAAAAAATAATGGAAGAATGAGAGAGGATCTTCCAGGCAACAGAGAACTCATACAAAATAGTTATAGATGATGTTTAAAGAAAACCTGGCTTCATGCACAGCTATTTAACCGACGTGGGAAGAACATGCCAACATGGGTGGGATACTGTAAAACCCTGTCTACACTTAGATGCTTTAAACCAGAGTGAATTAACAAAGCTATTGATCTGACGGAGACTTTAAATGTGACTACTGAGTCTACTGTGACTTTAAATGTGACTACTAATGAGTCTACTGTGACTCTGACCATCTTGATTGCTTCTTCAAGGACCAAAGTGGAGAAGCTGCAAGCTGAAAACACATGGAGCAACACCTGGACTGAATGCTAAGGCTCCCCTCATCTCCGAACCTTTACAAAACACAGGGGAACATACAATATATTCGCCCTCCGGTTGAGGTTCTGAGAAAGACCATGTAAATCACAGCTAAATGAAAAGAAATGCACCACTACAAGGTGTTCACAGAAATCTGCGTCTGGGATTCTGCTGATACTGTTTGCGTGTGATCAACCCCAAGGCTTTAGTCATTGGGACTGACTAATTAAACGTGATCTTAGTTTTAGATGTTTCAAAGGCACTGAAGATGAGGATTCATCCCTGTTAACTTCAAGTGCTTAAAATGCAAACATCTAAGTCTGAGCCGGGGACTCTCTCATTAGGCAGAGTAAGCACCTCAGCTGAGTTAGTTAAAACACGCCTGGTTTAAGATGAGTATCCCACCTTAAGATGTAGAGGTAAAAGACTTCTAAACTTGGAATTTTAGAACAGGTCTAAGTCTTTGGATAACTCACCTTTAAAGCTTTTATCTCCTTGGGGCTCATTGAAGAATAATGCAATCAGCTGCTTGCACGTTGCCCGCATCGTGGTTGAGAATTTCTCATCGGAAACTTGTTGGGGCGCTCTAAAAATAGATGACAGGAGGATTATCTCTGTCCTAGAGAAAGCTCATCCCCAGAAGAGTGTTTAAATTCCTGGCTGAATTGAAATAGTCGAGAAGTCAGAAAAGTCCCATTGGAAAATTTAAATGTTTCATCATTAATGATATTTTCTATGGAAAGACTGTCAGCTTAGATAAAACCCACATTTCCTGTCAGGAAAATGTTTTAACAGGAACAGTTTTTGACCAGGTCTACAAAAGGGAGCCCTCAAAAGGAGCAGAAACTTAAAAGATAAAACCATAATTATTGCAACCTGGGCTCCTGATTTTAGTTATTATTCAATGAAACCTGCAAAGCTCCTTCTCACTAAGTCAGAAGCGAGTTTAGCTAATCTGGAGCCTTATAATAGCAGAGCATGAGAGATTTTTGTCTTGGTTTTGAGTTTGTTTGGGTTTTTTTTTATTCTATTTCCTCCCCCAAAATACCTACATCGGTGTACTTAGCACTGCAAACCATGACATGATCATGACAACATGGCAGTGTCTTCAGCTACCTTGCGGCTGCCTACAAAGTGCCAACTGGAGATGGTTCGTGGGTCTTGACACCTTTTGAACCACGACCAGAAATTGTTTTGGAGAGTGGTAGTTGGGCTAAAATCACACCAGTGCCTTTTCTAAGAGCACAGATAATTGTGTTCCAGTGCACAGAAACCCTCCTTGCCACTATTTTATTAACCCTGATACTCACAACTGGTGTGACTTCATCAGGCTTTGAATAACGCCTTGTTTACCTGCACCAACAGTGATTGCCAGTCTGAGATAATTAAATGAGGGAAAACATCTTTACATCACCACAGAGGCGGCAAAGCGGGACCATCTAAGCAGCCAAGAGTGATCTCTCCTGGAGTGCTGGGTGTGCTGAGAGAGGGACTAAGTCTTACGAAGATGACAGCAATGAGTTTCCAAGTTCTCAGGAAGTGCTTGAGAAATGCAATTATTCTCCCTGGCAGACAGGGTCACCCCTGTCTGCTGACATGGAAATCAGAGCACTTCCACTTCTTGTTTCTAGTCTGGGCAACACTGTCCACATCCTCCCAGAAGAAAGGAGGAAAAGCAAGTGTGGTTACCCCAGGGAGAAAGACTGAGGCACTGAGAAGTCGAAATGACTTGACCAAGATTGTCCAGCTGATACGTTGAATGCCTAATACTAAAATTTAAGATCTTAATTCTCTCAAATAGATATATATTCTGCATATCCCACCAGGTGCAAGTAGGATGATGTGGCAAAAAAAGGTGGACCTAATTACTCCTGAGAGTGTGCTGGCACATCCATGGATCCCAGGCCTGCTGTAACCTCTCTCGTTTGCTGTAGAATAGTAGAGATTCACTGAGATACAGCCACAAACAAGTCTCTGGGGCTCGGCATTTCTACTAACACGTCCCTTGCCAACACAGCAACAGAGGATGACTGGCATAAAAGGCATTTTTGCCAGCTTTACACTCCTCCCATCCTCTGCAAGCTATTCTTGGATGTATTACTACAGCCAAGACTCGGCTCTTCTGTACCAGCTATGTCACGTAAAAAGGCTTGATTGTATCAGAGACTACGGCTTCAGGAGCTTTGTCTCCCAAAGCAGTGTCTGCACCCCTGCGTGAGGCAGCCCCCAGGAATTCTGATGTGTGCAGCAGAGGGTTCGGTTTAGAATAAACTTAAACTTAAATACATATCTATATAAACTTAGAATAAACTTAAACAAGGAAGAGGCAGCAGCTGAATTTACTGGAGCTTGCTTTCTTATGAAAAGGATTCTGTTTAAAATGCTGAGTAATCCATTAGACAGCGAGCTCCTGAAGGCTATTTTCAGAATATAATCATTTGCTCAGTGGGACTTTTTCCAGGGTGAGAACCATCACCCTCGTTCAGCTCTACAGAAACAATGTGCCTTCAACAGACACCCTTTCTGCACACCAACAGTCAAGAGATACCGCCACCATCAAGAAAAAAATGAACCTTCCTTCAGAGATACTGTGCAAACAGAAGCAGACAGCCAAACGCTCTCCCAGGGAAAGGGGGGCATAAGCTGATAGAGGGGCGAAAATACTTTAGGAAAACGTGATTATTGGCACTAATTTTGAAGGTCTGTTGAACCTTTCTGGCTCATCTAGAAGGGAAATATATGGATCACTGGCTAAGTAATTCCTCATGGCTTGTCCTTAGGGAGCTGTGACACAGCTGTCAGCTACAACTTAAGAGTCAAAGGGAATGGGGCACAGATATATTCCTAAATAATAGAAATGAGACAATTTAAACATCAGATGTTAATTTATCAGTTCTCGAGGTACTCGTGTGCTGGGCGATGTTTGAGACCTGCATGCATGTCAGCTACTTTAAAGAATATTATTCAGGGTAAATATCAACCTCAGAAAGGTGAGATTGACAAGGACCGAGTAACCAGCTATCCGTTATTTTCTTCACGTGCCAACACGCAGTCCCATGCTGCTTTCACAGTGCACCACTCAAAATCTGCTCTGAAGTAGGAAGTGTTTGCTTAACGTATGCAGGATCCCAGCAGTTTAAGAAGCCTCGAAGATGACACCTTTACAGTTTCTGTGGCAAATGAGGAGACAGCATTACGTAGTGGGGAACTAAGGCAAAAGCAAACAGAAGACTCACGTTTCCATGGACTATGGAGGCTGGATTGAGGCACTGCCACCTGAATTAACCCACCCTGAACTGATTTACCTAAATTAGGAATCTGATCGGTTTTCCAAAGGTGAGTTGAGGGGTACGTGACTCTCTACAGCCTGAGCTGGATTGATTTTGAGATCTGTGTGTCTCTCCTTTGACTGAAGAGAGATTCTGATACAACCAGACTCTCTAGTTGAGGCACTTGTGTTTAGATGAGACTGGTCTGATTGTTCCAGCTTGGCTTTTCAGAAGCTCTGTCGTCAGCAGTGTTTCAAGAACGTCTCTCCCTGACTTCAACAACTGTTAGGAGTTCTCGGTGCTTCTGTAAAGTAAATCCTAGTTCTTTAGCCACACTCCAGCTTTGGAAAGAAAAGGTTTAAAGTCACTTACACATCAACATATCAGAATTCTGGGTGTAGACATGGGCAAGATCTAGCTTCTCAGTAGTTGCAACATTAAATTATTGTCTCTTCTTTCCATGTTTCAAGCTCTGTACACTTTAGGTTCTGCAAAAAAGATCCAAAAAATGTTAGGCTTTTTACTAACAGTAATCTTCACTAACCAACCCTGTATCTAAATCAATCCAGCTGCCTGAATGAGTCAGAAATCCTGTGAGCAAGGAAGGAAAGCCTGTGATCATATGATAATGTATAAACATAAAGCCAAAAACAACCCCAATAAAGCTATTTATTAACATTTGAAAGTTAAATAACAGATCTTTCTCTTAGAACTTAGTAAACTGGTCATCCAAATCACACCTAAAACGCAAGATTGGCACACTCCAAGGTGTGACCGAAAGTCCTGGTCTACACATCACACTTTATGATCTCTGTGTCCTCATTTCCCTTTCATAGCAATGAGGGAAGGTAGAATAGTGTACAGCGATGTTTCATCCCAGCAGGGAGTAGGGATGTGGTCATAGTGCACGGACAGATGAAGGGGCAGAAACCAGATGCTGAAGGCCAAGTCAAGTACAGTAGAGCATTACAGATACCTCTGCTTAGGCAACTGAATCAAGGCCCTCACCTTTTCAGGCACTGACTGCTTCATTTCACCTGGAAAACACAGTCTTTTTTCTTACTTTTGTAGTTGGTAGCCATGTCTGTAGCCTGCATTTCAGAGCTACAGCCTCAATTCTATCTTTGCTTTTTGATAATCCTATCCCACCGAATTAAATCGTAACTCATTTTGGTCGACTGGCTTTCACTTCACCTCAATCCAGCAGGAGATAAATATCAGTCCTCACTCTTTGGGTGGGCTCAGGCTTACTCATTTTGGGGTTTTCTTGCATAACTCTCTGGCCCCAAGATATTCAGGCATGCCAATCTATGTCTGATGAGTGTCACTGGAGAAAAGGCAAAATGAAAACACATTCTATATATCTTAAAAAATGTGACTTTTAAAAGCAATATTGGCCTATACAGAGAGTGTAATGCAAGAGGTGGGTGTAACATGTAGGGAGTGATGAATAAAAACTAAGTCAAGTCAGATGGGTGTGTTAGTCCCAAACCTTAAACAAACATGAGAGGTTGTTGGAATCCAGTCACCTTTCATGTTGCTACAGCACAGGATCTTTGGGATACTGGAGCCAAACAGACACACAACAAGGTTTGCTCTACATTAAAAAAATCTAGGGAAGCTTTCCAGAAATTTGCTTCATGTCTCTCAACAGGTTTGGAAGGAATATCCAGGAATAACAAGTCCTACAAATACGAAGCACTTAAAACTTTAATGCTTACATAAAACACTCTGACCCGATTAATTACTTCTTCTTTTATGACACTAGATCTGTTCTTCATCTCCTTTACACAGAGAAAGCACTTGTGCACCTCCAACACAGCACTAGTTTAGTCCCCTAAATGTGGCAAGGAAAAAGAAAATGTTGTTAGTCATCATTCCCTTTCACCATTTTTCCTTCTGATACCTTGTTCGTAAGTGTGTCATATACCTCTTTATTGAGGTCTGATGCTCAGAGAACGTGCGTTCATTAGAATTCTACCTAGGGAGCATGATCTCATCTCATAGCAATTTCTGGGTTTAGTTCTAGAGGCCACTTGTTCAGTTCCCGGAGTGTCAGCAGAAATGGTGGCTGTCAAGCTGTTTACACACTTCCAAGCTGGAAAAGCTCTAGCATTTCACCAAGGCAGCAAAGAAGCAGGTCTTTCATTTACCAGATCTCCACAGCTCAGCAAATGAACTTCCTGTCGTCATGTACAAACTAGCAAATGAATAAAACTATAGAAGCCAATTAATTTTTGCCTTGTGCCTAGTGAAGTTGTTAAGCAAAATGCAAAATGATCTCAAAGATTTGGGTTAACAGGTTGTGCAGAATATGGGAATTCAAGAACTTTTTTATTTTTTTTGTAAACTGGGAACTTCACAGAGGTTATACATCTCTCTTACCACTTTAGATGTGTTTTTCTTCATATTGTGCTCACACTTACATGAGTTAACACAGGGGGGAAAAAAAGCATACGTAGGACTTAGAGAAGGGAATCATCAAGCCTTAGTGACCATTAGCTTTTGTGGAACATCCTTGCACAAGCAGGCTTTGCAAGCCTGAATTCTTGAGGACGCTGGAAGAAAATTAATTAAGGGGTGCCTCGCGTGGCTATGGTCTCTGAACACTTGAAGAACTTGACTTTGAGATAGCTTAAAAAGAAATAAATTATTAAAGAGAGGTTGTCTATATGGTTGGAAAGAGTGAAACAGATCTCATGTTTCAAATAAATCACATGTGGAGAGAGCAGAAGGTTAAATAACTTGCACTTCTTAAGAGAGTCTTTCTTAAAAGAGAGTTTAAGGTGTGTTCAAGATGGGTAATAACATGAGGAAGGGAAGAGCTGTAGTTCATTTGTCAGTGTGTTTGGTTGTTGATGGTCCTAATTAAAATGAAGTGTCATTTAGTTAGAAGCTTCTGCAAAACCTGCAAAACCTTCACGCTTCAACAGTCTTGCATCCTAATGGAGGTGACTCATCAACTAGGTTAACCCAAAGGCTGAAGCAAAGAGAAAGCAGATATTTAAATTACTGATAGATCTTTACAGACCCAAGGCAATTAGAAGCCAGACTGCTACGTTCCGCTTCAGTACCTGCACTAGGTAGCGGAGACAGAAAAACATGATGTACAGAAAGAGACTGGAAAAGATTCTGCAATCAGAGACATCTAATATTGCAGGTTTTTAAACTACTCTTCTGCTGGGGGATGGAGAACAGAGTTTGGCTTGTCTACACTTCTTCATGGGAAACTTACTCAGAACAGAAATCCTGCATCATTTGACTTTTCATGGAACCTATGAACCATAAGATCACTCTTCTTTGCAGGTAATATGTTTCATTGTTAGAGTTGTCATTACAGTAAGGTATTTCATTGGTTCTGACTCTTGGCAGCTCCAGCACTGTGGAGGTTTTGAGAAATACTTGGTAATTCCTGACCCCTAGAGATATTGCCTCGAGAGATCTTGTGAGTGCAATTTTTCTAGTCATCTGTGTACTATTCAGCAGCATCACACACTGATTTTGCTCTGACACAAAAAATCATGCTAACAAAAAAGCGGTGCTGAATCATGCCTCTGGAGAAGAACACCATGGTTTCCCAACATACATGGAATGAAAGGCTTAATTGTTTTCGGCTTTTAATCCAGACCTACTCAATTTCTACTACAAGAAAATTCAAGTGAAATATGAAGAAAAGAAAGGTTGTGGATGTTTAGCTGAGGAACACTGACAGCCTACAGCCATTTAGTAGAGATGGCCACAGAGAACCTTTGAGAATTAAATTATTTCTGTCTTCCACAGATTTCTACTCATTTCTTCAAGCCTCTAGTTAGTCTAAATCTTAAATGCCACTCTGTAAAATGGATGTTTTCTCCTTCCCAACAGGAAGATGATTCTGAGGAGATGACTTTGCAGCAAGGAGGTTTGAACGTTCCTGGAGGCCTCACCCTTTCCATTGCCTGGGTATCAGAATACCCCCGAGGACATGAAATAAAAGGGGAAAATCTAAGAAAGCTTTGGCCCTTTCCCCTGAACATTAATACCTCCAGGCACTATGAAAGGTTTGCTTGTGTAAATCCAGAAACAAGGCTGTTTCTGCTCAGTGATGAGGTAATCGATTGCTCCACATCCTAGGAGAGGAAATGAACACAGCCAATACCAACCAGAGTATTTAGTTCAGGTGCTTGTTGCTGACTCGTGCTCTGGCCAGGGGAAAGAAAGGACAACTCAGGGACAGCCTGCAGCCACCATCATCTCAGCAGCAGACATAGTGCAGCAGAAGAAAAGAAACCACAGGAAATAAAAGGCTAAAGAGAGATGTGCAAGTGAATAGGAAACAGGAGGACTCCATCCCAGTAAGCACAAGAGATGTGTTCAAGTCCCCAGCACACAGTCAGCAGTGTACCATGAAGGAGGTTTCTACTGCTCTTATTTCACATACCTCTCCATTTCCAATCCCTCTCTGCTCTCCTCTGCTCTCTTCAAGTGTTTGATCCCAGGAAAGAATCTGATCTTCTCACCTAAGTCGAGACATACATACGAAATGCAGTCATCCACTCTGTCCTTGTCCTGTACGGGTGTAGGTACAAACAGAGGTGTGCCAGTCAAGTCAGCCTTTACTGTCTCGTTAGCTCTACCATGCCTTTCCAAGAATCTCCAACTAAACTTATGTCCCCATGGAGTAAATTCTATAAAGACAGGTGGGCTGTGTTTGCACTCAAATGTTAAATCTGTAAAGGCCTTGGCTATTGAAGCCAGCTGCCACAGAGCAGCCTTCATCTAGACAAATCAGATCTGGCCTCCAAAACAGAGTGAACGTGTGCAGATTACCTACTAGGTATGGTCCCAGTAATATTCAAACTCTCAAATTATGCCATGAATTGGGGGGGTGCTAAATGGCATGAGTTCCTGTTACAGACTTTTCCGGTAACCTAACAACAGAGAAAATTAAATTCCAGCACTGTGGACATTGTTTAATTCATTAGCGTAGATGTGATCACACAAACTAGTTGTTTAGCAAGTATATTCAGGTTGAGCAGGAAAACTCTATGTTTGAGGACTAGCTACAAAGCACTAGGTACACAGGCTCTCTTTACAGCAAGCACCTTGGCTCTGACTGTACCAGCCTACAACTGACTCAGATTGTCTTAGTCTTATATGAAATATCCTTCATTAATGAACAATCAGATGAATAGCAGGGTGTGACTCAGTTATAAAGAACCATAAGTTAAATTTTGCTGGGTTGGTTCGAGGAACATACAAAGCTAGATGTTATTTCAAGCAGCAAAATTATCATGGTTAAGTTGCCTATAGGCTGTGCCAAGTTTGTCTCTCCCCAGGCTATGGAAAGAAAAGTTGGTTGTGGTTGTTGCCACCAACGAAAGCTGTTATTCTGAGCAACACCTGGCACTCCCAGTAATAATAATTTTTTGCTTCCTCTCCTCGTAAATTGCCCAGAAAGACCAACACAATGCAGGGGAAGTATTGGAAGCTGGCTATGCACATTATACGTAAAAGCTGAGCTTTGAAAGGAGCTGGGGAACAAAATACGCTAGAAAACTTGACAATCTTTAGTCTCGTATAAGTGGGACTTTCTCCTGAAGCACACGGTGGCTTTGGCTGAAGCAGGGAGCGGTACTGGACCAAGGAACTGCTGGTAACAAACAGCAGCAGGCAGCTGAGGAAATAATACCAGGGCCCTTTCCAGACCAGGAGAGCTCTGCTCCCACAGAGCTTTGCCCTGCTGAAAATCCAGTCACTGAAAGGACCTTGGTGTCCTATGCCTAAAACTAAGCTCACAACAGACAGCTATGAGAGACTAATCATTGAATCCTATCCGAACATCCTCTTCCATTTCCAGTTCTATGCAAGTTTGTCACCATTGGCAAGGAAATGCCACTTGCCTCTTCTTTTTTGCACCTATTGATTTAAGATTTGTCTAGTTAGTCCATTGCCAAGACTTCTTGTGAAGCTAAACTCACAATGAATAAATGCTGATTCTGGATCCTGGAACAAGGTGTTTGACCATATTTCAATTGTGTGACTTGAAACCACAGTGCGGTGCCGAGGCCGCTTCTGAGATGGCTCTAGTATAAGTTTTGGGTGTGGGGTGAGGGTATCAGGGAATGCTGCTGGGGGGAAGCTGGTCTAGAACCTTGGACAGGGCCTGCTGTGCTCTTCCCGCTGGAAGGATCCTTCCCTTTCCCACTTCACTTGGCAACGCACAGGGAATCAGCTGACATGGAGAAGTGAGATAGTTTAATCACCCTGCAAAATGTTTACTGCGTTGGCATTGGATTTTCATGGGCCAGCTAAAGGGAAAATCATTTTTCCCTTATTTTCAATATTTGAAAGAAAAAAAAAAAAGATAAAGACTAATATACAGGCAAACAAAATAGTGGCAACCATAATTATTTTTTTTCTTTTTCCTCTCCTCTCCTCTCC
>VFFE01007125.1:402043-453506 GCA_008921705.1 Burhinus oedicnemus | reverse complement strand
CTTTTTTTTTTTTTTTTTTTTTTTTTCTTTTTCTTCTTTTCCCCTCCTGTGTTTTGAAAGCTTGCAGATGAATGTTTTGCTAGCGGGGCGAGAGGGACTTCAAATTAGCGTGGTGATTCCCCCCCCCCCCGTCAGGTTGGTGATACCGTCAATGCACGGTGAATCGTTCCTTCTTATTGTGCTCAGACAAGTGGCTTTCTGAGCTGGCAGGCAGGGCTAAGATCTGGGCTTGTCCCAGGCTACCAACAAACACTCTCTTATATTACACACTGCTGCCGGCTCCATACCCTCCGCTGGCCTTTGTGGGTTTGGGAATCTATGAGATTTTTTGTTTTGCAGGAACTGAAAACTTGAGACTATTGCTAAATTGGTCCGTGAGTGAGCACAGTGTAGGGACACAGTATCCTAGGGAACAGGCCTAGGCACTGATTTCACCTAGCGCAGAGGAGCAGGGTTTGATCTCCAGACCCTTTTGTGCAACTAACTCTCTCATTCTGCTTCGCTTTTTCCTCTCGCTCCTACCCCAACAAAAAAGGACCTCCCATTCCTTAATTATCTACCCCTTTTCTCCATGCCTATCGCTATATCGCATGTAAAACTCTGTCATTTAGAGCTTCCTGACTGACACCGTCCTCTCGGAGGGCTGAAACTTGAGGTCAGCCAAAGTCAATGGGAATTTCCTCTAGGAAAAACAAAAAATTAATTTTTTATTTTTATTTTTTTTAAACAAGTAGAAAATTAGCGAGTCCCTATGGAAGTCCTACTTTCAAAGAAGCCAAATTAATTTTACCAGTGTCTGAACTGACCCTTTATGGGATCTGGTCACAAGTTTGCCTGTGGAGCATTTTTGCATTGGAAAACACCTATTGGGTGAGAGTTAAGTGCTCTGTGGAAATGTGCTGGTTTTGGTGGAGCATTGGCAGGATATGAAATTTGTTGGGATGTTTCCAGCTTCCAGCTCTCCTGCCACCTCATCCATTTGATGCTTCCCTTGGAGCTGGCTTTCCATTTCAGGGACACTTGATGCCTGCAGCGTGTTGGAGCAAGCTGCCTGGAGAAGCAGGGCATGTAGGGAGGTGGCTGAACCACCTGAGAAGCTCTTTGAACTTCTATCTTTGGTGCTCTTTAGTGGCATCCAGGTGTGCAACTGAGACCTCATCTTAGTAGCTCTTGGGGAGCAGGTTTTATTCCAGAAGAACCAAGCTTGGGTCATGTTCAGAGTTTTGGACTCTGTTGGTAAGAGGTGGTGTTTTCTTCTTGCCTGCCACCCTTGCCTTCTTCCCATAAATATCCTAAATTCAGTGGCATAGGGATTGTGAGTTCCTGGATGACTGTAATCACCAGTAGCTCTCTCGCGAAGAGTCCTCTGATGCCAGTTGCTGTCATGTTGATGTTGTCCTTACTGTTAAGTCCACAGTCAGTCAAAAGGCAGTGCAGCAGAAATGTTAAAAGAAATGCTCACTTCCTCTTCCCTTCTCTTCTAAAATCATAGTTTTTTTCAAATCAACCTGGTTCTTACACATTTAGGACTTTAAGATATAATCTTTGCACACTCTGCGTGTGCTAGGAAATGACGAATGATTTTCTGAGAAGGCTGCACTGAACACAAGGGTCATGCTTTGATTCGGATGTAGAAATGCAAAGAGGCTAGATACTGTTTGTGCTGTTGACCCAAATTTCTGAGATTCAGAAAGAAACTGCCATGGATATGCTTCGGCAGTATAAAAAACAACTATTCTTTCAGTAGGCATTAGGTGAATTAAGAAAGATATACTAACGAGGAAGGAATTTTCTGTTTTAGTGTCATTTGGCCAGGTGTTCTACATTAATGTTGATTTCACCCATAAGTGTCCTTCACTGATGACCACTGCAGCATGATATCAAATCTGCAGAACATTTGCACAGCCTCCTGTAACAACTCCCCCTTTCTAACGCAATTCTAACACTTTGAAAACATTAAGATCAGAAAGGATAATTATGGCCACATTTAAATTGATATCCTGAATGAAAGAGGGCAATTTCACGCCAATTTTTCCACTATTCAATGGCTTGCAGAGGATGAACAGTGTCCAGGCTATGAAAACTTCTGGAGCAGCTCTGTCTCCAGGTATTTTCAGTCCCATAAGCTTGCATAGCTTTTTGGATGCTTTTCCAGCCTGACTTAAACCACTAAACTTATGCAACACTTACTGTAGTTGAAAAGCATACCTAAACAGATGAAGCCAGCCCGTAGCCAGCCCATGGAATGTTGCTCAAGTTTCAGAATCAAAAAATCAAAGTAACTGGGGACAGCAGGTTAATCAGGTGGTCATCCACTCTGTATCCTGACCCTAAGCAGAATCAGCTGAAGGTGTCAATTTTCCTTAAGTCTTCTTCAGAAGCGTGAATTTCACTGTATTTGTCTTTATACACTGGGAGAAACAGAATTCCTCTCCCTTGCAATATAATTCCTATGAAACTCTGTCCTTTACTCCAGTTATTGAGACACACAGTGAACGCTGGAGCGGTGCCGTTCCTCCACGCTATCTGTCTTCATTTTGACTGCTAATCCATCACGGACACACTGACTACTCTCATGACCTCCCACACAGAAGACAAGCAAGCAGTACTCCCATCTGTCAACCGTACTCAGGAGGTGGCGGGTCTCTACGCTCGTGCATCTGTATGAGTCTATAGATGTATGGAATATGTGTGAGCATCTGATACTCTGGTAAGAGTCTGAAGTGTTTTACACTATGTTTTAGGTGATTTATTGCACTTTAGCACATTCATAAAATACATCGTGTTAAGCATATGCATAAAAATAATATATAGGTTACCGCAAAACTTTTATGACCTTAACCAGATCCGTCTTGGAATGTCGTCTTGAATGTTTCACTCCTGCAGGTGAAAAAACATATTATTTCAACTGAGCTTAGGGTAAGTTGTTTAGTCAAGACAACAATATTGTGGAGAGAGCTGTTACCTTGGTAGCACTTTGCCAATTTAAGTACTAATGAGCGCGGTTGATTTCTGTCCTACGTCCAACAGAAGGTGTCTATGACTACTGTGTCTCCAGGCTGCATTCCCCAGCTGTCCCATTCTCCTACTGTTTGCAGACAATACAGAGTCAGGAATTATATAAATATCCTGCACGTTCACAGTATCTCTCAAAGTTAGTCGAGATTTCTTATAAGGAATATGACATTGGTGAAATACTGGTAAAGGTGAGAAGACTAAATACGTGACAAGAGGCAGGTTGGATGTCTGATAACGGGCTAGAATTCATATGGGATTTACCTTTGGTTCTGTCACTAATTCACCTTTGTAGCCTTGGCTTCAGATTTTATTTAACTAACTTTAGACATCAGCTAAGGTGGTTACTCATGGGCAGCTCCTGCTACAGTGAGTGGAGAGATGTACTTCCAGAAGAGATGCAACCGTACCTGTAGAGACCCGAGAAGACAACCCACCATTTAGAAGGAAGTCTATACAATGGCCTTCAGCAGCACATTTGAGAGCAGAACCATCTCACTGAGGCTTAGGGGTGGGAATTTCTCTCCACCAATGGTATGAATGTCACCTAGCTGTCTACAGTGTCGATAACTACATCTAAGCCGATCACTTCAGGTCCCATCTATTATCAGTGAAGGGAAATGCACACTTTATAAGAGCAAACTGTGCTACCTGTTTCATTTGGTTATCTTAGAATAAAGTGAGTGGCACCCTCAAGTCCATTTTCTATATTGTCTGTGTCTCCAAAGACTATAAAGTAATCTAAGGTATAGACAGACTATATTTTTGCTTAAGATAGGTAATAAAGTGAGATTAAATTAATCATTGATATTTTTTTTTAATGCCTTCATTGTAAAGGTCTGAGATATTGTTTTAATGATGACATTGGCAATCCAATTTAATTTTACTCTTGCCTTCATTAATATATATTAAATTGTATAAAGGTAGAATCACCCTGTGTTTAAACTGATGTGGACAAATAATAACATTTAAAATAATTAATCCTCTGAGGGAGCAGTGCAGCGCTGGAAGATGAAAAAGCAGGAGGGAGACCTCAAGTTTTGGTTAAATAACTCATTGAACATGATTACATCATGTAGTGGAAAGCGGTACTGAACTAGCACTCTTCTCAGCTGGTGTGTTTACAGGCACAATATATGAAAATATTAGTATAAATCCTTATAGCCAAATAACGGTGTTAGCAAAGTGCTAAAACAATAGATAATAGTTAAGACAGGTAATATGCCAAAGATAAGAGACCCTACCTCACTGCTAGACCATTTCCAATGTTCTAATTCTGATATCTGCTGGCTCAAAGGGCACATATCGCTGAAATTGTTGCACTGTTAAAATGATGAGCGGCTGAGCAAAGCAGAGCCAGAGGTGCTTGGCAAAGTGAGATGCATCAAGTAAACCCGACTGTCTCTCTTCTTTCAGAAGAGGTCTTTCAGAGATTCCTCCCCAGTAGGTATAAACGACTGCAGGTAACATGGAGGAGTAGTGTTCATGCCTAAAGACAGGAATGAGGACAATCCTTGCCACTGCCTCTACTGATGGGGCTGCTGTTTTATGGGATATAAGGAAGGCTTTGTCAGTAAAACATCACACATACAGCATCAAGCTAAGGGAGAAAGGGGGAGGATATCTCACTCTGAATGTCCTAATTTGCAAAAAAATCTCACCTTCTATAAAATGAGAATCTCAGCAGGGAAACTATTTATGATTAATATATTTTGTGGTCTGGTTTTCCAGTCATAACCCTAAACAATTGGCATTTTTTCTCATTAAACCTTTATCTCTTGGAGTCTCAAATCACACTGGGCCTAAATCAAAATGTCCAAGGAAGGCCAGATACTCTGCAGCTGGAGTGGAGCAGCATTTTTTTCAGACAGGGTGAAGAAAAGGAGCCTCTTTCATTTTCTTTTTTGTTTTTCCCTGTGAAAAAGAGGAAATCTGAGGGATAGGACTTAAACATCATTTTGGATTCTAGCTAACTGGAAGACCCATCTGGTGAGGACACTGGCTTTATTTTTTTTTTTCTTTTAATTTCTTATTTTTTTAATTTTCTGTTTAATACTTTCATAAGTAATCTGGATGATGGGATCAAGTGTACCCTGATGAAGTTTGCTCTTGATACCAAACCGGGTGGGGAAGTGGACACTTCGGAAGGGAGAGCCACCTTGCAGGAAGACCTGTGTAGGCTGGAAGAGTGGGCTAACAAGAACCTTAGGAAGTTCAACAAGGACAAGGGTAAGGTCTTGCACCTGGGAAAACAAAATCCAGGAGTGCAGCACAGGCTGGGGTCTACCTGGCTGGGGAGCAGCTCTGTGGAAAGGGACCTGTGGGTCCTGGTAGACAAGCTGAACATGAGTGAAGAGTGTGCTGCTGCGGCAAAGCAAGCCAACAGGATGCTGGCTTGCATCAACAAGGGGATCACCAGCAGAGAGAAAGAAGTCATTATCCTGCTCTGCTCAGCACTTCGCAGGCCACACCTGGAATACTGTATTCATTTTGGTCCTCGCGATACAAAAAAGATGTGGACAGGCTGGAGAGGGTCCAGAGAAGGGCCACCAAGGTGATCAAGGGACTGGGAAGCCTGCCATATGTTTCAGTATTTAAAGGGTGGCTACAAAGTAGATGGAGACTCCCTTTTTTACAAGGAGTCACATGGAAAAGACAAGGGGTAATGGGTACAAGTTACTTCTGCGGAGATTCTGATTGGACATAAGAGGAAAATTTTTCCCCATGAAAACAATCAGCCATTGGAATAATCTCCCCAGGGAAGTGGCTGAATAGGAGCCAGCGGTGGGCCCAGCTGGCCAAGAAGGCCAACAGCATCCTGGCTTGTATCAGCAATAGTGTGGCCAGCAGGACTAGGGCAGTGATGGTCCCCCTGTACTCAGCACTGGGGAGGCCCCACCTTGAATCCTGTGTTCGGTTTTGGGCCCCTCACTCCAACAAAGACATTGAGAGGCTGGAGCGTGTCCAGAGAAGGGCAACGGAGCTGGTGAAGGGCTTAGAGCACAAGTCTTGTGAGGAGCGTCTGAGGGACCTGGGGTTGTTCAGCCTGGAGAGAAGGAGGCTGAGGGGAGACCTTCTCGCTCTCTAAAGCTCCCTGAGAGGAGGTTGTAGCCAGGGGCGGTCGGTCTCTTCTCCCAAGGAACAAGCGATAGGACAAGAGGGAATGGCCTCAAGTTGCACCAGGGGAGGTTTAGATTGGATATTAGGAGAAATTTCTTCATGGAAAGGGTTGTCAAACATTGGAACAGGCTGCCCAGGGCAGTGGTGGAATCGCCATCCCTGGAGGTATTTAAAAGCCGGGCAGATGTGGTGCTGAGGGACATGGTTTAGTGGTGGTTTTGGCAGTGTTAGGTTGATGGTGGGACTTGATGATCTTAAAGGTCTCTTCCAACCTAGGTGATTCTGTGATTCTATGAAGTGGTGGATTCTCCAATATTAGACACTTCTAAGATTCAGCTGGACAGGGTGCTGGGCCATCTCATCTAGACCGTGCTTTTGCCAAGAAAGGTTGGACCGGGTGTTCATTCAGGTCCCTTCCAACCTGGTATTCTACGATTCTATGATTCCTGGGATAAGAGTAGGGATGGTGAAGAAGACTACCATTTTGCCTCCTAATGTTGCACTCTCAAACATCTTGTAAACCAAGGAAGTGAAAATAATATGGTGCACTGTGACGGCAGGCCAGGAGGGAGGAAAAGTCCTTTCTAAATGCATGATTCAAAGCCGCTTCTTACTCCAGGGCTGACCACCTCCACCATACACACCATAATTGAATTTTACATCTAGTGAGATGATTCTTGTCTCCATAAATCCGCCTCAGATGTCTTGTGTGAACACGTATTTTTCTCTTAGAGTTGAAGGAGAGAACATGAAGAATCCAGAAGGTGATTCATCCCATCTCATTTAGGGAGGAACAGTCTCCTCAAATATGTATACACCTGTCTCCTCTCATTTAACTCAGTAGGGACTCACTGGTTAAACTGGTAACAACTGGTTAAAAACTGGTTTGGTTTTATTTTGGTTTGGGGTTTTTTTGTTTTGCTTTAAAAAGAGGTGAATTTCCCATATAATGACTAATTTCTTGAAGCTGGAACTGCAAGAAAAATATCAAAATATTGTGAAGATTGGCACAACTACTTTATCAACCTATTACATCATCTTCTTCTCCATAAATAAGGACAGATGTCTTATATTTCACCAGCTTTTTGATGATCAAAGCTGTATGAGGTGTTTTATTAATTCATTGTTGGGTTTAGTTTATTTCGTATTTCTTGTGAATCATGTGTTTACTATTTTTGAGGGGAGGAACACTTTCTTTTTCTGAATTTTGAAGATACAGGAGAGGTGACTGAAAAACTACTTTTATTCTTTTTTTAATGGATATTTTTCCCAAAAGCAAAAGGAAAGTCATGAGTTCAGGTACTGGGGTTTGAATTAGTTAATATTTGAGACAAGTAGCTACCAGACTAAGGTGAGATATATTATAATACAGCACTGAATATTTCCCAGTTCAAAAATAAACTCAATGTGTAGGTCTTTCATACAAGAACAGATTTATTTTGCACACTACGTGGACAGGGTAGAGGCTGTATTTCTGGCTATGATTCACAACTAGAAGTTTTTTCTTAGCTTCTCCCACGGTAGGCTTGAACATCTTGTTTAAGACTCACAGAATTTATATATTTGTGTATTAATATTGCTGTAGAAAGATTTACTTTTTACTTATTTACAGGGATGTGGAATTTCTCACCGCTAAATTGAAATAAAATAAACACACCTTGGTGGCATGCAGGATGCTGTAGAGGACAGCGCTGCATGTGAAGGAGTCACCCCGAGAAATCCCAGTCTAAAGAATGAGCTGTGTTCCGCAGAGATTTCCATTTTGATTTTCGCCTTGAATTGCAGTGGAGACAGAAAAGGCCTAATTTTCTAAACATTTAATGATGAGTCTGATGAAATAGACACTGTAGTTAGTTTTTCAGTATCAGACATCTATATCTACATCTATATTTATAATTACGTATGTATGATATATATACATGTATATAAACACCTATATAAGTTATGTGGATATAAGCTATTTAGAAAAGGTGATAATGTCAGGATCATAATGAGTGGCTAATGAAGATATCCAGAGTGCTAAATGCCCCCAACAAGATAACAAACCGACCCACTACCTTCTATGACAGACTCAAAGAAATAATAGATTATATATATGTGATTTCAGTGAGGGTTTTAATACTGATGTCGTCACAATAAATCTACGGAATTCCTATCAGGATAGACTAAGCTGAGAGGATAACAAAGCTATCAGTCTTTTGTTGTGGAATTGGAATTATCAGACTACAGCTTAAGCAGAGTATAAATCCCGACTCCTACCTGGTCTTTATCTACCTACGTCGCTCATCTCCTCTGTATGGCCCTAAGACATAGGGAGGGAAGGATGTCACCGTTACAGAGATGACCTCTTGAGCCCTGATCCAATTGGATGGTGTGTCCCCAGCTTCAGAAGCATGCACAGCCAGGTCTGGGATCCAGGCACCACACACAGCTGGTTGGAAGATTATAGATGAAGGAACGTGAGAGCATCCATGTATCTAAATTGCAATGGGGCCAGATGTAGCCCAGATAAGGAGAGATTAAGATGTGGGAACCCCTCTGTAAGTCTCAGATTTATTGGATAAGAAGGTAAAGAATTATTTTCACCACACTGTTTCAACTTCAGGACTTAGAAGAAACCCAGTGATCTTTAAGTTTATAAAAAATTTTTCCACTGATTTTGAGGAGGAGCTGACCTGAGCTTGAGGTCACCGAAGCAAAAATATTTCTGTCTCTTTCAGTCTCCTATGTGTCATTGTTTGGATAAGACTTGCATTTCTTGGGGTTTGGCTGCACAGGACCACAACCATACAATGACTTTGTGTCATCCTGTGATCACCTATGTGAGGGCAGTTCATGTAAAATTCCTTATCAAATTCACCTTGTCTTCATTTGGGGAAAATAAACAAAAATTCTGCTTCAGGATTAGTCCTATCTGTCCAATGCTGAGGTCGAGTGAGGGACTTAGGCTCTTGGACCTGGTTTTTAGGAGACAGCGGCCAAGTACGATAGTCGAGAAAAGCCAAGATGAAAAACCGGAGAAGCCAAGGAATGATTCAGTCCAAAGTGCAAGACAAGAGAGTGGGAAGCCACAGTGCCTACACTGCGTGTACAAACAGGGCAAGGATCCCACAAAGCAAAAACAAAGTCAGGTGGGCAGGGAAGAGGCAAAAAAAAAGTGTCAGAGCTAAGACAGGCGGGTGAGAACAAGCCACGGAAATGTAGCTGCAGCCAAGTTGCATACTGAGTAGCCAAAAGCAACTGGTGTGACTCCTTCCTATCCCAGGTGGGTGGAGAAACCACGACTTGGGTTTCCAGTCCTGTCCCAAGTCTCCTGGAGAATAGACTGTGGTCAGCTGTAACTGGAGTGGTCAAGCAAAGAAGAAGAAAGGTGAGGGTGATGTTCAGGTATTGATCATGGGTCAGGTGGGGCTTGAAATATACCCGTTTTTACTAACTGGCAGGCAAGTCCATGAAGATGCTCAGACCCAGGTCCTCAAAGGTAAGAAACTGCCTTACTCCCTTTGAAGAGCAGGTACCACATGAGAGCTTTGAAGGCTCAGCTGTGCGATAAAAGGTCCCAAAGGTGATTTTCACTGAACTCAACAGCAAACAGCATTGCACAAAACTGGCCCCCAGAACCGACACAATACTAGGCTTTGAAATGCTGGGAATCCTGTAGGGTAACAGCAGAGAAACTCACGTTTTCCTGACATTAACGTGTTCCAGCACCTCTCCCGCTTTATCAATTGACATCCTGTGGGAACAGCATGAATCCTAAGTTGTACTCCAGAGGGAAAGGGATAAATTAAATTGACTTTTTCTCTTGTAGTACTAACAAAACAAAGTCCCTAAACTTTATTCAATGATAGCAACCCCACATCTTCCAAGGGCTGTAGTAGTCCACCCCAGCCTCCCACACATGACATAAGATGCATCCCTGACCCTTTTTCTCCTGGTCCTCTGCACTAGGCCTGTGCTCTCTAAGTTGTACACAGGGCTGTGGTGTTGCTGCTCTTACAGACCCCCATGCATAAGCATGTTGTTCTGATGCAAAATCCAACTACCGACAGCATTTGTTGTGGGAAATCTTGAAATATGCAGTGCCAGCCGTGGTCCTGTGCTGCAGTGGGGAGTTGTGTTACCTTCCCACCCAAAAGCGCTCCGCTCCTGGCTCTTCCCACTCCAAGCTGAGCCCTCTGACATTCTCTCTGGTGCACATCTTAAAGCTCCAGATGTATTTTTATGATCCTGCATGATGCAGCCCTCCCACATCAAAGATTCTGGCTTAACGAGCTGGGCCTTTGCGCTTTCACTGCAGACACCCTCCTTTTTTAATTCGGTGTTTGTACAGCATCTAGCATAATGGGAATCTGCCACCTACGAAGGCGATCGATGAGTATTTGTACAGTGATAGTAACAGACCATTAACTGCTTTGCCTTGACTCGGCTCCAGGAGAAGCTGTAACAAGCTGTTCTTTGCTCCTTTTTGAAACAAGGGAAAAAATCATACCACTTTCTCCTTCTTTGAATATATATATATTTTATGTTTTGCTGTGGTGTGTTCCAAATACCGCTAGCTCTTGGCGGCTGAGGGAAAACATGGTGCTGCCAGAACTTTTGCTCTTATGTCTAGTTTCCATGTTTTTTCAGGGAAGATCATGCCAAGCCCTCGCTGCTATTGTCTTTTCAACAGGAGGGGTATGCCAATGCCTTTCCAGCCTTTCAAGGCCGTTTTATGGAGGGATATATCATGACGTTGCATCCTGTGCCCTTCCTTGTTATTTTCCGAAACTCTGTTTTGCCAGGACCATTTGCTGAAATTTCCAAACAAGTTATCCAGTGGTCACTGCTCTGTGAGCCATTCAAGACTGTTCTTACACTAGGACTTTTTTTTCCTCTGAGCAAAAAACCACAAACAGTGTCCACTATTTCTCCTTTGTGCGTGCTGAGGAAAGAATAGGGGGAAAACCAGAAGTTGACGTTAATGGGTGTGACGTGCATGCTGTAAGACTCAATGAATTAGATGTTACACAGATTTTTTTATCACTGGGAGAGGGATCCTAAAATGGGCTGCCCAATGCTCTTCATGAGCAATGATTTGAGGGCCAGAGAGAAAGATCCAGCAGCACGGCAGTCCCTTTAGAGTATTCAGGTATGTCCTAACTGGGGGTAATCACTGCTTTCTAGGTGATAAGAAAAGGGCCAGCAAGCAGCTTTACATCACCTGAGGTCTGTCCTGGAGAAAGCTCTGTGCGGGGACACATGGAAGCACCATTCCAGCTGTGTGTAAGAGTTGCTCAGGGCACCCTGCAGTAAAGACAGCAGTTCTGGAGAAGAGAGCTCGGGAAAAGTCAAGCAATAGGTCCTAGTTTACCAGCCACAGCTGCTGCTAAACAACGTTTGGCCAACATTTGCATGCTGTGGAAAAGAAAACGTGTGTGTGACAGTATGTGCTAGCAGGTGATTCAGGCTGTGGTCAGTGGCTTGAACGTCAGAGCCTGGAAAAAAAGAGAAGAGGCTCATTCTGTTCACTCAAGCCAGCGAACAGAATTTTAATATGGCTTCATGTACTTACCTGTTCCCCAAGTGGGTTTGTATATAAGAGGGACATAGGAAAGAGCCAGGAATAAGGGATGTCACCCCATCAAGTCCTATACTGCAAGAGATGCTTCCTACTTTCACTGGAGCCGTTGGATTATCTTCAGCCTGACACTTCTGCTAATTTTCCTGCCTCCTTTCACTTCCCCCTCCAGACCCCAGTCCTGCCAGGTTGCAGTCTGCTTCGCACTTCAAGATAAACACAGCCTGAACACATGGTTCTCAAATAACCTGACTTCTCAAAGCAGTGAGGTCCCGGGAAATCAGTCATCAACCCACGCCACTTCTCGTAGCACCTACTGACAGCCCCCCCTGCACCCGCAGACACAGATGCACACCCCCACACCCCCCCCACACCTACCCACCACTCAACTAAAGGACTTGAAAGCCACATTTTTTGTCTGTCTGGTAAGTGGGAGCCACCTATTCATTACCTTCAGAGTCAGGAAGAGCCTTTACTACTTCATGGAATAATAAATAGGTAGTGTGGCATGTGATTTTTCACCCTATTTGGGACTCCATGTACTGATCTATTGTCCAGAGGACAATCATGACTGATACATGGATTCGCAGAACAGCAGAATATCCTTGGCCTTTCATAGCAGCTGGTAGGTCCTACACTTAATAGAGCCCTCTGAGAAGGTATGTTCCCATACTTCAACTTGATGTTGAAGTTATATGCATGACCTGCAGTGGAGATGCTGTGCAGGGGACACCAAAACTTGAGAATCCTCCTCTCTGGCCTGTCACCTAGCATGGTTCTGAAGATATCCATCAGTGAGAAAGAAGCGTGAACTACTGATTAGGTTTTTATATTCTTCCTGGTTTTTGCATCTGCATGAGAACCTGTCACACAGAGCACATGAACTGCAAGGGTGCAGGTGTGAACAGAAGTTCTGGCTACAGCTGCTCTAACGCCCAAAGTTGCTTATTCAGTTTTCACCACGTCAACGTTGATGAAGAGGCAGTGCTCTGAAATTTCATAGCTTTGCTCGCACTCCATTTCAGAATGAAGCAGGTGTTACCTGAAATTTCAGAATTGCCCTTGAAACAGGAATCCCGGTTCCTACTTCCTTCTGCAACCCCCAATTTCAACAGCACCCATCTGTGCCTTGTCTTCTATTTTGCACCTGGAGTGCCAGATCTTCTGGGTGCAGGATATCAGTTCTGCTTTTATTGAAAACATGACATAGAGGGGATGGTCGTTACGTGCTACCCCTAGGCCTATACATTATGATAAAGTGAGACTAATACCGACTCAGAAGCTGTGATTACAGCAGGGACACCCTCCTCCTCTCTCTTGCATACCCCCTCCAGTAACTTCACTGCCTCTTTATTGGGTGCACAACCCCTCTTGGCTAATACCGCGTAGAGTTACACCAATTAAGGCATCTGTGACAACAGGGGGTGGGATAGTGACTGGGAAAGGAGGAAGGAAGAGGAAAATTCAGGGGTATCCTGAGTGATGACTCAGTCTAACAGAAAATTGAGGGGGTGGAAATCTCTTTCAGGGTCTGCACAAGTAGGTTTGTCTTTTGATCTTAAAAAGAGAGATGGCTGCAACCAGCTCAGACTTGAAAGAGGACAAAAGCAAGGGGTTTTTTTTACTGCAGCTTATGGAGCAGGTTCCCTTCCTAGTGCATGTCTAGTGAAAAGAAAAAAGGGAAGGGAAGGGAAGGGAAGGGAAGGGAAGGGAAGGGAAGGGAAGGGAAGGGAAGGGAAGGGAAGGGAAGGCAGAGAGGAGGTGAGGCAAGGCGAGGCAAGGAAAGGAAACAATCCTTGGACTCCTCTACCCCCATCTGTAGCTGGACAGCTGTACAGCAAGACAAGAAAACTTGATGGTCTGGAGTCATGGTGGAATCAAGAGAGGAAAAAGTGGGACAGGAGAAGGCCAATGATATGACAGATGTGAAAGGTAACGAAGTGGAAAACTAAATCCTTTAACTACAAGGGGTTAGTGACGGACATAATGACAATGAGGATATGAAAATAAAGGGTTTACCTAGTTATACCTGTGCATTGGAGTATTTCCTCCATTAGAAAATTTGGTAGGTTTTCAGGCTTTCCTTCTCATAATGACAGCACGATCAGACTGGAGATTCTTCCTGGGTCAGCCAAGCCATCCTCCCACATCAAGTCAACAGTGCTAGTCTGTTGAAACTTGTTCCTCAGCGTTTTCACAAGTATTTTTCTCAAAGTCCTGTATGAATTATCTAAAATTCTCTACAAATCTATTACACTTCTCCTGATAATTGATGGTTTTCCAAAAGCTCATGGGAGGTCATATCTGCCTCCAATATCTGGTGAAGAAAATTTTTGACTCCCCAGGTGTCAAGAAAAATGTCTTGAAAATGATTGAAGAGACAATAATATTCACAAGACCTCACTCATATACAGCTATACACATGCTATATACATATTTCTGTCATATGCATATTATTTATGATATTATACTTGCTTATAATTTTGTATAATGGACTTTTGTTAACAAAATGCTGTGATAGTTGGGATGGTCAGTGCCAGGGCTGATAGACTTGTTTATTATGTTATAATTCCCCTTGTTTTGGCAAACTGTGGCTAAAGTTACATGCCAGTGAGCAGCTGCTGACACAGTATTGTGTTGCCCTGATGATGCAAATTGTCCCTTTCCTCCCTAAGGGGTAAAGTACACCTTGCTCAGTGCGGCAGTAGGCAAGGAGAAAGGTCCCAGCAATATTGCAACACCAGTAAGTGTTCACGCTGTAAAGAGAGAAGCCATGGACTGAGAGAGAGGGAAGGAGGGACTGCAGGGTTTGGGAAAGTTTTAGAAGAAAAAAAAGAAGTGAAACTTTCAGTTTGCAGGCTGATGTCACTGCCTTTTCTGGGTTAGAGAGCCTTATAAGGGACACTTGGAATAGGAGAAGGGGGACATCTGACACCCTTGGTCTCCTCTGGATGTCACTTCATCCTGGTCTGGGGTAGCTGGTGGATTCAGGCTCTCTCTTTTCAAGGTACAAGCTGGATGATGAGCACTCAGCGAGCTAAAGTTAGGTCGCATGAACCCTGACCTTAGTCTCATGGCCCCACAGTCTCCATCCTGTGAAGTGGGGATGGGAGCCTGCCCTTCTCTGGTTGCGCTGTTTGGACCTCGCTAGGCTCTGTCGCAGCAGCAGCCGCAAGCCCCAGACGTACCTACCACAGGAGTTTTGCTGCTCTGCAGTCAGTTTTCCTTAGCAACAGCAGCTCTTTCCACTTCTCCTCCAAGGACCTCAGCTCGTCCGAGCTGACGAAATCAGGTTAATGCCTACGTGAGGGCAGTAAGCGTAACTGTATCCATTTCACTTTCTGGGAAGCTGAGCAGGGGGAAGAGGCCTCAGATGAACCCTGCTGACCTTAGATGAACCTCGGTCAACTGTCCTCCCCTCGCCATGTGCTCTGAGTATTTATTTGCAGAGTGCCGGAGGCCCCGTCTCGCTGCATCCCGCTGGCTTCTCTCTTCGAAATCCTCCACATCCACAGCTTTACTTTGGCAGCAGAGGGCACTGCCCCCTTCTTAATTTTTTTTTCCACACTCATCCCCTCCCTCACGCTCCTCCAAGGGCTGCAATTACGCTCTCGGTAAGTGGTGCTGTCTGTCTGCGGGCTCCTGAGAGTTTGATTTGTCTTGGCTCCCAGCTCTGACATGCCTGGGAAGGGCAAGGAAAGGAAATGGGTGGGAGCTCCCATCTAACCACTAACTTGTCCTCCCCCCCCTCCCCTTTTCTTTTTCTCCCCATCCCCTTCCCTCCCCCATCCCAACCAGAGGAAGGATCACACCGCATCGCTTAGAAAGAATTGCTCTGAAAGTCTGGTTTGGAAAATTTATTTTTTTTTTTCCTTTCAGATGAAGTACGCCGCGAGTCTCTCCCATTTCCATGCGCTCACAACGGAACGGGGTTGTTGTTACAAAGGGCATGTGTGCATGTGTATGTGTGCGTGCCTGCGATACGTATTTGCTCGCTCACATGTGCTTGCGTGTGGGCGTGTAGTAAGTAGCGGTATGCACTTGTGAGCAGGCAGGAACTGCAGCACCGCTTCTAAATATCCATGCATTTTATTTGCTATTCCTGAAGATTTCATGTCAGCGTGGTGCTATATGGTTAAAAAATTAATGTCTCTTACTGTTCCTCTCCCGATCTCTTTATTTTCTAGGCTTTGTAACTTACAGGTCCATCCTGACAAGTTCTGAGTCCTCCCAGGGATCATCAAACACCCATTTTGGGAATGGAGAGGAGGACTCGGACATGATTTTGCCCTTCATTTCTCTGCGCATGGATAGATCACAGTGATACAGCCTCTCTCCCATTTAACACACTCCTGTAACAAAAGGAGCTGAATCTTTAGTCCGCCGTGTACCTGCTTAGGAGTTTCTGACATAGTGTTTTGATGACCAAGAAAGATGATGGCACAACCGTAGCTGTGCCTCTGAATAGGATCCCTAACCTTCATATGGTGCTGCGGATCAGAGCCGTACCTGGGCACGCGCCACAGCCGTTTCACGGTGAAACAGAGGACAAGTGAGAGGTTTAACCAGAGTGTGAGGAAGCTGCAGCTATTGTGCACCTCCAAAAAAAAAAAAAAAAAGATATTCAGTCTTGTGCCATTGACAGCAGCACTGGTGAACTGTACCGCTGGAGGTAACCCTCCTGTTTTAGTATTAGATATAAACACTCCCTGACTCTGTCGCTACCCATACCCCATCCTCGCCCTCTGAATACAGAAAAGGATGCCCAGAGGTGGGAAGGTAGAAGTGGAGAGGGTCCTAACCACAGTTTCACTATGGTTTTTGGGGTCTCCAAAAGTCCCTGGATGCAGACCCTGCCTTTCTCCCCACATGAGCAACATCTATTGACGAGAGGCACGTGTTCCCTTCTTGCAGCCACCCACACTAAAGGTCATTGCTTGCTTGCTCTTAACTTTGGTTTGGTGATTAAAGAACCACCCTTGTGTTCAGGGCAGCGGGGACCAACACTTGACCTTCTACCCTTTGTGGTTGCCTTCGCACACTTGGCTTGTAGGATCCTTTTTTAAAGTGTGAGCTGTCCCACAGCGAAGTGCGGTGGATGCCCTCAAGGAAGTCTGTCTGCAGAGGGAAAGCGACTCGTACCCAGGCCGCCATGTGGTCTCAGAAGGTGATGATGCTCTTCCACGTTGGAGCTGGGCCATCGCATGATGGGGAGGTAAACACTCAGAGGCCTGTTTGAAAGGGAAAACACTTGACAGCCCCATCACACTTTTAAACCTCTGCACAGCCATGGAGTTTTATATCTTGGCTCTATGTCAGCATTTGACAGCCAGTGCTAGGATCTGACCTGCTGTCCTCTCTGCTTTGAAGGAACCTCAGCAGACAAGCAAAGCTGGGAAGCAGCTAGGCTCTGATTTTTGTTTTGCCAAAGACCGGCATCTTGAACACATAAGAGGCAAACGATAAGATGGGAAGGGTGGTCTCTGCACTTGCAAACAGAAATGAGACACATGGGAAGGAAGAAACAAATATGCAAAATAATTTCCCCTGGTTTGGAAAAGGAAACGTGGAAAACTAACAGCCTCAAAGCACAGGTTGTGGCTTTTGGGAGAAAGAATGTGAACAGTCACTTTCTCATCCTGTTTCTGTCATTCCAAGACTTGTGTGAAAAGGCTGATGTTGAATCCCAGTTAGCCATAAAATAACAACAACAACTCTGCCCAGTGGCTGTGATTTGCCAATTGTGAGCTTTCTGCACCTACACCAGGACTCAGAAAGACGGAAGTCTGCAAAACATCCCAGCTAGGAGTGCAGAATCCTTGAAAAATGTGATCTCACCCATGGGGACAATCTGATTAAATGAGTGCTAGTTATTGTTCCAACACCATGGCAATGTCTCCAGAAGGAATACAAATCACTTAGTGCAATGAGATAGAGCCAGCTGAGCAGGTACCAGGAATGTGGGAGTTGCTTATTAGTCACCCAGGAGGAAGAGCTATTGCTTTTTTTTTATTTATTTTATTTTTATTTCCCTGTACTCATCGCCTGCCTCCCCCCGCCCTGACACCACCACCACTTTTTGTAGTGAAACAAATAAGATAAGAGTCTGATCCAGAAATATTGAGCACATCACAGCATTTTTTCCATCGGCCATGTGAACCAGGTGGAACCTTTGTGTTGGCAAATCTCTTCCTTAATCAAATCTCTGTGGGTACAAATCAGCACAGCACTGCTGAAGTCAGTGAGGGGTTCTCATCTATCACTTGTTTTATTAATATTGCTCTGTCTACAGGTCCAGACTCTCCAAGAACACATCTTCTATTTCATTGCCTCTCATCGAAGGCAATGTGTGAGTGCTGATGTGCCCAGGCTGAGGATCTGGTCCAGCTCTTTCATTGTTGTTTTTTTTTCTCTCTCTCTTTCTCCCTCTCTCTCTTTATAGCAGTGTTGGAATTGCTGTAAGGTTTACAGTGCAGTAATAATCACCTCATTATTATTAATAACCATGGCAACAGAATGGAAATTAATCACACTACTTCTGTTTATCCCCATAGAAACAGAGCCAAAACAAACAAGACTTATCCACAATGCCTATTCCTAGAAATCATACATACTACATAATTACCAATGAAATGAACCAGCAACTACAAGCTGCCTGGATTATCCAGTAGCACCTATGCAAAGCTCAGGGATATAGAGCCAGGTCAGTAATCAGAAGGGATACTTCCTCGGGTTGAAATTAGTGGGTGACAAATATCTTCAGGAACTTTGCTCATTTGGTTGGTTGGTTTTACTCTTCAGCTTTTGTCTTGGTGACTGTTGAGAGACATTGACAGGACTTAGTCGTCTTTACTTTGTAAAAAAGAAAAACGGGATGAGTAGGTTTAAGCTGGTCAGTGATTGGAAGGGATGCTTCAGAGAAATATGAGTTTCTGTGAACTTCTGAAGAAATCCAGAGCCAACACTTCTTCCCATGTGCCAAGCAATAAAGTAGAGTACCAGTCCTGCAGTGAGGATAATAATCGGAAAGAATGCAAGCGCAATATAGATATTTTTCTTTCATCCTTGTTTGCAGGAGGTATGGAGGATGTGATCCTCACGCTCATTTCCTATGCAGAGAAGTGAAACACCAAGACTCATTTTCGCAGGAGAATCTCTGTTCTGCCACAGTTATTCTTCATTCAGATTCAATTGCACAACACTTGTCCGTCTGGCATCCCCCCCCCAGACCGCTACGCCGTTTTATGTAGGCTGTCACCGACAGATAATCTAACCTTTGCATCTGCTTTTGCCTACAGCTTAATGACACACACAGAGGACTACTTTCCAGGCTTTCAAAGTAAAGAATTCATCTCTCGGATGATCCTTCAATAACAGACGTTCTGCTGACTGTTATCTGCAGATGCAGCGGCGCAGATTAGAGTTGGTGCGGAAAGATGAGAGAGGTATGGGACGTAATGATGATTAAAACCACAACCCTTTGTGAAGCTTTTTTTTGCAACAGGATCTGGTCAGACTTAAACCCTCAGGGTACTTGAAATCAGCTGCCTGTTGGAAACCTATACTACTTTCAGTAACAAAGTGAAACTCAACCGTGTGGAGGAGGGACGTGTAGTTGTCATGTCCGCCAAAACCTCAAGAGGTCTTGATGGATCTTCTCACTTTACTGTACGCTCTCCTGCAACCCTGAAAAAACATACCATCTACCTCTTATCTCGATCTCTCACCTACAAAATAGGGATAACAATCCTCTTACTTTCCTAAATAGCACTTATTTTATCTATATAGTATATACATTTTGGTGGACAGAGGAATTCTCTTGCTGTCTCACTGTACTGTGTATTTGTACAAATATACTAAATTATGTTCAAATGAAGGCATTAAAACTGGAAATGATAGAGCGAACAGTCCTGAGAACAATCTGCTTTATGAGGTTTAACTGACCTTTTAAGCTTACCAAAAAGAAAGAGAGAATATAATTAGCTGGGATGAATCCCATCTGAACTTCCTCCAGCCAGTTCTCCTGAATCCAATTAAACACAACTTTTCCATGTCGAAGGACAACTGAAGAGAGATTGATATTGCTGTTGGGCAATCCAAAGCCACTCAGAAATGTTTTCTGTTTGTTTTATATGATCCACTCCCAGAATTATGATTTTTAGTCCAAAAGACATCAGCACTGACAGGTCCCTGAAGTTACAGGTCCCGTGTACTCAGTGTCCCCCAAGACACTAAACGAGCAGGGACATGACAAAAGCAGTCAGTGCATTTGCATTTCTGCATCATATAATATTGACATGTTCTTCACTGACTATAGAGAAATTCCAGATTTCCTCAGATGGGTATGTGGATGTCACTTGTTAGGTTATTTGACTACAAACTAATCACATTAAATAAAGACTTGACGAGGTTTGGGAACGTATGCTCTGTGACAGCCCGGCCACTGTCTGAACTAGGGTACACAGAACCATAGAGGCTGCCTTCCTCTATCAGACTGGGGCAGGAGGAAACCCCTGGGTCCTTAAATCCTCACAATCCAGCAACTTTTGACCTGATCCACCATTTAAACAGGGAGACCTGATGTGCATGAGGGTATCCACCCTGAGCCTCCGCCTTCCAGAGGGGCACAGTCTACCTGAAAGGTGTTCCTGTGTTGTATCTGGTGGCCCCAGATGTCTTCAGGAAATTTCAAATGGTATGAGATACCCACTCCCAGACAGCTGATTTGCACCTTAAAACACACACATATATTTAATCAGATTACTTCAATTTGATGTGCCTTCCATCCACTCACCAACAGCAAATGAGGATTTGTCGTCTTTTAATATTCATGTAAAGACTTTACCGAAGAGGAGCTAATCAAACATAGATTTGGGAAGCTTAGAGGAAGACTTACTGCTTGAAATCTTCTTCTTTTATGGTTCACAGGAAATAAAGATAAATTACCTAACAATCTGTTCTCGAAAACTCCATGTCAGTTTTGCCAGTTAATGAACTGCTTTTGTGTATGGGAAAATTATTAAGTATGTAGGTGCACATTGAGACATGCAGATGCTCGTTCCTTTTAGTTATTTCCAAATATATTAATGTACCCGCAGAAATGTTCTCGCAGTGTGGTGTAGCATGCCATACGCAGCAAATTGCTTGCTTTAGGGCCTTGAGTTCTTCCTGCAAATCTCATTAATATCACAGACAACTTTTTCTGAAGTTGAAATAAGGCTGGCAGACAGTGCTTGTGTTGTCCCAGCTTCCAGGAAGGAAGATTCAAATAAAACATTACGAGAAACAGTAGGGACAGTAGAGTGCTGTAATCGGTTGCCCGGAAAGGCTGTGGGAATTCCTTCATCGGAGAGTTTTGGAAAAATCCTAGACAGTCGTATGTCAGGAATTGTGTAAGTAGAGTGGTTTCTTTCCCAGAGCAGGAAGTTGGAGTAGATGACCTTATTCTGTCTTCCTCTGCCCATTTTTCTTTGTGCTTGTGCTTCTTTGACTAGATTTAGCAACTCTCTTTGAATACTGATGTGCACTGCTCCGGTAGTTCATCCATTAATGCAAACCTAGATCCCTAGAATTGATAATAATAGCACTGGTGAGGACACATGTAGAGTGTTGTGCCCAGGTCTAGGCTCCCCAGTACAGGAAACACACCAACATAATGGAGCAAGTCCAGCAAAGGGCCACAGAAATGGTTAAGGGACTCCAGTATCTGTCGTGTGAAGAGAGGTTGAAAGAGTTGGGAATGTTCAGCCTGGAGAAGAGAAGGTTCGGGGGGATCTTACCAATGTGTATAAACACCTGATAGGGGGAGTAGAGAAATAAAGAAGATGAAATCAGATTTTTCTCAGTGGTGCCCAGTGACAGGACAAGAGGCAATGGGCACAAACTGAAACAAAAAATTCCATCTGAACACAAAACTTTTTTTTTATTTTTAATTTTTTTTTACTGAGAAGGTGGTTGAACACTGGACCAGCCTGTCCAGAGAGGTTGTGGAGTCTCCATCCTTGGAGATATCAGAACCCAACTGGATATGGCCCTGAGCAACCTGTTGCAACTGACCCTGCTCTGAGCAGGGGGTTGGCCTAGATGATTTCCAGAGGTCTCTGCCAACCTCAACAATTCCTTAATATTGTGATTGTGTGGTGAGGAATGGTGGCTCTGGCTTTTAAATTAGAGGGAAATCAAAGTAAGAACTCAGGTTTTTAGAAGACCTGTATTCTGCTTGTTAATTCATGTTTACGTGTGTTCTCTACTCATCTTGCTAAACTTGGATACACTTACAAAAGAACTGTATTTTGCAGGCTCCAGTTAACAGAAACCACTTTTAAGGTTAGCAAATTGACATTTTAAAATGTTAACAAAAAATTATTCAAATGCAACTGATAGTTCCTACTCCATAGGTAGGATACCTCATCTTTGAGAAGAAACTTTCCAAAAGATATCTTAGGTACTTCTCTGACACTACCTTTGTTTCAAGACATAGGAGGATTGTTCTTGCTAGGATTTCACTCTGTCTCATCACTCCTCAAGGAACTTCTAGCATTTGCACTTTTAAAACTCAAAAGAATGCACAACACTTCCCTATAGAACTCCATGTGAAATCATAGAGTCATAGAACACTTTGGGTTGGAAAGGACCTTTAAAGCTCATCTAGTCCAACCGCCTTGCTGTGGGCAGGGGCATTTCCAACTGGATCAGGTTGCTCAGAACCCTGTCTAACCTGACCTGGAATGTTTCCAGGGATGGGGCATCTCCCACCTCTCTGGGCAACCTGGGCCAGGGTTTCACCACCCTCATCGTAAAAAAATTCTTCCTTATATCTACTCTAAATCTCCCCTCTTTTATTTTAAAGCCATTACCCGTTGTCCTATCGCAACAGACCCTGCTAAAAAGTTTGTCCCCATCTTTCCTGTAGGCCCCCTTTAAGTACTGAAAGGCCACATTAAGGTCTCCCCGGAGCCTTCTCTTCTCCAGGCTGAACAACCTCAACACTCTCAGCCTGTCCTCACAGCAGAGGAGCTCTAATCCTCTGATCATCTTTGTGGCCCTCCTCTGGACTAATTCCAACAGGTCAATGTCTTTCCTGTACTGAGAGCCACAGAGTTGGATGCAGCACTGCAGGTGAGGTCTCATCAGAATGGAGTAGAGGGGCAGAATCACCTCCCTCAACCTGCTGGTCACGCTTCTTTTCATGCAGCCCAGATGCGGTTAGCTTTCTGGGCTGCCAGCACACATGGCCATCTCATGTCCAGCTTTTCATCCCCCAGTACCCCCAAGTCCATCTCCACAGGTCTTCTCTCCATCCCTTAATCCACCAGCCTGTATTGATATTGGGGGTTGCCCCAACCCAGGTGCAGGACCCTGCACTTGGCCTTGTTGAACCTCATGAGGTTCACATGGGCCCACTTCTCGAGCTTGTCCAGGTCCATCTGGATGGCATCCTGTCCCTCAGGCATATCAACCATACCACTCAGCTTGGTGTCATCAGCAAACTTGCTGAGGGTGCACTCAATCCCACTATGTCATTGATGAGGCTATTGAACAGTACTGGTCCCAGTTCAGACCCCTGAGGGACACCACTTGTCACCGATCTCCATCTGGACATTGAGCCATTGACTACTCCCCTCTGGATGTGACCATCCAACCAATTCCTCATCCATCAAATAGTCCACCCATCAAATTTATATCTCTCCAATTTAGAGAGAAGGATGTTGTGGGAGACCATGTCAAAGGCCTTACGGAAGTGCAGATAGACAACATCCATAGCTCTTCCCTCCACGGATGCAGTCACTCCATCATAGGAGGCCACTAGGTTGGTCAGGCAGGACTTGCCCTTGTTGAAGCCATGCTGGCTGTCTTGAATCACCTTCCTGTCCTTCACATGACTTAGTATAGCTTCTAGAAGGATCTCTTCCATGATCTTCCCAGGCACAGACGAAAGGCTGACAGGTTGGTAATTCCCAGGGTCCTCTCAGAGTCGCCTGACCCGTATCCCTCAGGTCTGTGAACTCCACCAGTGCACGACCACTGCAGCCCAGGCTGCCTGTAATCTTGATGTCACCAATTAGCTCACTTGCATTGGTGACCATCATGTCCAGTATCACACCCCCTCTGGTGGGTCTGCCTATGCTGCCTCTGGTGGGGCTGCAATGCTTCGAAAACCATCATCAGACCTGAATGAACCGATAGGTAGGAACAAGCAGTATAAAAGCTCAAGAAAAAAATGATTATTTAGCTGTTCAAAAATCTAGTATTCTTCAATAGATGTGTACGAACAGCAAAATTCTACTTACTCTAAGAAAGTTTTGTCTTACAATTTTTCTGAGCCTAAAATAAATCATAAGGGTTTGTGTCTTGGAAGAAAAAACATTTGTAGAGCACTTAAAAAGGTGAATTTGTCAATCAGCTAACCCGAGTTAAACGAGAGTCACAAGCTTTTACATAAAGTGGCATGGGGATTATTATTTTTTTAATCTGAAGCAGAATCCAGCCCTAATATCCTTCCTGCTACTTAGTGAAGTTACAAAAAAATAACATTTCATGATACTACTGCCAACACAAAGTAATATTTTATACAATAGACGTCTACCCACAAACTCTGACCTTTAAAAATATTATATAAAACTTTTTACTGAGATACAAACAGTTTGTTAATGTTAGCAGGGACAGTGAAGCAAGAAAAATCCTTTGCTTCCCATGAGTTGAAGACAGAGGTTGCTCAACTCCTAGCTCACTTGTGTGGGGAGGATTTCTCATTTCAAACCTTATAGAGGCATTCAAGGAGTTTGACACGGTATTAGTATGAGAGATGCAAATTTCATGATACTGATAACTTTAAGTTTATCCCAACAAAAACAGGCAAGACATCAAGTCCTCAAGGTATCCGTTCAATTCTTGTTCTTGGAGATTTGATGATGGGAGGATGTTAGAATCACTCTCTGATGAGATAATGCTACTGAAGCTCCACTGTAAAGCCCCATCTTTCCCTCTGCACTGGAAAATAGTCTTCAGAGCGAGTCCTGAGGTTTTCCCTGACTGTTTAATACCAGCTCAGTGTTTGGACTTCCATGGAAGTCTGAGTGGTTCACTGAGAAAAGGACAAAAGGCATACCTTCTCTTCCATCTTATTTCCTTGTAGATGTTTTTTGCGTTCAAATTCTTTAGGCTGTGTTGGACAACGCTGACTCATGATGAGGAATTGTAGTAAATTCTTTGCATTGAAGATAAGTTTATCACTATCTGCTGTCTTCACTGATTCTTTCTACTTTTGGTCATTCCCACAAACACAACAGCTCAGTCCATTTCTCCGATGCAGACTCTGACAGATGGACACCGACCACTTCCAGATCTTTGCCTCTCAGAAAGCTGTTGAACTACACTGTCTCCTCATCACCTGTTCTGGCTTACAAGGATTGTTTTTTTAACGGCAGTCTGAAAGGACAAACAAATTGTTTTTCTTGTCATTCTGTCGAAGTTTGCCACTCCTAACTTTAAACCGTTTGGCCACATTCCAGATCTTCCTTTCGGTGATCTCCTTCTCCCCTGCAGGCAGCAGAGTTGGCAAGCCTTCCAGCTGGCCTTGTTTAATGGCCACTGTTCTAGCCTGCCACTTTTGCTGCCTTGTGTGTTAGTTTCTCAAGATCCTAAAATAAATTGCTTGCCAAGACATCGCTTAGCCTAACGACTCACGACACTTCTGGTTTTAAAGAGCGGGTAAACCCAAAAGGTTTATTGGCTATGACTGTTTTGTTTTCTGTTTTGTGCTACTTATAGGAACAGAATTTGAGCTTTGAAAACTCTCACAAAAAGAGCCCCAGACAAGGTTTCTTAACCAGTTAACAGGTTTCATGGAAAAGCCATGATTGTTTCGTCTGTATGTGGTGTCACAAAGATAAACCAGGCGAATTACTGCGTCATCTTCGCCAGAAAAAGATAGATGGAAACAAAGCAAGTCTTTTTAGATAGAGGGGAGGATGGTCTAGCCAATGCTGCTTTGGAACAAGCCTCTTGTATACTCTCAGATGGTCACATAGACCCACATTTTGAAAGGCATCAACCTGAATGTCAACTGGTTTGCAGCAAAGCTGCCTCAGAAAAAGGCTGGAAATGGTAGTGCCCAAGTTCATCGGTGGAACAAAACATGTCCTTTAAGGCTAAAGGAATAAAAGAACAGAGTATTTCTTTCCCCTACTTGCGAATGCAATATTGAAAGGGTTATTGGCGCTGTCTGATTAGACTGGTACAGTCCTGGCAGCCACAAAGCAGGAACTGAATGATAGATAATGCTGACGTATGTTTGTGATTCAGAAACTACCTTACTCGATACAATTCCTCTTAATCTTCTTCATATAAGGTCACAAGCAGCCTACCATTTCCACAGCTAGTCATGGATGAACCTCTCAAAAGATCTGCGGCTTTGGTTTAGGAATGCAACCTGGATGTGTCCTGCCATGAAACCCAGAGATCCAACTTAAAATCAAAGCTTCACTGTGCCTGGAGATGCCCATTTGCATAAGAAGAAGAAATTTATGTCCTCAAAAGCTTGGAGTCCTCCTGAGACAGTGAAATATGGCTATGTCCATTCAATAGGCAGGATGAACCTAGACCCAGAGAAAGCATAACACACCCTAGACCACAGAGGGTGTCTAAACTAAAAGAATTGAAGCCAACTTTTTGAGTCTCCCCAACGTTCAGTCCATGGACCAGGAGACAATTCTGCTTTTTATCTCACTTATGTCAGTTGCGCACTGGAAAAGCTCCAGTGACTCCACCAGCATGACTGTGGATTTACATTGGCGTAACCGAGGGCAGAAGCTGGTGCTTTTGATTTTTCCATCTTTGCCCAGCTCTCTTGCTTATTTGTTAAGTCAGTGGCTCCCCCTGTTCAAGTCTGCAGTGATATGTGGTGTCTGCGTTCAGGGAGTTCCCTCTTTCCTCTTTTACCATTGTGTGCGTGTATGTGTTATTGAGTGAATTTTCCACTTTCTTGAAGTTCCTTAACACCTATTAATCACTCTGTCACAGGATGGGAATTGTTTTATTTAGTCAAGGCAATCGTTTCCCATTGCATGAAGTTCAACTCTTTCCGTACGTTCACCTGTGTGTTCCTCTGTAAATAACCCTGGAGGCGGGGATGCTGCTGCCCTAGCTGGGCTGAGCAGTCCTCACCTCCTGAATTATTCTGTCAGCAGGGTGACCTGCAAAAGGAGAGAAATACGTGGGTGAGTGAGATTGTCTTCTTCTGATTTGCTATTTCCACCTGACTACGTCCTGCTAGAGTCTTTCTGTTCCCCAAATATTGCATAGCTCTTTGAAAAATACCCAAGTGGGTTGCCTTAGAAGTCAGCTTGAAGTTCAAAGGATAATGACCAATATCCCTGCATGGCCACTACACCATTCACGAGAGGGATATAGGAAGTGTCTTTCCTGTTTGTGAAAGAACTGTGGTGTGAAAAAGGCCAACATTCTGTACAGGCTCATGTTTAAGGGGGTTATTTTCATTATCCTTTTTTTTCTCTCTCCTGGTCATGCCCTTGTTGATGCAAGCCAGCATCCTGTTGGCTTGCTTTGCCGCAGCAGCACACTGCTCACTCATGTTCAGCTTGTCTACCAGGACCCACAGGTCCCTTTCCACAGAGCTGCTCCCCAGCCAGGTAGACCCCAGCCTGTGCTGCACTCCTGGATTTTGTTTTCCCAGGTGCAAGACCTTACCCTTGTCCTTGTTGAACTTCCTAAGGTTCTTGTTAGCCCACTCTTCCAGCCTACGCAGGTCTTCCTGCAAGGTGGCTCTCCCTTCCGAAGTGTCCACTTCCCCACTCAGTTTGGTATCAAGAGCAAACTTCATCAGGGTACACTTGATCCCATCAAGTATGAAGACCTTAGACCTTTCAGTGCCTGTTTGAGTACTTTCAAGTGTGAATTCTGGAAAGGGCAGTTCTGGAGTTCCCTGTAGGCACAGACTCGCTTTTAACTGGCGGACTCGATGTCTCCTCTTATTTTCCCTGTCGTTTTCTACTTGTGCTGCTATCTCCTTCACTGCCACCGTGCTAAATTAAACCCAGGGAAAGTGGAAGAGGGTAACGCTGAGGATTCCTCTGCAAGCTGTCTTTGTATAGAGTAGCTTAATAATAAATCAGTGGCATGCCAGTTTTATGGCCCTGAGGCAGCACTGAGGAGATTGAAAAGTTATGTTTCTACTTGTGGTTGCAGTGTATGCTTTTTCTTTTTTGCTTTTCTCTTCTAATCATCACTTTTTATTCAGTGCTCTGGGAAAAGACAGAGGGTGGGGTGAGCTTTTCTGGTATCTTTTTATAGGAGTCTAGAGGTCCATAGTGTTAGAAGTATTATTAAACAAACAATAACTAAGGTGGTGGGCTACCTGTTGGGTTTACTAGAAGTTCCTTGTTGCCTTTAACAAATGTCCCTGTGCAGAAGGGCACTGGGAAGATAACCAGCTGGAGAGGTGCACTGGAATCGCACCCTTTCCTCGATGCATCCTAAGCTTTGCTCCTCATGCTTGCTCTGCTTGATGCTTGCTCTGTGGTACCAGCGGTACCTTTGCTGAAGGCAACAACGAGCCCCGGGGTTGAAGTGTAGTATGCTGCACAAGCTGCTGGTTTCCAACTGCGTGGCTGTTTTGTGGACTGTATAAAGACAAACCAACTGCAGGTAGGAGATGGTGCCAAACCTTGGACTTGATCAGGCAGGCAGCATTCTGAAGGAACCAACAAGCATACTCTTGCTGTTGGAAAAATCTCAATTATCAGGCTTGACTCCTAACCAGGAGGCTAAACTGCTTACCATGCTGGAATCACAGATATTCCTGTTTCAGCTCAGGTGACAAACTTAGTAATATCTAGAAACTCTCTGTTTGGTCCAGTGGCAGCATTTTGAGTGAATGTGAGAGAATTGCTTTCCAGAATATAATTAATTCAAAAAAGAATGAGGGTTGGGATTAGCCAGGATTTTGTCCTCTGGGGAAAGGTACCCTTGAATGGGATTAATTTCTCCCAAAGTTAGCTAGATGAAAACAGTGCATCTTATCAGAGCTAGTTTGGGAGACTCTCTTCGTAACCTGAGGTGAGAAATATATGAGATTAATACACCCTGGGAAAGTCTATGATGGGTCCTGTCACATTTGCCTTGCCAGTTCAAGCCCGTGTTAGTTTAATATCAACGAGAAGTACTGTACAAGTTCAGGAGCAAAGTCCAATGTGACCATGGGAATGGAAGGATCTTGGAAGGGGATTGAAAGGCTCTGCCAGGTTTTACCTGCACATTATCAGGAAAGAAGCCAACAACATAACACATTGCAGAGGAAAGTCATCTATGAATCTTAAAGTGTCCTCCAAATAATGTCCAAGGCACAATGTCCACTAAAAAATTGTTCCTTCATGCCCTTGAAGTTCTGGAGCAAACCCTGGTCTTCCTGGCTATAGGATCAGCCCATCTCAAACTGCTCATGCTCAGTGCCAAGCAAGTCAAACACTGAACTAATAGAACTGTCTGTGCCCAAAGCGAGGGGCGACGGAGACTTTCCTGTCCATATAAACTGACTTTATGCTCCATCTTTTGGATGAGTGTGAAGTCAATTCCTATTACCGTACTTTTTAATTAGGCATTTTTGCCCAACATTGGTGATAAGAAAACAGGCTGTCGTTGTGCGAGGTACTGTTGAAACACACAGTAAGACAGTTCTCTTTAGACTTTCTGTATTAAATCTTAGCTACACAGAGGGTTACAGAACAACCTATTCTGCCCTGGAAAATATGGAAATATAACTACTAGGCCAAATTTTCTCTACGATTAAAATCATGTAATTAAATCTCAGTGACTTCTGTTTCAATAAATGAAAGGGTTGAATTGCATGTGTCTCAATCCAATGTTGCTAAAATAGAAAGTTTCATATTTCCAGCTTAAAAAAATCATAGTTTAGAAATACATTTTAAATAGAAAAGCTATAATTTACACTTAAAGCAACATTAGCATTGTCTCAAAACAGATAAGGATTTTCTATTCATTAAAGATATTTTGAGATCCTTGTCATGATTCAGAGAAGGAAACGTTTTCATGTCTCATTTTCATTAAGTACAAAACCAAAAGGTTCTTCCCTTAGATAACTCTATCTGTTATCTTCAGCACAGATAACTCTAATTATTAGTCAATTTAATAAAGGATATTATCTCTACTGAAAAATGTTTTGTCACTTACAAATCCTTGCATGTAGCTGTCTCTTTCTAGCTGTTATAATAAGGGAGTAAGGTACAGTGAATCTTAGAATTTCCAGCATTTAACATTATATTATCTCCTGATTACGCTATGATCGATTAAAACAATGTTGAGTGTACACATACCCCCAAAGTCAATATCTCCTAAATTTCTCAACAAACGTAACTAATACCTTTTCTTGGTTGTGTCTGGAATATAGTCAGATCTTTCTTTGTTGTTGTTTTCAGGGACTGGTGCCACCAGAAATACTGTACACGGTTCTGGCTGTCTCTGTTAGCCGTGTTGCTGTCACTTGGTGGGAAAGATGCGCTGAAAGGTTAGTAGGATAAACGAAGGAATGGTTAAGTCTGTCATGTAACAGGAAAGTAAATCAGACAACTTGGCTTTTTAGCCCTCCCAAACAAAATATGGGAAGAGAGATTTGTTCTCCAGTAGTACAGCTGGGGAGCAAACTCCAAAAATAATACCTGTGGAAACGGCTATTCATTACACAAGAAAAAAAGGGCACAAACTAACCATGCACCGATGGGCTGGGAACCAGACGGCTGGTGGTTTTCAGTAGAGTAAACAAAACTGAATTTTGACGTCATGAGGCTGACAAGTAAGGTGGGCAGAGGAGCAGTGGATCAGGGGAAGTATCTGGAGGGGCTGAGTGAGGCTGCAGGTTGGTCGCTCTGAAGCGACCAACAAATCGGGTGGAATAAGGACAGACTGTTGTGGCTGGGGATTGCGCGTGGGAATAGAAGTCACCCCAGACACAGACATTAGTCTGTCTTTCTTAGGTAACTCAGGGGGCTTTGCAAAATCCTAGAGGAGGGGGAGAAAGGTAAAAGGGACGTGTCCATTTCCATTTCTGTTGCGGATGCTGCTTACTGAGCTTTTATAAGAGCTGTCAAATGTGATCCAGTTTGGAGGTCCATGGACCTTCTAAAGATTACCCATTGGTGGCTGTACCTATTACACTGAGTTAACCTTACTGCTCCTTTAGGTAAGGCATGGAAAACCTGCGAGACCCCCGAAGGTCATCTTGACGTGTTACAGCACTAGAGGCTTTGCTCTTCAAATTCAGTTTCCTCTGATGATATTCCATGTCTTGTCTTCAACTTCTGCCAGCTGCAAACAATCACAGGGTTGCTGCACGAGCGAGGAAAAGAGTTAAAATGTTCTGGGAGACATTCCAAATAGAAATGAAAGGCTGGAGGGGAGGAAGAATTACAGTATTGACACTCTACCTGCAGACCATGGGCAAGTTTAGCTGGGCACATGTTACAAGAAACTGTCTGTGAACTTTTAGGTAGTGATTGAAATGACTCCTTTTACTCAGCTTGCTTTTACTCTACAAAAGGTTCAGGGAAAGTTTCAAAAGGTAAGGTGTATTACAGCTTTATTTACTTATTTATTTATTTATTTATTTTCCAATATACAAACCTTTTCTCCTTTACAAATAGAAAGAAAAAAGTTTGGGTTCGTTTTGGTGGTGGGTGTTTGTTTGGGTTTTTTTTTTCATTTTATTTTATACATTTCTGGATTTTTCTACATAAGTAAACCAAAATATTTTAGTGAAAAATTTATAAAATTTATTCTTGTAATTGAAAGCAAGATATTAATTTAAAAAATAAAATTTGAAGAATGCAAAGTTTCCTCATTGCTTCAGTATTTATTTTTCAATGAAAATCTCCAAGAATAAAAAGAAACACCATGTGATGTTTTAAAGAAAACATTTTAATTGTTTTTTTTAAATATTCACATTTTCTACAAGTTCTGCAAAATTTGTGTGCCCTGAATCTGATTCTTGGTATACTAACCCCTTACTTTAAAGCATTACAAACAAGAAAGTTGATGAAAAAACAGTGTATTTTAAATTGATTCTGCAAAGTATTTCAGAAAGTAGAATATATCATCAGATTTGAACTGTTTTTCATCAGAAAATCAAACATACTCATGCAACTAGCACACACCTTTTTCAGATGCAATCAAAACTCTGCACATTTCTACAGCGCATTGGTACTCTGTTGACCACGTCTTCATTGATCACAACGGGAAGTGAGAAACTCGGCCCACAAGACAGTGAAATCTGTGATGTGAATTCATCCCCTGTTGTGTGCTTGAGAAGAGACAGCTTGAGTATCGGTTGTTGTCATCAAAGTGTAAACCAAAAGTATCTCTACTGATATTGTACAACTGGGACGAGTGGGAAGAAAATGAAAACCTAGACAGCAGAAGTACTCAGGGCCTTAACTTTGCAAAGATTGTGTGACTTAGTGGAACATAATGAGTCGTCTTTAAATCAGTCTAATTCAAATATACAGAAAAGAACAAAATATATCCAAAATATATCCTTGTGCCAAGATGTATCAGACAAGGAGCAATGAGTGAATGCAAAACTTAGGGGAGCTCAAGTGATCAGAGGCTACACCAGTCAACAAGATGCAAGAGGAATTTCAGAAGGCCAGATGTCTAAGCATTTTCAAAGTTTTGAAGGCATCTCATAGATTCAGCAGAGCTAAAGAAGGAATAGGTAGAGGGCAATATAATGACTATATGAAAATTTTGGTGGAATTTTCCTTCCTTCTATGAGGCGTACTCTGACAGAAACCATGGTTTCTAATCCTTTTAGCAAAGCGTCATAGCAATTCATTAAGCTTGGGAAAGACTTAAGATGCTTTGGAAAAATTCTGCCTAAATAATGGAGCACAGACAAGAATAACCTAAGCAATCATCTCTTATTTCTCCTAAGTCAACATCGGAAAGAGAGTTTGCAGACCACCTACCGTGATGCCTAAGACGCCACCACAGTTGAAGGGTGTTTTAAGTAATTCAGATGTCCTATTGCTCCACGCTACAAGGCCTTGTATGGTAATACAGTCAGTGAAGGGGAATAAAGGCCGTGCAAAAGCTCCCTGGTACAGGTCCCAACGTTGGTGTCCATCCACGTAAGACACCACAGTAGGTCATGTAAAATGTGGCCCTCAATTTTTGTGCGGATCCTGTTGAGTCCCTAGAGGATAAAAGCAGTTCCTAGAAGTATTTATGAGAGTTTTTTTGATCCAGAGTGGGAAGAAACCTCATGATTTGCCACTCAAGTTTAGTTTCCTTTAATTGGATAAGATTAGAATAGGCTGGAAATTCACTATATCCCAAAGAATAATACAATAGTCTGTTAAAAGGATCAATGGAATTCTTATATTTATTTTGTCAACTAAAATTGAAGGCAAAGATATTTCATTTTTCTAATTGTTAACACCCTTACAATGTTTGCCAGATGTGGCCTTTAAGTGAAAAAGTGGAAAATTTTCTTTAAAAAATTAAACACTGCAGTTGTACAGTGTTCTGCGGAGCTGGCTGCTCTGCTCTCACTTCTGTTTAGTTTGGATCTTCCTTCTTAGGCCTGTGTTTCTTCATCAGGTGCTTCCCAGTGTCCTTACCGCTGATGGGATAATCAGTGAACATGCAGAAGTTGAACCTGAAAGCTTGCCCGAAGAGGAGCTGGAGAGTCAATTCGGGGAACTCGGAAGAGAAAGTTATTACATTCTCCTTCCAGTGCTGATCCCGGGGCCTAAATGAAACCAATTATCCAATCACTTTCAAATATAGATGTCTTATGGAAAGAAACTCCCTCCTTATTTTGACATTTAGACATGCTTTCAGAATTCCGAAGGAGATACAGCTGCCTCTGAATTCCCCGGTGTGGATTTTTAATCTCTCTCCTTCTATCTCTCTGATTTCACAAAACAAAACTACCAAATTTGATTTAGATAAAGAAGAAAGATAAGTGCAATGATTTAAACTGAGCTTTCACTTGAAGAGGGACAGACCAACTGTGGAAAGATTTGGCTCTTCACGGCCGTCGAGCATTGGACTCCAAGTGACCTATGCAAACAGAAAAAGGGTTGATGCTCAGCTGGAGTAAATCAGCATCGCTTCAGCAAGACTGTCTTAATTTACACCGGCTAAAGAACTATCCCAGGCCCTCATTAATGGTCCCTGAGCTAACCGATTTGACCAGACAGAAAAACCACAGACACATCTGTTTCCTGCCCTCCCTTCTTCAACTACCACACCCACTTTTATCTGCAGTGTGCTCCGTGCTATGACTCACTTTAAATACTGAGGACATACTTTCTCTACGTCTGTTAGACTTCAAATTAAGAAGCAAGAGGTAGGTTGTTTTGAGGGGTCCCTGGTGGACTTTGGGGTGGAGAATTGAAGTTCCTTATATTTTTTTCCACAGTTGAAAGATGGTATTACAGCAATAATGGAATAATGTTGTTTATTAGTTGTGTGTATTTTACATTTCTAAATAGCGTCAAGGGCGCTAGGCATAGGGAAGGACTACCTTTTGATGTGGCATAAGCAATAATAAAAAGTATAAATAATACCAGATACGTTAGCTACAGATCAGCCAAGAGTAGTAGATCATGGGTTTTGCCTGCATTTCTATAGCCCTTTTGCGTGGTCGCAGAACAAACAAAGGAAACATCCATCAGACCATTTGAGATGTCAAACCCATCGGAAAACCTACAGCTCTCTTGCTGAGACTTTTGAACCTGACCTTTTTATTTTTCACTTGGCTGGATACGTTGTATTTGGCAGCCTCCAGAGCACGCACTGCTCCTGCCCCAGTCCCCATACAATTAATGTTCAGGAACAACCAGAGGAAAGAGGAGAAGAATTGAATAAATTAGACCACACCCATGGTTTTGAGGCCCAATGTCATGATGCTTGCCAGGGCGGAGAAATGGTGTTGGGAGGGCCAACGTTTTCCTAAGTGCCAAGAAAAAAAAACATCAAGGCACTAGACCCATGTAAGCAGGACCAGTTATTCATCAGGGAAACTTCTCAGCCAATGGAAATTTGGAGATTCACCCAGTCCCGAATGATCACTCTCACCCTATGGATGACGCTAAATCTGCAAGCTGTCGTATGAGGGACTGATTACCCATGAAAAGTACTTCTCGTGATATGAACGGGTTGTTCTGGAGAAATGAAATGACTTGTTTTATAGCAAGCTCTGACTGAAGCTGTTTCCACAGTTCAGGCACAAGAAACATCCCCTGCTTGATACAGACCAGCATCCAATCTCACCACAGACCAGCAGCAGCTACATTAACACTTGCTCTCATTTCACAGCATCTCTTGCAAGTCCTGACCTAGATATGCCCCTTTCCAAGCTTTCATCCAGCAAAGGAGAAAGCTTTCTCCTTTCTCATTACTTCTGGCATCGTTATCTCTCTTTCCTACTCTACAGACTTCATATTACATCACCACTGGCCTTCTATATTCTGAGACAAGAACCCCCATATGTACTCATTAGGATTTTTTACAATCTCCTTCAGTTCTTGAGAAGAAATTTAATAACCTTCCTGTACTATGTGAAGACAAAGGAAGAATGGATTGACTCGGGGCTAAGGAAGAGACGTGGTTGTAACTCTAACAAGGAGTTGGCTTCTAAGCTGGAGCATGTGCATGTGTTCACAGCATACACAGAACTCTCACACAGCCTCAAAACAGGCTACAGCTTTGTGCCTTAACCTCTGGATTATTCTTGGACCATCTACAGTGATATGTGGGCAGTGCAGTTCGTTCTTCCCTGATGTTGGTGATAGATGTGAATGTACCAAGCCAGATATAGTGATTAAATGGTGACAAAACAGTAACTTCTGGACAGAGTGATTCTGAAATCCTTTACAGCTTGTCTAGCTGTAGGAAGGAGACCATAGTAATAACTAGGATCGCAGATCTTAAGCATAAACAAAGCAGCCTAAGAGGCAAGCAGCTCCTGTTCCAGCCATAGCTCCTCTTTTCCAGGCTGTAAGAAGCAGAACGTCATGTAGGGTATATCTTGTTGCTGATTAATATATAGCCGTACCTCGAGAGGGGTGGTCTGCTGTACATGTATGGATGTGCCTTCCATGACAAACCCCAAACTCCTAAAACCGGGAAGTCTAATCCACACCTACAATATTTTCTCTTTTCACAATTCTTCATTACACGTCCATCCATCCTGTGCATTTCTTCCATGCTTCCACTCTGCCACTGCAATAGAGCTTTGTGGTCTGTTACTTTAAACACATTTATTTCTCAAAAATGTGACAAGATGATATGACATAAGGGTAAGGATCTAGCTTCACCGGAGTCCATAACATAGACCCCGTATTAAATTTTTTCACAGCTTCAAACAAATAATTTAATTTTCATGTTTCCTTTCCAAGTATGGCAGTCACGTTAATATGTGTTTTATGTTCATCACAAGAATGAGGCTAAGATTAGCTGGAGGATGCTGAAGATGTTTGATCGCTGTAATTATAGTTCTGGTGTCAGAGAAATTTTATCTGGGTTTGGATGACACATACCATGGGAGTCTTTCTGGTCACTGCCTCTCCTTTTCCTTTCTGCTATCTCAGGAGCATAAAGGTCTTCTATTTTGGCCAGAAACTAAAGAGCATTAATGAACTACGTACTGATGTTCAAGGAAGGAAGCAGTATGTGTAATTTTTTTGCATATGGTTCCAGTCCTTGGAGAGATCTCATTGATTGCTGCTCTGTACCTGCCCAGCCATTAAGGTTGAACTAACCTCATTACCACAGGCTTCCTTCCTGATGAGACCTTCTTACTCACTGGTAGTGTCCTGATCTCACACCCTTTAGTCCCTTAGGTTAACGCTGCTGAAACTTCACAAATGAGGCTTAGGCTGGGAACTGCTGGGCAAGTAGAGCCCTGGAGTTTGTCTTTGGACAAATGGGACATTTGAAGAGGAGCGTTTCATGGGAATGAGATAAAAATTTGCGGAGAGCCTCTCCTGCCTGAATTAAAACACTGAGTATTCAATTTTTCATGCGCAATGACACTTTAACTGCTACAGTGTGGTAACACTTGCTAATTATTGATTACTTGAAAAAGTAATCAAAGGCATTGAAAAAGGGTTTCATTTCCACTTTCTGTACAGCGAATGATATTGGAAAGATATCCAACTCCTCATCTTGCCTTTAAGCACAACCTGGTTGTCCCTCTTTATATTTACCACACTTTTTTTTTTCCTTACATTTTCTGTCCTGTGAGATATTAATTTTCACCAAAACTTTTTCCACTGTACTCCTTAGATTCCACTCACATGGAGAGCGGTGTGTCATTTGGTTAAGGCTGGAAAAGTCAATATCTGGTTTAAGGTGCAAATGCAAAGTGTCTTAATGACTTCAGTGATTCTTCAGCAATATCTTTAGCAGAATTTAGCTCAGAGAGGTAGACAAGAGGTCTGGCTGATTTCTGCTCTCTCTCCGTTGTCTCTGTGGATGTTGTTCTTAACGCATCGAATTTTGAGAAACATTTGCCCTCAGGCGGCTGGAAAATTTCAGGGAAAACAGGTTCAGTTTTCCTGCTTTGCTCGTCTCCAATGCAGGACCTAGGAGATACCATTTTTGGAAGTTAGCGTGACTTGTGTGGTGTCTGAAAGTTTTGATTCTGCCTTTCAGCTTTCTCAACTATTTTCAGAGGACAGCTTTGGTCAAATACAAGCAACTCCCAGAAAGCTATGGACATGAGTCCCAGTAGGCATTATAGTGAGAGGCTGTCTGACACATACTGTTGCTTCCATAATAATCTCTTGTATTATAATCTCTCGTAGCCCATAGCTGATCAACTCAGACAACTTCTAGTCAGGGTGAAGTTTTGCAAGGCCTTTTTTATTTGGTGTCAATCATAATTTAAACAAACCCTCCTGCTTTCCTCTCTCCTGCCCTCAAGGCATCCCCAGAGCTCTTCCTGCACTATGTTTTTCATGACCATGCAGTGACCCTAAACAGCGAACGGATCCAGCGGAAAAAAATAAATTGTGATATTTTTTTTTTTTTCAGCTGGATCAGTTCCTTGGTCCGGTTCAATGAGTGGCCACACAAACATTTCTGCAGACAAAGTGTGTGTGTGTCAAAGGAGGAGGGGATAAAGTGGTGGATACAGGGTGCAGAAATGCAGAGATTTGGCCTACTAGCCAAGACCAGTAACACAAAACTTGTAACCACAGTCTCCCTCACTTATCTGTGTGGCTTTCACACGAATGACTGAAGAAGTGGAAGGTTTCAAAGCGATTCTGAAGTCCTGGATTCAGAAAGACAGCGCCTACGACGAATGCACACATATACGCACGCCGGCACAAACGCACAGTGTGATCCTTTGTTTCCACTGAAATAATACAGTGCAGAAATGATGAATATTTCCTTATCTTGGCTGCTTTCCTGCAACTAGGGAAAAATTGGCTGGTACAGACGGGAACACCCAGGAAAACATTTAGTGTATAGCCTGGTTATTCACTCGTAGCTGTGTTACATGTTAGTTGAGATCAGAAAGGTTTCCTCCAACGGTAGAAAATAAAAGAATGAAATCAGAATAAAATTAAAAAAAAGGAAAAAAACCCACATTTATTTCACCCCATGCTACTGGGGAGGACAAAAAGCCCAAACAAACAAAAGCCAACAGGCTGCATCTACCAACAAGAAAACAAAGAATTAAACAGTAAGTTCTTTTTCTTTCCATATATATTTTGCGAGCCAGTGCTAGGGATGAGGGAGCAGCCACTTAAAATTGAATGGGAAGGGAGGGAAAAAAAAATCAGTCTAATAAAAGCCAGTGGGGTTAGATAAATTACTGAGAAAAGGGAGAGGCAATTTCTGTCCATTTTAACGCCCACATGCAATAGGGAACAAGTGAAAATCAGCCCCCGGTATAATTTATGGTCGCTTTTTCAAATCTCTATCCAGGTCCAGAAGAACCCGTGTACAAGAAGGTTAATCAATAACAAAAAGATTCCCACAGAAATATTGTGGCAGAGATGGAAAAAAATGGCTTGGGAATGAAAATCCTCTGCAGCAGACAGGCCAGGCGTTGCCAAGCACTGTTCTTCTCTGTTGGCATTTCATGGAGGCAAAAGGTCCCATTACAAAGATGTTCCCATGGCTACAAATACGACCTCAGTCAGCACCGTTTCTGCTTATCATTAAACAGTTGCCAAAGATTCACTTGGCAGTGAAGACTGGCAAGTTCACCGTATAGTTACCCATGGGCCTGAGCCTCTTGGTCCACTATATACATTCTTTACAATAAAGATCACTTCGAGAGGCCACCTCCGCTAGAGCTCCAGATCTTCCCATAAAAGCAGACTCCAAGCAAATTGATGCTTTAGTCCAAACTCTTGTTCATGCGTTTTGGGTGGATTTGGCCTAAGCAGACCAAAGGACTCAGCAACTGACTCTAATATTAAATACCCAGAGTCTGGCTCTTCCTAAGCATAGCGTGAAACTTGTATCTTAGATGAGTCCCTCCTAACTCTCTCTCCTACCTAACTCTGGTGATTAGATTAGGAATTCAGCTACTCTAGACCATCTGCAAGGAATGGAGAGAGGCAGGTCTCTCTACATGCAAGTTCAGATCTACAGGGAGTCGAGTCACCGCTGTTGGGTCTCTATCAACTCCACTGACAATAGGGGATTAACTCCATTGCCTAAATGGAGTTGTTGAAGCCAGCTGAGATGCGGTAGTCTTACCTTTCCCAGCATCCAGCAGCTGACCAGAGCAGCTGGACCTCTTACAAGTCTGTACCACACCCATGAGGTTCACTTGTTTTAAGGCCACTGTTCATCCTGCTCTTTTGAAATCTAAATGTGATTCTGTCATCCTTAGTGGACATCTCTCTGTACGTTGCGTGAGATGTGTCAGTACACAACCTGGGGTCACTCATACAACCTTCTGGTCCATGTGAACACTGTGTGGGCCTCTTGTGCCTTGTCTGCTCCAGATATGAATTTGCTACAGCTCTTAATATTGATTCTGGGCTCCATATTGGCAAGTCCAAGCTTTAATTTTGACTTGCTGATTTATTTGAAAGCCCTGGTAAGTACCTTCTCCATGTTCCTCGTTAACTTTTTGTCTGGATTAGTAAGGTGGATTCTTTCTTCTAGGTCTGTCATTCTGCTGTTTTTGCCAGCAGTAAAATCATTCAATATGTTTTATCAGCCGTTACATCACAAAGACTTGCAGACAGCAAATGGGCTTGTACGGGGACCATAGCGAGGGAGGATTTCATAATACATGGACAACTTGTAAACAGCACGGGTATTAAGCTAAAAATAAGAAACATGTAGGAAAGACACGCATGAGGATGGCCTCACACCAGAGACTAGTTTTGTTCCTATCTCTTACTTTCCCAGGCAGCTGGTCGAATAACGGCACTTCATTGAAAGCTTCCTGCTTCCACAGAAATATCACTAATTCTCGCCGTTTAAGAGTGCAAGGTCTCAAACAATGTGTGCACGGTCCAGATGCAGGATGCAGTGTTTACCCCATAGACAAAATGGGAAATGTCCCAAAACTGTAGTGTTGCAAGCTTTGACAGTGGGGTTAGAGCGCAGCTGGAGTGCAAGGAATGAAATGGGATCCTCCAGCTGACTGAGGGGCAGCCCTCTTATGGGACTTGGAAATGAGGAAGGGGATAAAGGGGTCCGGTTTAGTTTATACCCATCCAAAAGGGGGCACTGGGGACTCTTCGCAGCTATCGCGAAGGGAAGTTTGGTCAGCTCTTTTCAGCAACACTTAAATCTCTCTTGAGGCTCAAATAAACGTATCAAAGAAATCTAGAGCAGGTCGTTTACTCAAAACCGATGTGTCTGCCGTTTCATTCCCATTCACTTCAGCTGCGAGTCAGCCAAAAGCTGTCACAGCCCTGGCCCAAGACAGGAGCAAGTCTTAGCAGAAGGCAGCAGCGTGTTTCCCTCCCTGCACTTCTCCCATCGCTCTGCTGAAGCGCTGGCATGGGGAGACAGAACTATTGCATTTCACAAAAAGAACAGAGAAGCTATAAATCCTGACACGGTATATTTATTGAAAAATTACGGTAATAACACTAATCCAGATAATGAGCTGTATGTTTCCCTGCCTCAGAAAACCTCTTAGCCAGCGGAAATAAATCCACCTGAAACTTAGCAGCAGACTCACTTCTTTTAGGTCTTCTTTTTTTTTTTAATCTTCTTTCTTCTCCTCATCACAAACCTCCCTTCCTCGTATACTGGAGGATTTGGAAAGGTGGGCATAAGACGGTGTTGCGGAAGGAGCAATGCACTTCGCTCCTAGAGAGAAGCAGCAATACACGTATTGAGAGAAAACAGGGATTTAACAAAGTTTGATGGTAAATGCGACAGTGTTTTAACAAGATTCGAGATAGCAAGACACACTTGGTTATTTACTGCACAGAGGACAGGGTCAGATAGAGCTGTCAGGGAGACCCTCCCGTTGAGTCAAGGTTCAGAAAGGACCTCCTTGCTTTTTAAACTCCTTCTCAAAGAGGAGCCTAAGTGCAGCTGGACCTAATCCTAGTCCCAGACTTGGTCAATGGTTTATGTCTGGAGGATTATATATGCACAATGAATCCTTTATATCACTTAGCTAAGATTTCACGGTTCAGCATGCTGAATTTACTGAGGATCTGTTGCTGCAAGGAATCTCTGAACCTCGAGGAGTAGCCTTGAGGGCGTCCCTGCTCAAGGGGAGACCCTGGCATGCAGCCCACTGCCGTTCAGGAGAGCTCAAAGGGCTCTTGGGCTGTTCACTGTTTATGGGGGTAAGATGATTGACCTATAGTCATATTTGCATATTGACCACAGAACCAGTATTGCTCAAGTTAGCCCTTGGCTATTGTGTTGTTATCTGCCTCCCCAAAACCACGTCGAGCCCTGGATGTCACCATCACGACTACATGCACCCATCATGACCACCACGGGTGGTTATCGCTTGGGCAGGGTTATGGGAGATAAAGATCGGGTGGTGCCTGGAGAAGGGGGAGCACGCCGTCACAGACGGGGGGTTGAAGAGGTTAAAGGTGTCACGGCCACTACAGTGCCTCAGTTTTCTGGGTGGAAACAGAAATCTCTCATTAGATATTGGGCTGTACATCTGAAGAAGGCACTCAGGTTCCCTTACCAGTCAGCAGAGATCTGATGCGGGAGCTCGTGGCACAATTTTAACTCATCCTAATCCAGCTGTGTAGAATACGGGCAGGGACATTGCATTGTGAATGTATCGTTTTCTTTCCAGTACCAATAAAGCAGCTTTAAAACCAGTTCAGCTGTTGTTCTCTGTCCTGTGAATGTTAAAACTGAAGGGAGATGGTGAATCAATTTTCTGAATCCGCTGGGTCACAGGATCATAGGATATGAACAAATCACCTTGATGGGCTAAGCCCAATTTTTTCTACCATAAGCAACTATATTGTGTTACACCATACCAAAAATATAGTTAACTGTTAGGCTGAATCTCTAAATAATTTTTATAAGTGACTACAAGGTCTGGCTTAAAGCTATCCTAAATGAAGATATTTTATTTTTTTCCTCAGGATTGTAGTCTGTTATCACATTATCCAGCTGTTCTGCCCTGCTCTGTCCCACAGACCAGTCTCAGTACCTAACATCTAGCTCGACTGTAGCTGTCTCCAAGCATTACACTCTGCTGATTCTTGCATAAAGTTTTGGTAACCAAAAGTACTTTAGGAAATCATAACAATTATGTTAGAGAGTTACTTTTACTCCCAACAGGGAAGATTTAGCTCCAACTGAACCCTTGTGTCTTCTGAAAAAAGCTTATAGTAGGTACCATAAACTAAACCCCGTGTTTTCAAAACGAATGCCTCAGGAAAGCGTGTTAGATCTGTCTGCTACAAATATCTGCATCTGCTTTCCAAGCAAGCTGAAGGGTTCTCAGTAAAGTGCTCACGGCTTTGGAAAATCAGAAATCTTACAAAATTACGGTGATTTTATGATCGTGATATGCCAAGGGGAGCATGTCATTTGGCCTTCTTTGTAGACTTACGCAACGTTGATTGAATGATTCAAATGACATGGTTGGCTATAATAGCAGAAGACAAATCAGCTAAGATATTCCTTCTTACCTTCTTTTAACTTGAGAAAGGATTTCATTGACTAAGTTGCTTGCTCCATGTCCGTAATTTTTGATCGGGTTATTACAGCCTTTCAGGAACCTAAAATACAATTTAATAACCATCAATCATGAGAATTCTTTATGTTTTGACACAAACTTTTCCTTGTTCTTCTTCCATCTGCAGGTACTTATTGGTGACTTTAAAATCACCTCTTTGTGTTCAGTTATTGAAATTCTAGAGACTGAGTTTTCATTATCAACAAATTTGTCAGACTGCAAATCTTTCTTGAAACTTTTTGAGATCTAATTTTTTTCATACCCATGTTGCAAATTGTTAATCTTCATGGCTCAAAATGGTATCACCATGATCTTCCTATGACTTTACCTGACAAAATTACAGTCTGAATTGCCTGTGAGATTTTGAACTTTTGTTTGTTTGTAATAACAATGATTTTTAAAAACTTATTTTAAATAATATTTTAAAATATGTATGCATATGCACATATATATGCTTGGAAAATTATTCCATGCACTATTTAAAAATATCCTGACTTTAAAACTTCCTGACTCACTCACAGAATCACGGAATCACGGAATTTTCAGAGTTGGAAGGCACGTCTAGAGATCATCTAGCCCAACTCCCCTGCTGACGCAGGAATGCCTAGAGCACATCACTCAGGACTGCATCCAGGCGGGTCTGGAAAATCTCCAGAGAAGGGGACTCCACCACCTCCCTGGGCAGCCTGTGCCAGTGCTCTGCCACCCTCACCCTAAAGAAGTTTTTTCTTAGGTTTGAGTGGAACTTCCGATGTTCCAGCTTGTGCCCGTTGCCCCTCGTCCTGTCACTGGGAACCACTGAAAAGAGTCTGGCTCCATCCTCCTTCAACCCACCCTTTAGATACTTCTAAGCAAGAAGTATCTCAGCCTTCTCTTCTCCAGGCTAAAGAGTCCCAGCTCTCTCAGCCTTTCCTCATAAGGGAGGTGCTCCAATCCCCCAGTCATCTTTACTGCCCTACGCTGGACTCTCTCCAGCAGTTCCCTGTCCCGCTTGAGCTGGGGAGCCCAGAACTGGACACAGTATTCCAGTTGTGGCCTCACCAGTGCCGAGTAGAGGGGGAGAATGACCTCCCTCAACCTACTGGCCACACTCTTCCCTATGCAGCCCAGGATTCCATTGGCCTTCCTGGCAACAAGGGCACATTGCTGGCTCACTCCAGAGTACAGACACTTAGATAGATTTTTGTTCTCAAGCATTTGCATTTCTGCATCAGTCGTCTTCTACCAGGTTATTTTCTGCCTACTTCTATCTATTTATTTGTTTGTTATTGCGTGAGTGAGAAGGAACTTACTTGCAGAGAAGAGAAAACTTGGTCCTTCAGGGCACGACCAGAATAGGACCATGTGTGTCATGAATGTAAGTGCACTGTTGAAGACCTGTTTCTGTGTCTGTTATGTTGGGCAGGGACCTTCTCTCTCAGCTGCAGTGCCTGAACCACCACGTTGTAATGGTGGAGGAGGGTCATTCGCATCAGCTCACTTAGGGCATCTGAGATACCGACCTTCAAGAGGAGTTTTGGCTCTTTCTGGTCAAAGAATTCTCCACGTTGCAATTCTATACTGGGAGAGTGTGGGAATCCCACAGTGGGTCATGCTGGGGGTTCCTCATGACATGCTGTATGTGCACCAACGACCAGTAGAACATTATTTGGAAGCAGACGTAAGAAATTGGATAAAGGGATAAGGGGATAAGATAATTGTCTGAAGGCAAAATGTTGCTTTCTTTTGTTCTTTCTTTGTTTCATTAGTTTAAGGATGTTTTGTCCTCGTGACAGAACAAAAAATATTTCCCAAAAAATTCTTGTTCCCAAACTCTGCAAATTTACAAAAATGAACATTGTTTTATGTCTAAATACCCTTTATGTTCAAGCTTTTTTGAAATCTTATAGATCTTCTGGTCTTATATCATTTTTTGGCAGTTGAATTACATGGGTAAATGTATACTGTGCGTAAAAAATAGTAGTTTTTAGTGATGTTATAGTTTGCTGTTCTCTGAGTTTTACTAAAATAGTCATGCCCTCCAGAAATTAATGCACGTCTGCAGTACTGTTTGTGTTCAAAGTGCTTATATCCTTTAGAATGTGATCAGACAAATTTTTTCAACACAATAAGTCTCATAGATAAATATATCTTTTCTTACACTTGATTTTTTGAAAAAAAATCATATATATTGAATAAATGTTTTGGACCATAAGGTTTTCCTATGGTAATTTGCATTTGAACTGTTCTCTTCACGTATTTGGCACTGCAAGGACCGATTTGACCACACCAACTTATTTTCTCTTCTTGATAGAGTGATTGAAGCTCTTCAGCAGAAAAATGGTGAAGGATTAAGGTTAATAATACCCTTTTAGATGAATTTTTGAATCACAAATGCGATTCTGAGTAGTTGTTATGGTACACCCGTTTCTAAATATTAAATAAGACAACATAATGAAGAGCAATAACATATTGAGTATTTGTATAAAATATAACCACAAGGGTGTTTTGGGTTGTGGGATTTTTTTAATTGTTTGATTTTATACCTAATTTATATATTTATGTGTCTACTTATGCATCTACCAACTTTTATGGATCTGTATTGATTTATTTGGTCAAATAATCTGTCTCATCACATAATAATAAAAAGAATAATTATTTGTGTTATTAATTGTGATCATATTGGTGTAGCAATAATGTAAATGGTGCAATAACTTCACACATTATGCTGTTATCATGTAGTTGTATAATTGTGTAGTCATTGCATACTTACAGATTGTAAGAGAAATACATGGGAAGAGTGAGAATTCTGTAAATGTAATTTTATGGAAGCAAAAAGCAGACTGAAAATCTGATTTTCTGCACAATTACACTGCAAGTGAAAAAAAAGTTAAATACACTGCAAGTGAAAAAAAAAAAGTTAAATATTCTTTAAATGGTAAGCAAAATCCTTCTGCAAGCATACAAAGATAGAGCAACCCCCCCAAAAAATGGTTCCAGTACTACTGCAGACCCTCATCTCAATTATAGCCTCTATGTTACTAGCATAATGCAAGCACTGTAGTAATAACAAAAAGCAGTAATATCTCAGTCTTTCCTTGCGTTTTATTACTTGAATTCACATATTGGTCTGTCTGTGGGGCTGCTCTGTCAACACATGGAGAGCAAAGCCTGTTAGAAGAACCAGGGAGGGGCATATTCTCTTATTTTATTATTACTGTTATTATTTTTGACCACAGCCGTCAGAGGGAAATCATTAGAGGAAATCAATTCAGGATGTGAACAAAGCAAACATTTTTAATAACAGACTTTTTATGACTCATTGTTCTCACCAGTTGCTCTGACTGCATAGGCTATTTGTCAAAGGAAAGTTCACCTTCAGATATAAAAAATTAAAAAGTCCATGAAAGTCTTCATGGCGTCATCCTGAAAAACGCATTTGGCAGTCTGCTAGAGGTGAGGTTGGTTCCAAGTATTCTGGGGGAGAAAAAAAAGAAAAGAAGTTCTTTCTAGGTTCATTGGGTATCCCAGACTGCAAGAAACTCTCTTCGTTCACAGACCCACTTCTCTTCAGTTTGGCTTTTGCAGAAGACGTTGGTTATCTAGGCAAGCAATGAGGCGCGTCTTGCAGATCGCCTCTTGTCCACTGTCACGCACTGGCTTTTTCACATCCCTGGATTGCGATGGAGTGAAATCTGAATGACAGCAGTGTAAAACCTTATACATAGATTAATGAAAAAAGGTAATATACTAAATAAATAAATAATGGTATCTCTATACCAGTCTAAAATACTATTAAAAGTAATAAGAAACACTGTCATTTTAATACAGATACGGAGTTCCTAAAAAGGAAAAAATAAAATTTTGCACCCTGAAGCCAAAAGACTCTGATGACTGTCTATTCCAGCATATATTTATCAGTAGCTTTTGTCAAAATAGAAGAAAAAAATTGTGTTGGGAGATACTGGTCAAGATACAGCATGTCTCCAGGCTCAGCTGGCTGTTTATCTCCCAGCTCTTGAGGTACCAGATTTCTCAGCTGCCGATCAGACGTGAAACTTTTCCATGTATGTTTTTAGATTTAGTGAGACACTGGCCCAGGTTGCCCGGGGAAGCTGTGGCTGCCCCATCCCTGGAGGTGTTCAAGGCCAGGTTGGACGGGGCTTGGAACAACCTGGTCTAGTGGGAGGTGTCCCTGCCCATGGCAGGGGGGTGGAGCTAGATGGTCTTTAAGGTCCCTTCCAACCTAGGTCATTCTATGATTCCACAATTCTATGATATTTTAATCTATAAACAAAGAAGTAAAACAACACCTTTTATTTTCCTTTCAAAGAAAAATATTTGCCATGTTTTGGTTAGAAGCAACCACATCTGGCCAGAAAAATCTCAGTTCTGTTTGATAAAAAGTGGAAGCAGAGCAGATCTGAAAGCTATTAAAAATTTGTTGTGAACCACCATGAAAGAGTGGGAGTGAAAGAGAAGGAGGTATGAAATGTTTTCTCACCAAGAGGATGTGAAATAACAAGCTTCATGAACCTGCAGTGTTTGATTCATTTGCAATTTGATTCTGGATTTCTCACATCCTGTCTGAATACATTAACTATTGTCTATTTTTTCTCACACTTTTTCTTCCTGTGCTGCCAATCAGACATTCCACCCTCTACTGAATAAATGAAAATAGAGCTGAAACCGGTATATTTGCTAGAGAAAAAAAGAAAAATCTTAATTAACTGGTATTTTTAGACTTATTAAATAAATACATAAATACAGTATCTGAAGCTCAATTCAGAAGCGAAGCATACAAGGACACTCCAACTAAACAGAATTTAATTTTCCTTTCCACTGGAAATTGTCTGTGAACATCAAATGCTTATTATGAAACTTCAAAAGTTTTGTTAAAATTTCTTTCTTCTACCATGACGTGTTTTTGAAATGAATATTTTGATACCAGTGCTGCATAATTTAAGTTTTTTGGATGGTGTATCTGAGTTGGATACTTGCCTCCACTGATGTAAGGAATAAAAAGGAGACTGAACATTTGAAGGGGTAGGAGGAAGAAGTGAAATAACTGAGGGAAATGAACTTGACAGAAAAGGAGAAAAAAAAAGTTTTAAATCCATAGAAAGACAAGATGGTCAAGACAATAGACGAAGATGAACAGAATCAAAGACAGAAAATGTCTCTGAAGTCATACAGAAATTATTGCAAGACTGGAAAAAGAAGTTTGTGCTGAGAAGACAGTCTAGGGGAAAGCAAGTTATCAATGTAAAAGAAAGACAGAAATACCAGAGCAAGAGAAGAAAGAGAAACCAGAAGAGAGAGATGTGAAAAGAAGGACAGGAAAAAAAGCCAAACAAAAACAAATTATGAAACAAGCGATTGATCATGTCACTGGGCTAAGATCCTTTCCCTGCTGCATCAGAATGATTTCCCTCCAGGACTTCATTTTTAGAAACAAATTTATTTTCTTTCTCAGTTCTTTGTGGCTGAGAGGCTGAGAGCAGGGAGGGGAGACCTTAACCATCTGAGTCATACACAAATGTGAGAGCTAAGGCCTGAAAGGAATTTCATCTCTGATCCTTTGGGGCGTGGGGGAAGTCTCCCCATTGTCTAGTTTAAATAACATTCGCTAAAGGAAAATAAAATACATCAGCTCCTGTTTGTTAAATGCTCTAATAAGGTCTCCTCCTTGGGTAACAGCGTGTGTGTAATGTTCCTTGGCAGTCACGAACTGCGACATCCAGGCTTGTGAAGTGCCTCTCACAATTCATGGATGAGGTTCAACCGAGGGGAAGGTCTGGATAGGTGTGTGTTCTCAACTGCTGGCGTCAAGCCCTCGTTCATAAAGTGTAAAGGTTTTGTGCAGGGGAATGCTACCTGTTGTGTCTTGACACTCGCCACTAGAGAAGAAGGAGAAAGCTTTTAACCCTCATGAACTGCATGGTCTCCTCTAGGGCACCATATACAGATATTGATCTATGTGTAAAAAAGAAAAAGAGAAGGGGAGGCACAGGAATTTACTTTTTTTAAGCAACTGAAACCAAACCCAGCTACTAGGGGCCCTAATTTCTTCTTTGAGCCCCACATGGTATTTTAATGAAATTATTTTCCCAATTGTTCAGTGAAGTAGAAATACGTCATTCCTATATATCTTTGTAAAGATTGGGCAGTGGAGCTACATCTTTAATAATAATAAATAGTGCCAGGAAACTTTCATAGGCAATGGAACTCAATCACCCACACTGTTAAATTGTTAATAATGTCCTTAGTACGTTGTTGGCCCAGGCCACCTATCAATCTCCAAAATTAATTCCTGGGCATGAGCTGGGACAGGAACTATTCTCAACAAAGATTGTGGATGTGGCCATCCCAAAGGGGGAGGGAAAGAGGGGTTAGGGGATGCAAACCATTCTGGATTAGTTGTTTTCAAGGCCAGAAAATAGTTTGTAGGCATGTTTCATTTCTAAGTATAAATGTAGCTTAAGATACTGAGTCCCTGAATATAAAAAAAAAATGAGTGATTCTGTGCTAAGCCAAACTGACCTGATTAATGAGAAGAAAAAAGAAGAAAAAGCAAAAAAAATTGAAAAGCTGTAAGCACTTAGTATAGCCCCCGCAAAAGATTAATGTTATCCATATCCTCATAAAGTCATCAGAATTTCACAGGCATAGCTTGCTGGTTAGCATCCTGTCACCATGGTGATGTTCGAGGTGGACGTCTCAAATTTTGCTTGTCTGTTCACGAATGCCCATCCTAAGCCACTGAGGTAACTGCAGCCCAAGCCTCTTGAATCATGAGTATATTTGCATTCAACCCATCCAAATCACACAAATAAGAGCTCACATCTTCATTATGGTGCTCAGCATGCGGGTGGTCCCCCTGTGTCCAACCTAGTCACAGGCTCAGGGTAACTCTTCACCTGAACGTAGGTTTGAATGTTAGCGTTGTGGTGACTCTGGATGGTGACTCTGCACTTGAGAGGGAGGCAGGCATGGTGCAAGAATCAAAGGATTTGCAGTTTCTAGTCTCTGAAAACCAATATAATCCAAATTATAAACTGCTAAGAATCAGGGCTTTAGTCCATCAACAGTCCAACTGCTAAAATAAACCCCGCTGCCTTACAGTTGAATTGCACGGAGAGGAGCTGCATGGAGGTTCTCCACACCTTGCCTTGGCACGTTAAATCTATGAACATTCATTTCCACTGAGGTGGAAAATAAATCCATCCTCTGCCATCCAAATATTTTTTGGCCCAGAGGATCAGGACAGAAACCCGTGGTAGGATTCATCCCACTTTGTTTTCGGTATTTGCAGTGTAGAAATATGCAGTCACCCCAGACTCCACTTACAGTCAGCTGAGAGAAAGAGGTGCTTCTAGAAGATGATTCACCTGGCTTGTTTTCCCATCTGTCTTTGGAGAAAATGAATCACGACCAAGAAATGTCCATTTATTTCCACAGTTCAGGTATAAACACCTGCACGACAGATTTAAAGGCTGCATGAGATTAATTTCATCATGCAAAACCTAATATTTAAGCCTCACTTTTTTCAGTTAATATTAATAATCCCTAGGCCTTGACCAAGTCCTCATTGCTTCTTGAAGAATGACATTCTCAATAATTCATTGCATTTATGCTCAGAAAACAAAAATCCAAATAATCAAATTCTTCACCTATGGTGCCTAGAAAATACTTATGTATGATTCTGTTCTTACTCTTAGTCCGCTAGCATTTATTTGAGTTAATCTTTTGTCTCAAGCTGTATAGAGAGTTTTATCTCTTTCAAAATTAATTCCTGTGAATTATGTATATCAAAATATACATACCCATGAAACTGTCATGTAAGATGCAAAGCAAATTGCTTTGCAGTAAGAAAACAACAACAATAAGCTTCTTAATGAATCATTGGACCTCCTCCACCACATATGATCCCTTATTTTTCTCCCTGGGCCCAAAAGCATCTGACTGTGCCAGGTTGGAAAGGAAGACATTTTGAAAGAATGTGAAAAAGAGGTGATATTGAGGATAATACAAGCTGTGTTTAGTTTGGACTAGATAAGGTGATGCAGAGACTCAGGGGACCGTAGAGGACAAGGATAAAAATGAAAGAGCATAAGAACTACGAAAGAACATCAAACTAAAGGTGCAACTATCCCAGCGTCTTACGTCCAACAGTGGACAGTTGGGGATTCACAGAGAAGAAATGCGTGAAAGTGCATGGCTAGTGCAACACTTGCCCTAGGCATTCTGTCCCAGCATTCAAACCCAGGAGACAGATGGAATATTATGGTCCGAGGCCAAAGTTTCAGCTTTCAGTACCACCAGTGAACTGGTCATGCATTAATTAGTTTGGTACTCTTACAAATTCATTTGTTTCTGATGTCCAAAACATTGTAATATAAACACTCCTCTCCTTCAGTTTTGCCATGTAGGAAGAACTCCTGGATTGCTGTAAACCTGCTGTTCTGGTTTAACCAAGTTTTCACAGAGAAGAAAAGAGGGTGGGAGGGAAGGAAGAAAAGACAGAGGGAGGCAAGTGGGGAAAGAGGGAAGGAAGGAGGGAGGGAAAGAAAGGGAAAGAGGGAAAA
>VFFE01007125.1:356171-377794 GCA_008921705.1 Burhinus oedicnemus | reverse complement strand
AAGTCTGTGGGTGAAACGTGGCTGCAGACATGTATGTGTCCACATGTACAAGCAGCGGGAGAGCCGGCAGCGTGCATGCCTGCGCGCATAGGGAGGGCAAGGAGGGACACGGTTTTGTTGCCGTTGCTAAAAGAAGCCTAAAATAAAAGCAGTGAACTCTGCGCTCCAGCCTACAGCTGTGTAAACTCAAACTGCAGGCCTGCTCTCGTGTGGCCAGTTACTTCTGGAGAAGGAGTGAGGTATAGCTCGGCATCGGGGGACTTGCCCATCAAACTGTTTCACACTGTTGGTCAAACAGGGTTCTTAGAACGAAGGAGGAGGGGGAAAAAAAAAAAAAGGTATTCCCTGATTCCAAGGTCTAATAAATTGAAGCCCTGCACCTCTCATGGCCTTGGAATGATTACATTAATTTTTTTTTGCTACATAATCATCAATAAATCAAGCATAGCCCATTAAACAATAGATGCCTCCGAGGCCTCTCTTCAAATGTGCTTTTGATAAGAGTCAGAGAATTTTTTTCCAGGCTTGTAACGTTTTTCTTTCCTCTGTTTGTTTTTTCTAAGGGTCAAATAATGCTGTTAAAAGAGCAGTTAATATATAGATCTATTTTTCCATATTCCCGTCATGGTGTTTGACTTTGGGAGATTTATGGAATATCTTTTCCCAGTTCAACAATAGTATGTTTTGTTGTACTAAAGAGGTATTTTAACATGAGTAGAGATTCTTAATAACTTCACTGCTGTCTCCTTTCCAAAACAGGCCCCGGCCAAGACAGAGAACAGTGCAAATGTATCTATATATATAAAGAAAGAAAGAGATATATATTTATACATATAACACACTCATCTGGGTATCGCTCGTTTATTTTCATATGATGAACTCCAAAAGGCTGGTATGTTCTGGCCAGAAGCCACCCTTCACCTTTTTCATAAGGCATAACACATAGTTACATTGAAAGTAGGAAGAGCTGAGTGGCCTGGGCCAGGTTTTTCGGATGGGGCGAACACAGGGGGGCTGTGTTCACCTCAGCGGAGCTTTGCCAAACTACGAGAGACGATGATCTGACCTGGTACGTTCAAATATGCTTCAGATGTCATACCTCTCCACTGAAGGCGCAGCTTCAGCCAAGACAGACTCACGCGGACCCATCCATCCCCCAAAACCAGGCCTAGCTTTTCATCAGATTAACTCTTCAAGCCTACATGGAGTTGCATGAGCTGCTCAGCATCATCATCGTCAGTGTGACTCAGTCCCTCATGACCCATTTAGTACAGGGGGTTTACCAATCTGCCTCGCACTGATGCAACGGAGTTTACCAGTCTGACTTCTTGTGGCACTGTGCTCAGTATCTGCACAATTCTGCAGCAATGGAGGTGTTTATTCCTGCTCAGTGACGAGAAATATCTCCTACCTTCCACTTGGGAGTTCAGGCAAGGCTGCAAGGATTGTTCCCGTTTCCCAAAGTCTGGGCCTCATGTTCTAGGGGACTTCCAGCAGGACTGCACTTTTCTGGGGCAAGTTTTCTCCTGCATAAGAGCTAGTTGATCACAGCAAAGCAATATAAAGTGTCCCTTTTCACATGCCCCTACCTCGGCTGTGGGGGTGGTTGTGCTTTCCCTGGCCAGGAGCAGGGTGAGATGCAGCCTGCACTGTAAAATGCAACAACAAAGCGGTGGAACGTGCCCCAGATAATGAGAAACCCCAATATCCTCTGCAGCAGAGCAGGGCACCATGCTGAGACACTAGTTCAGATCAAAGTAGTTGCACATCTGTCTTATGAAGAATAATCCGATTTTTTCTTTTCCCAAAGAGGCTAATTAACTTAGGCAAATTGTCGTGCCTCTAGGTCCAGCTTTACCTCATTCAGTGTTGGCCTGCAGAGCTGTACACCGCGTTCAATGCAGCACGCTGATAAGCCCTGAGTCTAGGAATCAGTCCTCAGTCCTTCTTACATGTGGTTCTCCCATCACAGAGCTGTCACCCAAGACAAAGAGGTCAGCTTTCCTATTTTTAAATGCTTTGTTTTGGATGATATTCATGAATGTTACTTGTCAAGGGCAGGCCCTGGCTTTTTCAGCCAAAAGCAGCAGCTGCGGTGCTATTTGACTGGAACACAATCTGCTTCTGGAGAGATCTCCCAGGTGGTTCAAGACAAAATGAATGTCATGAGATCACGTCTTGTCCTTTCCTTGGTTTTTATTTGTTTTACGCTCCAATTCTTCCTCCCACAAGGCTTCGCTTGCTCTTTGAACATCAGTGGATGATGCTGTACCCTCTTGTACCGCCAACAGGCCACCTTTCACCACGAGGTCAAAGCTGGACTGTGCCACAGATACTGAATCTGCAGATACGTTTGTGGTTTTACCCGAAGTAAATGGTCCTGGTTTCTAGCACTCGCTGTTAGGAGTGAGTAGCATGTATCTTAACTGCCCCTCTCTTGAAAGATCAAAGGAAATTCACGGGATCTCATGATGTGGAGTGAAAAAGGGAGAAGGCTGTCCCTGATGAAACATCTACTGTCTGCAACCAAGAGAAGCTTTATTGCTCCTGCTGCTACTTCTTTCAGAGTCAGACATCATCTTGGGCTTCTAAAAGGTTCTGTTATTGAAAGGAAATGTTTCTTGATTTCAATTCTTATGCAATTAAGAGGGAAAGACAGGGGGGGTTGGAACTAGGTGATCTTTACGGTCCTTTCCAACCCAAACCATTCTATGATTCTGTGAAAATTCTCCTTCTGCAGATGCCAACAGTAGCAATGCCACTGACCTCAGAGGGGTCAGGATTTCAGTTTAGAATTCTTTCTCCTGCCAAAGGGACCAGTCACCAGTGCGCACCATAGAAACATGGACTGAGATCACCCTTAAGGTATTCTCAAGCCTCTAAACCATAACGTTCTTTCACAGACACTTTAATTTGTTCTCAGCGGAAAAGTGAATGGAGGGAGCAGGAAGTGAGGTGGGACCGGAGAAAGACCATCACCCTTCAGTAGAAACCTAGCTGCTGCCGGTGAACCTGGAGGAGGGATCAGCCAGGCAAGACAGAGCACGAGCTGTTCATGCGTAAGCTGTGACAGCTGGAGTGTAGCAGTGACTCTTGGTGTAATTGAAAAAATTCTCTTTTCTCTAACTCTGCATGCCTGTTGCAACCCCCTGTTACTAACAGACCAAGAAGCCGTGCTGGCTTTGAGGCACAGGTATTATGCTTGTAACAAATAACATGGTAGGTAGTTTTCAAACCAGAAGTAAGACACCACTATCAGTTCAAATACAGTTGAATGAGATTTAGAAATATGGGAGATTACTTAGAGCAGGTACCCAAACCCCAGATCTCTTGTCATTCTTATTACCAAACCTGTGGGATTTTTTCCAGACCTTGAAAACCTGTAACTGAGAGAGGTATTACTTCATTTTCCAGGAAAAGGGAAGGGAAGGGGGGGAAAAAGAAAAGAAGAAAAAGAAATTAAACTTTCTCCAGATTTAAATCCAAGTCTAGTTTGGGTTCAGGTTTAGTTCAAAAGTGGATGGCTAGGTCTTGTTTTTCCTGAGACACTTTCCTCATCCAAATCCAAACTCCTCTGAATTTGTCAGTGGGGAGCCTGAGGAAGAAATGGGTCTGTTTGAGTTGAATCAGAGCACCAGCCTCACAGTCTGCCAGAAATACTGACCTTTCTCAGTCTGATGCAAAATATCCTGAACCTGCTTATTTTCCACAAAAGCATGCTGGCACTTCTGCTTTTAACCTTCTCCGTGAAAAAACAGCTTAGGTAAGTTCACAAGAGTTTCTTGCTTAACACTTGCTCTCCCATGCTCTTACCTGACCTCACAAGTGAATCCTCACAGACTGAAATATTTGGAATCATGGAATCATAGAATGGTTTAGGTTGGAAAGGACCTTAAAGATCATCTAGTTTCAACCCCCCTGCCATGGGCAGGGACACCTCCCACTAGACCAGGCTGCTCAAAGCCCCGTCCCACCTGGCCTTGAACACCTCCAGGGATGGGGCAGCCACAGCTTCACTGGGCAACCTGGGCCAGTGACTCACCACCTTCACAGTAAAGAATTTCTTCCTGAGATCTCATCTAAATCTCCTCTCTTCCAGTTTAAAACCATCACCCCTCGTCCTATGGTTCCACTCCCTGATCAGGAGCCCCTCCCTAGCTTTCCTGTAGGCCCTTTAGGGACTGGAAGGCTGCTATAAGGTGTCCCTGGAGCCTTCTCTTCTCCAGGCTGAACAACCCCAACTCTCTCCACCTGTCCTCATAGGAGAGCTGCTCCAGCCCTCAGATCATCTTCGTGGCATCCTCTGGACCCGCTCCAACAGGTCCATGTCCTTCTTATGTTGGTGGCTCCAGAGCTGGACACAATACTGCAGGTAGGGTCTCAGGAGAGCGGAGTAGAGTCATAATCACCTCCCTTGACCTGCTGGCCACCCTTCTTTTGATGCAGCCGAGGATGTGGTTGGCCTTCTGGGCTGCCAGTGCACATTGCCGGCTCATGTTGAGCTTCTTATCAACCAACACCTCCAAGTCCTGCTCCTTCAGGGCTGCTCTCAATCCATTCTCCATCCAGCCTGTATTTGTGCATGGGATCACTGCAACCCACGTGCAGGACCCTGCACTTGGCCTTGTTGAATTTCATGAGGTTTGCACTGGCCGCAACTGATGCTTGCTTGAACTTAGCAATAGGTGTTGTCCTGGTAGCAAGCAAAAAATAAAAAATAACAATTTGAAAAAATATTTAAGTTTAACATTTGAGTATCTTCTTGCATGGAAAATGCGTCCCTTACAAGAGAGGTATGGATCTCCCATAACTGCTGGACGAAACTGATGCAAGCCTGAGTAACCTGATGGTTTCCTCTGGGAGTCTCCCATATATTTATGTACCATGTAGTCCATCAGCTGGAAATAACTTTATGGAACATCTCACTTCATTATTTGCAGTCAAACTGCAGCTTTGTGTCCTGATGCTGTGGTGTAAGGTGAAAGAAAAAAAAAAAAAAAGAGAAAATATCTTGCTTAACATGTCTTCCGTACTTATTTCAGAATAAATGAGCTCTCTGTGGAGTGTATCACTTGTAATTACACCCCAAAATACACTTTTGGGTGCCATTGAGAGTCTGGATTAAATCCACTTGCAGGAGAACAGTTTATGAAGTCTTGGTTTTCCATCAATCTTCAGGCACCTTTCTCAGGGGACTTGAAGGGGAAGGTGGTTGGATGGCAAAGGAGAAAGAGAATGGCTCAAAGAAGAGAAACGTTTGGTGAATGGATGGCTCAGGAGAAGGATAAATAGTCAAGATAATTTTAATTTCTAAACCCCAAGCCAGAAGGGAAATCAATCTAGGCTAATGGATACAGCAGTAAGCTGGGATTTCAGTCACGTGAGTCCCATTTCTTCACTCTCCGGCCTCACCTTGGGTAACTCTCGTGATTCCTGCTTTTTGCTTTTCCACTGTACTCACGCTGTACCTTGGCAGAGCTCAGATTGCTTCTCATCGTGTGTTCATACAGCGCCACGCACTGAGGCAGCACAATCTCGGATGTACCTTGCAAGCACCATGGAAATTTCCGTCTTCTCCGTCATTTTCTACCAGCTGCATCCCCACAGGACTTACCTTTTCCATCAAAGGTGAATATACTCATCGCAGCTTTTTTGGAAGTGCTGCTTTGATGTAGTTTCTCCTGGCAGTGACCCAGACCCATCCCACCCAATTTTAGTTGCCTTTAGAGGTCTATAGAAAAGAGATTCATAGAGGACCTGGGATAACCACACTTCTTATTCAAACACCTGAGCTGAATTCCGGAGTTTAAGAAAGAAACACTTTTCCGTTTGCTGGAAGCTTTAAAATAGGGAAAGCGTTTACACAACGCTCGTTAGAAATCCAGTACCTGTCTGCTTGTTCAATTGAAGGTTACCACAGGTTTACTCATGTCATCCTGGCTTCATGTCCCTTCTACCTCGTTGATAACCTCCGCTCAGACACCCGGCCAAAAAGACATCTGTGATAGGCCATTTCCTATGGTTTACAGTAGGGTCAGCGAAACCTCATGAAGTCCAGAGCGTGGACGGGAACTGAACGTTTTACAGCCATTAGAAGAGTTCTGTTTAATTTTGAATGGAGACACAAGTATGTACGAGGTGAGGCATGAGTAGAGTTTTGTGAATATTTCCTAGCCAAACCTTAAATTAAGAACTGAATAACAGCAATAAAAAGGTTAGTTAGACTGCCCCCTTCTCTCCAACTCTTAATAACTTTCTCGGTGGTTACATTCCAAAAGGTAAATTGTCAGCAATACCATTTACAGATAAAAACTTAATAACCTTTTTCCTCACCAAAAAAGAAGGGAAAATATTAATCTTATAATGGATTTTTTGCTTTTCTCAGATTAGGTACATTTATATAAAGTCAGAAATGTATTTTTCAGAAATAAGACATAAAATTTCCAAAAAATGTTATGGTTTAAAAATTGCTGAAAGAAAACTTTAATTATTGCTTTTTTTCTCTTTGTTAATTAAAACTATTTGACTGTGGAGAATGAATTTTCAAATCAATTTTATTACTTTGAAATAAACGTGTATTATATTGAAATATCTTCTGGTTTTTTCTCGTTAGGATTTTTTCTTTTTTTTTTAGTTTAAACTCCTGTATGTGGTTCAAAGACATCAGGAAGACTGTAATTTTATTATGTATATAATGACAAGTGAAAAAAAAAATTTCCTCCGGGGCAGAAGGATGGAAGTGCAGTTAGTGTAGTGCGAGGACAGTGGGATTCATCTGGTTAAATACGTATGGCTGCAGTTCATCCATCATCCTACTTGGGACGGGCAAATATGACAAAAGGACAATGTGAAAATGGAATACTTCCGCAATGGCACCTGGCTGCCCGTCAGGACATCCTGTAACATCGGAAGTGGCTTAGGGACTATACTACCTATTTACGGGCAATTGAAGTGAGACGTAGGTGTCGATGTGTAACTCAAATGGAAATGTCCACTTTAGTTTATGATAAATTCCTAATTAGCTGCTATTGAATAGATGGGTGAAGGGCTTAATTATGTCAGAACAAAGGTGTTCAGCATCGTTTGAATTAACATTCCTGACCCTCAGCGTTGCCGATCTACTGTAGGTCGTGTTCGTTTCTGCCAGCCTCATGGGACTTGTGGTTCCCAAGGGCTTTTCAAACAGTTCTAGATGCCTGTGTTGAGACAAATGAACAGCTCTGTGAGGTGAAGTGATTAAAAGTGATTGCTCTGGGAGGTTCGGTGCTCAGTTCGCACGTAGGCGCTTAAGTTTCACCACCTACTTTCAGGTGTCAGAACCTGCAAGCTGAATCCCACATCCAAAGCTAGGTGAGATAACTCTCATTTTGGGATTCAGGAAACTGCATCTGTAATTCTGGCTGTTCCTGGGTCTGCTTATGTAACTTTATACAAGCGCTTAAATATTATTCCTTTCCTCGCTTTGTGGAAAGAAAGATTCTGAAGATTAAGGGTTCTGAAGGATTCAGAAGAAATAAAGGCAGTAGGGAGAAGAGTTTCAAGGAAATAATTTAAATACTTCCTATGAAGAAATCTAAAATACAGTTGCGTTTACACATGCATGTGTTATTTAAAAATAAACAGATACTTTCAACACTTTTAGGCCTAATTTTGCTCGTAACTATCTATTTCACATTTCTGAAATCTGTAGAAATATACTAAGTAACATATATATTCAAAAAACACTAAGCACTTTCCCTAGCAACAAAATGTCAGATGGTTATAAGTGAAATAAATTCACTATTTCTTGTAACACAGCTTCCTAGGTCTCTTTACAAAGGAAACATTCCAGATATTTAGCATTTCACCACTGGTTTTTTTACTTTTTTCTTCCCTCCACCCCATCCAGCCCCAGCCCCCCTGGTGGACTAGGAATGTTTGTTTCAAATAGAAAGAGACTGTAGAGTCCTTGCACCAGGACATGTTGAAGTTCACCATGTCTGTGCACCACCTAGCACAAGAGATGCTGGGCATCACTGCAACTTCTCAGTGGTTCCTGCGTCACAGTTGTCGACAGAAGTTGCGCGCTATCATAAACCAGTAAGAAATAAGTACGTTGAGTGCATAAATCTAGTTATGTGTTGGTTTTGAGTGCATAAATCTAGTTATGTATTTTCGATGTCTACTTAGCGTGAGACTCAAGACTCTGCTGATGACAGTGGCTAGGTCGCCACGGTGAAGGGAAGCCAGCGTGATTATCCTTGATGTTTCGATCATGACCCTCTCTTTCAATCTCTTACTACTTCACATGACGTGAATGAATTCTTGATTTATGATATAAAATCTTATATTAGAACTTATCAAACTGCAAACCATCCTTTCATAAACCAATGCCCACTTCATGCGTAGGGAATTTCAGAGCCTCCTGAGATAAATAGGTGTCTAAAATTAGCAATTTCATAGAATTTGCAGTGTTAGCAATCTTTTCTTCCCCACTTCAAAGTTATACAAGCTTTTAACTTAGACCATTGCCCTCCACTCTTTTGCCATGGCTGCCGTTGGGACATTTTAAAGTGTCACCGAATGTTGTGAGAGAAAAGACGCGATGTCACAGTATTGCTACAGAAGTAGAATTTGATATGATATGCAAGGAGGGATCACTTGCCTGTTTTACCCCAAAAGAGTTCCTACATGCCTAGATCCAACAGCACAAATATCCTGCGTGAATGGAACTGCATGAGTCAAGTTACAGCCCAAATCAATCAATGAGTGAATTGTAATTTCCGCAATATTAGGGAATAGATGACTAGTCAAAATCACATTTGGGTTTGATTTGCATTATGATGATCATTTCCCCAAAGCTGATTTGAATCCAATATTTGCAACTTAAATAACTAGTTTTCAGAATAATTTTTGTACTGTTTTAATGACATTTGAGCTTTTGCATCTCACTTTATGACTTACATGCTGGAAAAAATATGTGTGTGTAGAGTAAATGTATACTGTAGATGATATTAAAGGGGGTGTAACCGTATGGACCACAACCATAATGCGGTCAAGTAAAAAAAAAGATGAATGAACAAATGTTTCCATGTATTGAGAAGCAGGGAATTGTCTCAATGTCAGTGCAACCCTGGAAGAAGGAGCCAGAGCAACCTCCCATTTCAGACTGGAAGATTGCAGAGCAGCTGTAATTAGGAACCCATATTCTGCCATTTTCCCCAAACTGAGTAGCACAGAGTTATTAGAATTACTCCAGAGGCTAATTTTTTGCACAAGGAGACCATTATTGTCTGGAAATGAATGAGAATCAGGTTTTTTTCCTCTTACAGGCATGCTCATCACCCAAAAAAGTAACGATACTTATTTTTTATGAGTCCTTATGGTTTTAGGGATATATACGGATGGATGGAAAGTACTGTGTCTAGACCCAGCCGCTTGGCCTCCCTGAAGTCAGAATCTTGTTATTTAGTCTCTTGTCCAAAGTGCCAACACCACAAATGTGATTAAAAAAAAAATAAAAATCTTACTGCTTTCCAGTTCTCTGGGTGTGTAGGAATCATGGTCCACTCACTGACAGAAAACAGGAGTGAGTAGAACTTTTTGTCCCTCTACTGGGTAGCAGAAATGAAGTAATTAATTAATTATTAGTTTGGTTGGGTTTTGATGGTTTTTTTTTTCTTTGTTTATTTCGCTCAAGCAGCTATAATTAATGCTACCTCTAATATTCAGGTTCTCAACTTTGAATGAATGGCAAAGATGACTTTTTTGCCATAGCGCATTCAGGTTCTCATCCAGAAGAACGTGTGGAAAGCCTATAGTTAAGGAGGACAAGAAGAAACATGATGGTAGAATTTATTGCAGCTCGATTTAGACAACTCCAGCGTGGACATCTCCGGCTGGTCTAGTCACCAAAGGTGCTTCACAGTCAGTGGTAAAGGCAGGCCTTCCTGTGGCCAGATTCACCTCCTTTGCAGGACTTCCATTGTTAGTGGCCAAACCATCATTAGCTACGGGAGAAAGAGAGCAGCGGCTTGTGAATGATGGTCTCCGAGAAACCTCCCACAGCGACAAAGCTGGTGTCAGGAAACATCAGCCGTGCGCTTTCGTATGAGCAGGGTGGAGCTCAGCTAGCATCCCTTGTGTGCGCACGTAGATGAGCAAGTCATCTACTAATGAGACAACATCTGTACAGCTCTCCCCTCGCTTCCTTTTGGCTTTATGCCAACTACTAGAGCTGCAGCATGCGAGCTAACTGAAGAATGGTGATGATGGATTTAACTATCCCAAACACTACCAGGGCATTTCCCAAAGATGATGTCAATTGTGCTGCAATTATTAAAAGAGCAACTGTTCCATACAAGCGGTCTAATGTGAGACTTACGGGTCACAGACTGTGAGAGTCCAGAGCACTTAAAGCACAGGGGAAAATACACTTTAAAAAAAAAGCCATTTTGAATGAACTAATTTTAAGCCCCAAGAAGACTAAAGTAATTCAGCTGATAATTCCCCTAGTACTTTCATTACAATATATTTCCCAGCTGAAACTGCAGATTGCTGTGACATCTCCAGAGGATAAAATCTGCTTTTCGAGGTCAGAGTGAGGGTTTGTATAAAGTGGGCTCTTGAGCTAGGGTTTGTTCTGGATAAATTTTTCTGGACTTTCAACTGCGTTTCAAACATATACCCAAATTAGATGTAGGCTTCTAGGTATCAACAGATCTCTGAAGCTGAGAAAACTTCTGCTTCAGCCATAGTTTAGTGTCAGATGTCCCATCTAATGACAGCTGACAAAAAATTAGGAGCTCAAGCTGCTTCTCCGGCTTCCTCCAACAGCGAAGAAAGAGAGGAGCACTTTCTGGGGACATTTGTCTACATCTTAGGAAGGTCTTCTCAGATAGATGGAATAAATCACCAACCGTCAGTACCTAAATCTGTACAGTTAATACAAAAGTGTCCTGAAATAATTTTTCTGGAATTGATACCTAACTTTTAAATTGTTAAATTTACGTGAAAACAATTTGGGACAGTTCTTCCAAAATCAAGTTTGAGCTTTCTCTGATCTAAGCTCTCACAAAAGCAATCTTTTTCAAGCCAAGTTATCAACTTCCTCGGTCTCGCCACTGCTAAACTCCCAGTGATGGTCTCTCAGAACATTTTCCTGCTAAACCATAGTGTCCGCTGGTGAGCCTACTTCAGAAATTGTTAATGAGTTTTTACGCTGCAGAAAATGCCGCTCAATAGCTAAAAGTGCTCAGTGAAACGTGCAGCTGAAAGAAGCACCTTGAATAGATCAGTGAGTATCAGACAAACCGAAGTAATTAACCGGTTTGAAAAATCTGCATTTTTAAAAGAAAAAAAAGTTTTATTCTCTCTTTTTTAACTGATTTGCAGCATAAAAATCTGCCATAAATGCAACAGAAAAAATCGTGCTGTTTTTGAAAGATAGTTTTAGTGACGTCACCTGTATAATTTTATGCCTAGCTATTTTGTTTAAATGTTTTACAAAGTAAAATTTTATTTTTGTTTTCCCATGATAGGATTAGATTTGGCAGAATTTTGGACATTTTGCAGCCATCTTGAAGAACAGATGAAAAACCCATTTTATGAATAGGCAAAGTAAGTCTAGAAACAATAAAACATACAAAACTCCAAGGAACATATAGGAAACAATTAGATAATTACCATGACGGTAAATTAACAGATTTTGGCTGTCTTTCTCATGAACTGAATAAATATGAAAAGGGCATATATACCAAAAAGGAGGCAAACAGATGAAAAAGTAGGTTGCAACATCACAGAGGGGAGGGACAATTTCCCAGAGGTGACACATATTGGTTGTGGGTGGTCTCTGAGGGAAAAAGAGCCAGAAAGACAGGACAGAAAGACACCGAGGGGTGGTGGGCATGGGTTTGATCCAATACTCCTTGATTTCAGTTGTTAAGAAAACACCTATCAGAGACAAATTTCTTTTCTTTATGGAAAATAAATTCCATGAGGCAGAGCTACGGAATACAGAGGAAAAAAATTGAATAAACAAGCCAACCTCTGTTACATTGTTGGGTTTATAGGCTGCATGTAAGAAGATTGCAAAGCTGCATCCGCATTGGTAGTGAACACACATTTCGTAATGGTATGTGCTATAACAGAGACTTTAAGTCCTTTCTAAACGCATATCAATACCATAAATGCAGGTCTGAAAGGGATCTCAAGAGATCCCTTCTCCTATACAATCTCACTTATACTTGTGTCTTCCCTGACAGATGTATGATTGTGTCTGCCAAAAATCCCCAGCACTGGGGACCCTCACACCATCCCCAGGCAGTAAACTCCGCCACCTTTATTCCTAGGAAATAGACTTTAGTAACTACAAGAAAGTTCAAGTAACCTCCGTAGGCTTTGCTTAAAACAGAAATAATAAATAAATAAAACACATCATTTGCCCAGATATTTCTGAATCTTCGGCGTCAGTTCATCCCACACTTCAAACCATGGAACCCAGTGGAGGTTCTACCTGGAAAGCTGGCAAAGATCTGCAATGATCCTTGTGGACCTGATTTTTACCAAGAAAAGATAGATTTTGTTAATTGCTGACCTTTTCCTGAATTTTCCAGTTGAGGAAAATAAAATTAATTGCCTTACAACACCTGCTGTGCCTCTTTCACAAGGGTTTTTTGGAAGTTGCAAAAGTGGGAACAGAGAGGACACTCGGGACAGCCTGTAAATCAATACAACATCCCCTCTACGACTCCCCCTGCAGCGACGGAAATGGGCAGAAAAGGCCTTTCATGTCCAGGTTTTCTTTATTTTTATTTTTTTTTCCCTCCCGCTGTGATGAAACCCGTCCGTCACTTTTACGAGCCAACATAATGGAAACTGTCAGGCCAGCCTGACCCGACAGCAATTTGTTTTCTGCAGTTTAAGAGGCAGGAGGGTTCTGGCCTGGGAGGGGTGATGCGAAAGGCACGCTGACAGCGCGGCACTCTGGCTCTGCCTGCATCCCTTGCAGGCAGGAACACGTGTGTGATTGTACCAGATGACAGAGCAGATATTGGGATGGACAGGAATGCATGAAACAGATGATTTTTTTCTTTTTTCTTTTTAAAAAGGTTTGTTTTCTTATGTTTTGTTGGTATTTTTTTATTTCTTGTTTTTCCCAAGTGCTTAAAGGCTTCATCGTCTTTTTGCTAACTGCTCTACAGACAACTATGGTGAGCACCTGACTATCAATAACATTTTAGAGACAGCAGATTCAACATTGTAAATCCAAAAAGCTCCCGAGCACAAAAAATATAAGGAAGAAAAACTACTTTTAAAAAAAAAAATTAAACATTTTGACAGAAATTTTCTCCAGAAATAATTGTTTCTTGTTTCTCAACTTGCCACTTTCTATTAGCAAAACCACTTGACAAGCTTCCTAACAGAAAATGATTGTCCTGCTCTGCGTTCACATCTACATCCATCAGCTGTAGACATCCAGCAGCTGAGCTCTCTGGTTTGAGTCAGTCATCTGCAGTTAATGAAACAGACAAATCCCATGGGACACAAATTCCACCCAGGTGACATACCTATCTTAGAAGAATTTCAGTTGCCTTGTGGAAGCGCCGGATTTCCTAACATAACAGCGGCAAACACCAGGAAAAATGAATTTCACCCTTCAGGCTCTGCAATTTGTTGTATGTTTTCCCAGTAATGACAGCGCCATCAATCTCCACAGTGGAAGAAACAGCCGCAGTAGGAAGGAGGAGGATTTATATCACCTGAATATCCATGAGATCTGGGTGTGGATCAGGACCTGGCTTATAGTAGGTGCTGTGCAATCACCAGGACCAGAGGAGGCCCTCTTCTTCTTCCAGATCTCAGAGTATGTCACTACAGCTTGAAATTCACACACCTGACTTTGGCCCTAATATCCCCCATACAGTTACAGATACGTCCTCCTTAATTCTCCCACTCCGTAGTCTCGCACATCAGCCACAGCGAGTCACCAGTTGCATCCAGCTGACACAGAGGGGTCACAGAGCAAGACCGAAGATTAAACTACATGGGGAGGCCGCCTTACAGGTTAACGTGCTCGAAGGAAGCTGTCTAGGTAACACACATCAACTACAGCCTCTGCTTGGGAGGCAAGTGTCTGGCTACAGATCTTGTTGTCCTCGTGTAGAGGAGCAATTAATTTCAGAGACTTCAGGAAGGCTCGGGCTGTTGGTGCATCTCATGGTGCAGCTCAGCAGGTTTCTTTCAACATTCTTACTCTTGTTTTTACATAGTCAAAAAAAAAAGCTAACCGATTATCAATGGACAAAGCACAGCTGACCCCTCTGTACATGGGTCATAGAATCATAAAAACATAAAATCATAGAATCACCTAGGTTGCAAGAGACCTTTAAGATCATCGAGTCCAACCATCAACTTAATACTGCCAAACCCACCACTAAACCATGTCCCTCAGCACCATGTCTACACATCTTTTAAATACCTCCAGGGATGACGACTCCACCACTTCCCTGGGCAGCCTGTTCTACTGTTTGATAACCCTTTCCGCGAAGAAATTTTTCCTAATATCCAATCTAACCTCCCCTGGTGCAACTTGAGGACATTTCCTCATGTCCTATCACTTGTTACTTGGGAGAAGAGATCGACCCCCACCTCTCTACAACCTCCTCTCAGGGAGCTGTAGAGAGCGAGAAGGTCTCCCCTCAGCCTCCTCTTCTCCAGGCCAAACAACCCCAGGTCCTTCAGCCGCTCCTCACAAGACTTGTGCTCCAGACCCCTCACCAGCTCCGTTGCCCTCCTCTGGACACGCTCCAGCCCCTCAATGTCTTTCTTGTAGTGAAGGGCCCAAAACTGAACACAGGATTCGAGGTGGGACCTCACCAGTGCTGAGTACAAGCACTTTACCTCATTTCATCCCTCCACTACCATCTCGGTAATCCAGGGCTTGCTGGGGCCACCAGCTCCAGCCCAAAGTTTCTGGTACACTATCCAAACTCCCATCACAGGAGGACAGGTTTCTCTTACAGTGTCACCTGACAGGACCGCAAAATTAGTCACCACCAGATGATTCATGGGAGACAGCACGGCCATCTCAGCCTGATGTTCAAAAACTGAGATTGAGGACAGCAAAAGACAGAATGTGTTGTTATTTTATGAACTAGATGCAACACCGGGTTTTTTTTCCACCTTGGATAAAAATGATAAGTCTTTCTGGGGGATGGTCAAGGCATTCCACCTCCTGCAGCCAACGGCACTGGAAGACTGTACGTCTGACACTGCATCCAGTTTGAATCTTCAGGCATTTCCATTCAGCTAAACTGTAGGAATGGAACAGGCGGTAGCCAGAGCCCAGAGTGAAACTCAAGCTCCGCTCTCTAGAGTCACCATGGTACACTTTATCCAAACCACAACATCCTACTGACAAACATTTCGAAAAGTCCCCAAGGCTCCAAAAATCCAGCACATTTTGTCACATGGACAGACACACGTACAGGTTAATTGGTAAGGTTACAGATGTCCCTAAGGGGAGGTGGTGGTGTTTAAACAGGATGGAAGTTTCATGAATTATTAATTTTTGTGTTGACATCAACAAATATTCAGGTCCTGAGCAGGTTTGTGGTGGTTCCTACAGCTGAGAAAGGCAGAACTGCACTGTAACGAATATGCCAAAGTCTTGTCAGTGTGGCTGCTGGCAGGAGCAGACCTTGTGATTACCGAGCTCTAAAATTTCCACACAGTCTGTGATACATCCTATGACTAGACAGGGACTCCCTGCATGTCCCGTCGTTGACGTTGCAGAGAGGAGGGGGTCTGCTGGTATGTAGCTGTGACTCTTGGGTGGCTTTTTTTACCTGAGAACGGGCTACTTTTGTTACATATTTTTCTCCGCACTAGTGATGTGAGAGGTTGTGTCCAATATACCTATAAATAATTTAAAAAAAAAAAAAAGACAAGAGGGCTGTTTTGGCTTTATAATGTAGTTCATGTGGCTTTTCTGCTCCCTGTGCAGCTGGATGCGGTGGCCAAAAGAAATAGGAACCGAGTGTCGCCTTACAAAACTTTCAGGCAAGAATACATTTTGTCTCATACAACCCCACCACCTCCCCCCCCGCCAAAAAAATAAATATCTCCAATAAGCCTGGATCCTGGTTGGCTGCGGGTAACCACAGGAGAGGAATCGGGACAATAATCTTGAAATCTGAAGCAAGGCTGACCATCCAATGTCAGCTGATTTCCTGCGGCTGAGGTCCTGTCTGCCCATCCAAAGCTTGGCTTCCTGATCAGCTTAGCAGCGGTAACGTTTCCTGGACCTTTTGTTGAGCTCTGTGTCAGGATGGTAGTTTTAGAAGGGGGTTATCTATAGGGATGCAGTGGGCAGTGAGAGGCAGCATCGCTCAGTGGGGAGAACTGGTACCCAGAGGGTGCAACGAGGGCTCTGCTATTGGCTCACTCTGTGGCCTTGGAAGGGTTGTGCCCAACGTGGGCTCAAAGCCAAGATTTTTCTTTGGCTTTATTTTTTTTTTTTTTTTCTCCCAAAGCCAACAGGAAAATATCTGTTTCTTTTACACGTTCTTAGTGTATTTGTCTTGAGATTTACAGCTTTGCTGCTGCTGCTCAGCCTGTTTCAACAGTTTTGAAGCTATTGCAGTTTTTTCTGGTGCCCAAACTCGCTGGCTGTCCCTGCTGCCTGTATGTCAGATCTTACTTGGCTTCAGCCTGTCGTGAACCTAGGAAAAAAGACAAGGAAAAATTATGAGTCTTTTATGCGTTCTGCTTCTATAAGCCTCCAGAACATAGGTAATTGTTCTGGAAAATTGTAGTAAAGTTAACCAAAAACTGTTAGATAGAAAAATGGTGCATGAGGCTTGGCTGTGTGCTCTCATCTGTTGGAAAAGATGCGGTTTAAAGGCTGAATGTGTATATATGGCTTCTGCAACAATGTACAACTCAGGCAGATAACAAATAGATACTACCAGATGAAGACAAGGAAATGTTACGGATTGGTGCAATAAGCAACAGTCTCGCTACTTCGGCTGCCGGTCAAGATCCTCCTCTAATTCAGGCCCTGGACCTGGGACAAGGAGCCGAGAACACGATGCTTCCGAGGAGCTGCTGTGTTGTGATCGTGGTGCAAGCAAGTAGATCTGTTTTCCATAAATATTTCCGCCTTGACATGCTGCCCTTTGAGGAGGTCAGCAGGGAGTCATACTTGAAAGGAAGACGGGGCTGTTGTTTTGATTGCCGTGTGGAACAGGCTGTATCGAGCTGCAAAACTTCACAGAAAGACAAATCCTGAGTATGGGCTGGAACATGACACGCATTTTCATGTTCACTTAGTGTGAACAGTTGAAGTTGCTTTCTATTAATAGTGGTGATGGAATTGCAAAATCTATGCAAAGGATATTTATTGTGTCTGCTGTAGGACTTAATTTACCGGCAGGTGAGGTAAAATCCGCATCTGTTTGCTCCTGAGATAGAATAAAAGTCTTCATAAAAAACATCTTTTATTCCTTCTGTAGCATACACCTGTTTGCATCAGAAGGCTCTTTAATCCATCAGAGACGATAATACTGAAATACTAGAATTTGAAGTCAGGAAGTCCAGAGTGGTAAAAAATAAGTGAGGATAATTTATTGTGGGAGAAGTGTTCACGGAGCTGTGACTTACTGTTTATTTTCAGCCCTGATCATGTACCTTTCTAGAGTATATATGTTAGAGTTCAACGGCAGATTTGTAGATTATATTCAGAATCTGTCAGGTAAAATTCCATGGTCCAGTTAATGATGGAGGTCAGGTCAGTTTAGCATATCATAATGGTCTTTCCTGGCTTTGAATGTTATTAATCTATGAAAGTGCTGAAAAAAATTATTCTATAGAACAGCCTCACACACACAGAAGATGGTCCTCAAGTTTTGCTGGTTCATGGAAACAGGTAAGTGTCCAGATATTTACTTTGCCTTCCCAATACTGTATTGTCAGTGCTTTCTTGTAGCCCTGAATGATTTTGGAAAGTCTTGCTGCTTGTGTATAAGAGTTACAGAAAAGGATCACTCCTAACCTTGTTCAAGTCTTCTCCTAACCTTGACATTTGGTAGATCTTTGCTACTTTGGGGAGGGTTAGTCTGCAGTGTTAGGAATGGCTGCTCCATAGCTACATTGAACAAGAAGTACCTCAGGTTTGCCAACATTTTTTATAGGTGATAAAAGAAAAATAAAAGAAAAAGGAAAAATAAAAGAAAGAGAGAAAGAATTAGAGCAATGTGGTTTAGATGGCCTTTTTTCACAATTCGACCTCAGTTAATTTGCTCCTTCTCTGAAAGAGGATGGGGAACACAAGAAGTTGCACGGATACTACTGGGACTTTAAATCAAGGACAGTCTTAACAGCTCAGCTCTGTTCATCTGTCTTTTTCCACACACCCTCCCAAATCTTTATCTCCAGTTTGGCTTTTTCTTTTTTTTTCCCCATCCAAGACTATTTCAGTTCTTCTCCCCCAGCCCACACCACCATCACTAACATTGCAAGACAACTCGCTAACGCTGAAATACAGTAGTATAAAAGCTGCTACTGTTCTCTGGATGGGTTGGAGTTGCAGATTTTCCTTGGCAAGTTCTGAGACAATATTTGGAGGTTGTTGATTCAGAACTGTTAACTGTATTAATCATGTAACAAACATGCGCAGAGACTGCCAGGCATAATAAATCTTACTAGCGTGCAACCTCCCATCATAAACACATTGAGAAACACTTAAGCAATCCCCGAGCCTGGAAGATGATCATTAGTTCCCTATCATATGCTTTAGGTTTGCTGAATCAATCAATGGTAAGTCAAGATGATCATGAGTTGAACTCTCCAAATCATTTTCCATCCCAAGAGGCAAGTGTAAGATAAATGCCTGCAGCCAACTGTTTAGCGTTGCAGCCTCCCAAGAAGCTGTTTGCACATTGTAATTATAATTATTGTTGAAGCTCTTCTACACACAAGATTACCATTTTATCGTGCTAAGATCTGTATAAAATTTGTAATTCGCAACAGGCCGTCCCTGTCCTGAGAAACTCCTAGTCTCAGTAGCAAAGAAAGTACTGCCTTATTCAGCAATCAGAGTGGGAACTAAAACACAGCCAAATTAAATAATTTGCATAAGATTAGTAAAGAAGGCAATAGAGTCAAGAATTAACATAAGTTTTTAAAGTTTCTTTCTAGCTCTTTGATCAAACCCTCTAGGGCAGCAGCAAACAATTCCACTGTGGAAACATTAGCCTGATGGAAAGACACAAAGACTTAAGGAAGCTGTCAAGTCAAGTTTCTCAGATTTTAAGGCCTAAGTGGAATTAGATCATTTAATCCGATCCCCTACTCCTCCCACAATATTCTATTTCACCCAAACACCCTTTTCATGAACGATACCTTTAATCAGACACACTGCTTCGGTTCTCACTACAATCCTAAAACGAAAACTATGTTGGACACCAAGAGATCCCTCACACCTGAAGCTGTGATTTGCCAGGGAGTCGGATGGGTTATGATAGGCCTGGTGGACTCGCCTCTCTGGGAAACTCATCTGAACCAAGTGCCTTCCAGTTCTGACTAGGGGAGCAACTTCCTCCTGGGGAATTTTTTTGCCGCTACCAAAGACATTCCTCCCACCCCCCCAAATATTAATGACCCAAATGGCTTTGAACATAGAGGCAAGTCGTGTTGAGAATGTGCCTTGACTTAGCAGTGTCTCAGTTAAGAAGTGTCCATAAGCTCTACAGTAAGCACCAGCATGACTGGTCTGCATCTCAGACAAAATCACGGACATCTAGATTAAGTCCAGGAGAGTTTTGCTCTTAGAAGCAGACAGCTCTACTCATGAGACACCTGGCGTTGCTCCTTTCTGACTAACAGTGAACAAAATCAAAGGTGAGAACTGTTTTAGATAAATGCTTGGAGCCAGAAGAGGTGGACATTGGAAAAAATCTTGTCTGGGCCTGGAAATTAAACTAACCGCTTTGTGACCCTCCCGCCAGGTAAAAGTTGGAGAGCAGATGTTATACACAGGAAGCCCGGGTCAGCAGTTACATTTCAAAACTTCAAGATAGCAGTGCGTAAGGACAAATATATTGGCTAGACCCAACTCATTATATTTACTTATTCCATTTTCTCCTACCCAAATTTCCCTTCCCTGTGCACAGGGTTTGTTTAAATGCTGAGCTGGTCAAACTCATGTGACCTTGTAGAATCAGGACAAACTTCAACACACCAGCAATATGATCAGAGCCTCCATGAGCTCTTTTTGTCTGAAAAATCAGGCTTGATTCTTCAGCTGATTGTTTCAGCAGTATCCTGCTGAATAAGATAAAAACACGGTACCCACAAAAGATGAACTCTACTTTTCATTACTATGAAGGTAAAATGGATATATCCAGAACATGAATTTGCATTGATACCCTTGAGTGTGATCAACAGCTGTTGTAACAACACTGTACCACCCACCGGTAGCAAGTTGTTGGAAGAAAGAATTCAGTAGTATCTTTTATTCCTCGATTTTTATTTTTTTTTCCCCACGTACACTGGATTTTTCATGGCAGGGAAACAAAACAACTCTGAAGACTTGGAAGAACAAACAGGAAAAGCTCAAAGACACCTGGCAAATACATGGCAAATCTAGAGAAACAACCCAAATCCCTGAATCCACCTCAGTCCTCAGAATTTGGCCTTAAATGCATTTAAAGTGTCATATACAGACTTTTCATTGGCAAGGTGCAACAAGAGGGACACAAGAGTTTTAGTTTCTGCGATCACTGTATCTGTGCTCAGTACCTTCCTCAGCATGGTTGTCTGTGAATCTGAAGAGGGCTTTCGATTCAGCCGCAGTAAACTGGCACCTTTGCACCAATAAGGGAAAAATAGAGTGAATGTAATAAGTGAATAAAATGTGGCCTGTGTCCCTAGCTGAGTCTGTTCTTCTACTGCTCAGTTGACTTCGCATGGTTTAAGGCCTTTTCCACAAGTCTATCTTTCTTTCCTTTTCCTCCCTTTTCCTCCTTTCTCCACAAAGCACCTAACAGCTAAAAATAGTGAAAATACCCATCGGCAGTTATTGCAAGCGTCCTCCTAAACATCCAATTATCCTTCTCACTGGCTCACAGAGGTAAGTCAGATCACATTCAAGAAACGTCCACTGTATTAGGCATCTGCCTGCTGGTGATCAGACAGAACTGGCTTTTGCTTTGCTTGCAAATCACATCCAGAGCTGGGGTGTCATTAAACCTAATTTCAGGAGCAGTCACAGAGGAAAGGTTAAACGCAGTCACATTTCTCCTTCAGAACTAAGCCCAGCTGTACAGAAGAGCTTGCATAACTGACACGGTCTTCAGTTAAACCTAAGTCACATCAGCTGTAACATTAAGCCGTGGAGGGTTGCTGGGGTTTTTGGTTTGTTTTGTTCTATTTTTCATGCCTAAAAGCCTATAAAATCTTGAGCAGTTTATCACTGTATTTTTTTCCAGGGTCTTTGCTATAGAGCTGTCAGTTTAAATGGCAAAGTGTCCCCTGACTATCTTGCCTGGAAAGCTCTGCAAAGGTCTGTTTCCCATAAAGCAGAGCACATACCTTCTTCTTCCCTCACCCGTCCCCCCCCTTTTTTTTTTTTTTTTTTTTCT
>VFFE01007125.1:342067-356151 GCA_008921705.1 Burhinus oedicnemus | reverse complement strand
TTTTTTTTTTTTAGTTATTATTTTTTATGTAAACCGGTCCATCCATCCTGCCAAGTCCAGAGACACTTCTTGGCTAAAGGCTGACACCGCTTTCTACTCTCACATGAAGCAGGGCGAGTCAGAGAGGAGGTGGTGGGTGGGTGAGTTTGGGGTGAGGTTGTGAAGGAAGAAAGGAAGAGTGAAACGCACCTCCGTAACAGGCAAGGGGAAGATGGATAAATTCACTGTAACACACTGCGGTACAAAGTCAGCAGAACTTCAAAGGAAATGAGCCATAATTCAGGAGAAGTAAAAACAAACAGCCACTCTTCTCAAATCCCTCTCTCATTCTTTTTTTTTTTTTTTTTCCCCTCCTGCTTTCTAAAATTCCGTTGTAGTCAGAGAAATCGCAGTGGCCAAATACAGGGGGGTTTAATCTATTAGTTTTATTTCACCGTGCCTCCCGGGAGTAAAAATACTGTGCTTTTGAAAGACGAACACCCTCGGGAGGAGGCTCACGTGAGAGATTCCCACCTCGCACCCTCTTACAGCGAGACCAGTGCCACAGCCCTTTTCCCCTCCTTGACCCCACGTGCCTGCTGCCATCAAGGGGCTTTGAGGTTGCTACCATAAAGTAGCAGAGAGCCCACAATTCAGGGCATGCACCTCCTGGCAGGGGTTAATCTGGTCTAGTTTAGGAGTTTTAAAGTGAGATATATGAGTCTGAACCACCTAGCCCAAACCTCCTTTAAAGTCAATAAAGGGAAACAAATGAGGGCAATTCCTCCATAAATTCAACAAGTTGCTCTCTGGAAGGACCTTTTTCTCTCCAATAATTTGAACTAGGAGCCCAGGGTAACTGGCTACTGTTTAGACATCTAGCTGTCAGAGGTCTGAAATCAAGGTAAGTGATTCCAACCCAGGAAATACTGAGTATGAGCCAGCAGTGGGCCCAGGTGGCCAAGAAGGCCAACAGCATCCTGGCTTGTATCAGGAATAGTGTGGCCAGCAGGACTAGGGCAGTGATCGTCCCCCTGCACTCAGCACTGGGGAAGCCCCACCTCGAATATTGTGTTCAGTTTTGGGCCCTTCACTACAAGAAAGACATTGAGGGGCTGGAGCGTGTCCAGAGGAGGGCAGTGAAGCTGGTGAGGGGTCTGGAGCACAAGTCCTGTGAGGAGCGGCTGAGGGACCTGGGGTTGTTCAGCCTGGAGAAGAGGAGGCTGAGGCCTTCTTGCTCTCTACAGCTACCTGAAAGGACAGTGTAGCCAGGTGGGTGTTGATCTCTTCTCCCAAGTTACAAGTGATAGGACAAGAGGAAACGGCTTCAAGTTGTGTCAGGGGAGGTTTAAATTGGATATTAGGAAAAAGTTCTTCACAGAAAAAGTCACCAAACATTAGAACAGGCTGCCCAGGGAAGTGGTGCGGTTACCATTCCTGGAGGTATTTAAAAGCTGGGTAGATGTGGTGCTGAGGGACATGGTTTAGTGGTGGGTTTGGCAGTGTTAGGTTGATGGTTGGACTTGATGATCTTAAAGGTCTCTTCTAACCTACATGATTCGATGATTCTAAGACTATTCAGATGTTTAAGAGTCCATCATAAGGGCTCGCTCTCACAGATGCTTGTGTCTCCTGTTCCTTTGCATTTAACATTAAAAATACAAGGAAGCCAGAAAACAGAACTAGGCAGCAAATGGGACATTAATGACTGTAAACATATTTACACAACCTTGGTGACTTTACTGATCTGTTGTGTTCTGCTGGCTTGGGAAACAAACTCAGGCAGACCTGCTAGAGGGCTCCCATCATATCCACAGGGAATAGCCGCCCTTCTTGTACAGAGCATGCTTCTCGCTGAAGGTGCACCAGAGCATGTTCACAAAGGAGAGGAGAGAAAGAAAAAATACCGTTATGCCTTTGCTACACTCGATTTCCCCTGCAGGGAGTCATTATCGCCAGATGGATGTTGAGTTACATTATCCAGTGGATTGACTAGACCTATGTTATTCCCAAAGGAAAATAACCAAAACTGGTTTGTTTTAGAAACGCTGTAAGCTGTAACATCAGATATCTACTAAACCACTCCAGGTATAACAGGCTTTGGTTTTGACAAGATGTCGAATTATCATTTGTTTGTTCATATTTAGGTTGCGCCACTGACAGAAATATGTGTTATAGTCACAAAATTCACTAGGTTTCTTAATGACGTGTATAGGTCCACTTGCTTAATTAAGGCTAAATGTGGAAAAAACACATGTTTGGCCAAGTGTTTTCTTCTTTGGTAGTTTATTATGAAGGACTGCTCTGCTTTATTTTTCTTTCCCAGCATCTAACCTAATCACAACACCTGTAAGTAAAAGTATCCTTGCTTCTTCCCGTTCTTGATCCTCCTCACAGTTCTCATCAACTTGAATCATATGCTCAGCAAAACAGAGTTGATTTTTTTGTCCTATGTACCTAATTGCTTTCTTTCAGCAAGCCATAAAGCATCAGTCCCCAGGACCACTGTAGAATCAAGGGAGCTCTGTGGCTGGGGACCGCTGCAGAACCACCACATGCACCAGGAGGACTGAAAAAATGATCATATTTATGGGTGAACTATGGACACATTAAAAGTGGTAAGCGTAGAAAGTATCCAGATGGCATCATTCTTAAATAAGAAGCAACCAACTTGTTGACATCTGTGAAAAAGGCGTGGTTTAAGGCTGGATGGGAAACACTAAGGAAATGTGGTGACTTCATATTTCTATCATCAGATCAGACTCCTCTGAAGCAGGGTTGTAACTCAGTCATTGAAAACACCTGAGGAGGATAAGAATATGGATGTAGCTGTCAACTGCAGGATGAATGTTCTGCAATTAACACAGGCAAGAAAAAGAAAAATTCATTTATAAGGCCGGATGATGCAACAGACGGGGTACATTTAAGAGCAGTGTGCCAAGCACAGATCAAGTTGTACACAATTCTGTTTCTTTAAAGCAACACATGTAATTCTGATTGTGTCTGTTCAAAAAGATTCCATTCAGACTGCAATAAAGGCTATAAGTCTGCTCAGGGAAACTAAGAGCCTAAACAGATGAGGAAAAGACTCTTGCTTAGTCTAGAAGCACCTGAAGCATGTAAATGTTAGGAAGGCAGAAAGCTATGTATAATAAAGGATGATAGTGGTAAAAGCATACAAAGAAATTCATAGACCATAACAAATTTCATGTCAGAAATGAGAAGACTTATGTGTTTTGGAAAGATTCCCTAATGGTAACAGAGGGGACAAGAGTCCTTAATGGTCTTAAACCAAAATTTGATAAACGCAGATAGGAATTGAAAGATGAAATTGTTTAATATCGTTCATAATTGCATATAATGCCCCCAGATACCCTTTTCAGTCTCTTGTGGTTATTGAGTCTGATCTCCTGATTCGCACAAGGCATGGAGCCTTATCTGTGGAGCTCCTTGGGATGCTCAGTGAGGTACCAGTAAAGAACTTCTAATTTTCTCTATAAAATTGCGAGACTAAACTAATTTCACTTGATTTAAAAGGGCCTTTGACTAACTGGAGTTAAGTTTGGATGAGTGTGAAGATGCACCATAGGATCCCTGACCGCCTTCTGTCAATAATGTGAGCTCAGAGCTGTTCTGCCAGAAGACACCAGTTAGTGCCACCACCTCAGGCAAATTCCATTTTGAGGTTGGCTGAGATTTTTCCCATGCTGTCAATCAAAAAAGGAATTTACTATTCCTCTATGTGCACGCCTCACCTCCCTTCCTAAAACTAAACAAACCCCAGATCAAGCTCTGGAATCAGAATTGCTAAACCTTGACACCATTGCAGATATAATGGGTTGGTGGCCAATCAGAAAAGACTCATAGATGGAAAACGAAGCCGCAGTTTTAGGTATTTTATACTGCCAGACTAACATGGAACAGAGATTGATGTCCAAATCAAACTCCCGTGTGGAGAAAGAGAAGTTTCCCAAAGAGTTAGCCAGAGATGCTTGGTCTGGAGGGATTTGCAAATCTGAAGGAGGATTTCAGGAGTTGGCTCCTGGGCTGAGGTTTTCCTGGTGTTAGGGGGAACTCCAGCTGGAGTAAATGGATAATACTCTGCCTTAAGTGTGTCCTGCTAACAGATGTTAGGTTTTCCAGATAGTCTTTTGTTAGCAGAACAAGACAACTCCAACAGGCTCAGGTATCCTGCTGACAGGGTGCTTCAGGGAGGGGAAATATAGCATGATAGTAGGGGCAGCCCAACCAGCAGGAATCTCCAGGCAAGTCCATATGACAAGGCAGATCCATGGTGACAGTCAGTGGGATCCTTCTTATTAATGTGTTGTCTTTTGGTTGCTGTTATGTTTCATCAGTTGTATCTAATTGTGACATCTTGCACATATGGTCATATGAAGGTGGGCTGAAGGTTCCCCTGATAAGATGACAGAGTTAAAATGGAAATCCTTGCACCTCTGTTAACGCAACACAGCATTTCTCCCATTTCGCTTGTTTTGCCTTATTACTATGAGAGGAGGTTCTTCCAGCAACTCACTCTAATTATTAGGAAGCTTTTCTTAACTTAAAGCCTACATTAACTTACGACCAGTTTAGACTGATTTATTATTATGCTTTCCACTTCAATGCTCTAATTTACTCATGAATGAACCCCAGACTGCTTCTCAGCAGCACTGGTAGATTACACAAGACAAAAATTCCCATATCCTTCCAGACACTCACTTTTCCATTTCTGGGGAGTCCTATTAGTCCTTTCTGTACTCCACTGCTAGTATGAATTCACCTTTCCTTGCAGAAAGCCCTTAGGCTCACAACACATCCCAGCAGGAAGGTTTTTCCCATACTTAATGTGTAAGAACTTGAGGGCTTGCATTTCTGGCCTTGAATTGGGAACTTGTGTGCTGTATGTCCAGTCTCTCCTAAATGTAGCCAGAATGTGTAGTGTATCTGTATGGAAAGGGAGAACCAAAAGTTGCCTTGTCCCACAGAGAAAAAGTTTCCTAGCAATAAGTAGAAGTGGAATAATGATCCCACTGTTCAGACACACCTTAGAAATATAATGAATAGAGCTGACAGGCGCAATTTGGAAGTCTAGAAATATATTTGTCATCAAGGGATTAAAAATGGAAAAGGCTTGGTTTACAAGCGCCAGCAGAAAATCCATTTCCTATCATGTGATGGTGGCAGGCACTGCCGAGGCCAGGATGTGATTTACCTTTGTAAGCAGTCCACCAGTCCCATCTGGGTCTGTCCCGGAGCTATCACTGCGTCCCAAACACTCTCTGACACGCTCTTTGAACCCACGGAGCAAAGTTTATACTGTAGATTAAGTTTGCTTAACATTAACTCCCTTCCCCACCCAAAAATTTGACGTCTTCTCCTCTGATCCAGGAAATGGGAGGTCAGAGGACAACAACCCAGCCAGGCATGGGAGAGGGAGCAGTATCCTGACAACCAGGGGCACTGGCGGGATGCTGCTGTCAGGGCCCCGACGGCTGGAGATCAGTTCTTTCGATACCGACAGGAGACAGGTACTGGGCATCTCCAAGAAGTCAGTTTACCAAATGTCAGTGTTTTTGATACAACGGCAAGAAAGGGCTTTACAGGATGTTCATGACCTCATCCCTTATCCTGAAGCTTGTCGGCTCTTTATAATCTCTGTGAATGTCGAAGGGAAACTGGGAAAGACCGACTTGTTCTTCCTCAGATCATAGTGAAAGTGCTGACTGATCAGTTTGTTCTGTCTTGGGATATTTCCTGGACGAAGTAATCTTATGTTTTATAACTTCGTGGCTGTGGTCCACCTCTATTCAGCAAACTTTCGAGTAGTGCTGGAATGATACAGCCCATCCATATCGACTGCTTGCTGTGCTGCGATTCACCAAGCATCGTATTGCTGCCAGACTAAAAAGCAACCAGAGAGGCCCTGGCTAGAGTGTGGTCACCCTTAATCAAGTTAGTTGACTGTTATGAGAAGTGGAAATTAATTAGTGCTTATTGGTTTTGTGGGTGGTAAGTAGAAGATAGGTTGCATATCCAGGCATCCTATATGGACTGGAAACAAGGGAATACTTAAAAGCTGTAATAAAAATACTCTTCTCTTTGCCTCCTAGACAGAGAAAGCATCCAAGAAACACACCCTCCTTCACAGAGCTCTTTGAGGCAGACACAAGCCCTTTGAGAATATTGTGCTCTCACGAGATACTAAGGGGATCTTTCTGCTGCTGAAGAGTGGGAAACATTAGAATGAGTTTCCTGGAAAGGATGTGGGGTTTCCATCAGTGGATGTCTTTATGAGAAAGTGAGATAAACATCTGTCAATGTTAATATAGGCATATTTGAACCTGGCTTATAGAGGTCCTCTCTGAACACAGGGTGATTCAATTGCCCTGTGCAGAATTCATGTGAGTCTCAGTGCACCAGTTTCTAAGGAGAGAGACTTCTTGATCATTTAACGGCCAAAACATCATGCCCTGTCATGACATTGTAATCTCATTTTGGCTGGGAAGCACCTGGAGTACATGGAAAGCCCACGCAGTGAGAGCATCTATATATCAGCTGGACCTCTGTTCACCTGAACCATGTAACAATAGTCCAGGAGGGTACCATTAGGATGGACCTACCATTTTCTAGGTGATGATAGAAACCCTGGTCCTGGTCCTTGCAGACATAAAATTCTCAGAGACATCTTAATTTGTGATCAGCACAGTATTCACTGCGTTGCAGTCCCGTTCAAGCGTGTTTAAGCCATTCTTTCACAAAAGGTTTGTCTACTTTGTGTGTCATGAATCATGTTCAAGCACAGCTTTCAGCAACCACCAGCATCTCTTTTTGCTGTCAGAGTGAAATCGTGGTGCTGCATCTCATTTCTCATCTTCAACTTTGGAAGAAGACTGAGGGAATCGTAGGAATGGTGCTTTTTCAGTGCTGTTGATTCACTGTGATATTCTGATAATTGTTATTTCTTTATATTAAGGAAATGACAACGAGCTCCATAAAGGAAATAGGATCTATGGTGTTCGTTTTTTGGTTTTTTTGGCTAAAGCAATGCACTTGCTTCTGTCATGATGAGTGTGATGTCTAATACAGTTTAATCTGAGAAACACCTGAAGTCAACCATAAGTGTGAGCAGAGTGAAGGAGGGCATAGGAGGTGCTGTGCATTTTCAGCAGTGCTGCCAGCTGAGTTGGATTGTCTGGATTTAATGATCCAGCCCGGAGGGAAGGACAGTTTGACCATGTTTGTGCACCATTAATATATCCAACATCCTAACTTGTACACAGCAATAAAACTGGAGGAGGTTGTCTTCCCCTTGCAGATCCGACTCTAGAAAGGCTGAAGGAAAATTAAACAAACCTCTTTTCAGTTTTCAGCTTCTGATTGATAATACGATAAATCATAAAATTATGCTCTCTGAAGTAGAGGCATTTTCTATCAGAACTCTTTTTATCACAGTTTTTTGTTTGGAAGACAACTCAATACCATCGTCAGCTATGCAATGTTTTTTACAGTATCTTCTTCAAAAAGCCTCTGTGGAGCTTGGTCGAAATGTTTCCACTCAAACTGCTTTGTGATAGAATATTAAGATTCTTGGCAAAAGAACTTTTTCATCCTTCCAAAAAGTGTTTGCTTTCCATGGCATATTGCAATATTTGCAGTAAAAGGAAATACCTAAAGACCACAAATGTTCCCAAGGACAAAGAACAGTAGTACCTTGTGGGAATTGTATTTTTGGTGCCTCAAGTCCCCCTTCCCTGGTCTGGGCCAAATTTTTCAGTTAGACTACATCTCCCATGATGCTGCAGTGCCAAGTGGTCTCATGGTGTTCCCAGGGAGGTGAAACTACCAGTTATTTGCTGTCCAGGCAAGTGAGTGGGTGCAGAAAATATTGGTATTACAGCCCAGTGAGAAACTGCTACACATTTGGAAAATGTGCATTTTCAGGCTTTAGCCAAAAGCTTTCAGTTTTCAACTGAATGAGTTTTTACCAAAAATCGGTGTTTTCTGTGGAAAAATCAACATGACATTCTAACCTGCTTGGCTTTGAACTACAAAGCCAAAATGAATCTCGGAGGAGCTATACCCAAAGGAATGGATTTTCAGCTGGTGTCAATTAACGTTACGAGCACTTGTTGTGAGGGGAGCGATGCTGACTTAGAGGAGCTAAAGATTAAGCCAAAGTTTTGTAAAGTACTTTGTGTTCTCCAGACAAAAAGCAATACATATTTTCTCTTTAAACCCTGGCTCAGGCAGAAAATATGGAAGAATACACTGTTCTTCTTAAAAGGGTCTTTTTAAATAGCAAATTATTTCACAGTTCCCATTCTTTTGTGCTAACTTTAATTGATCTAATTTTTTAGAGGTGTTCAGTTATGATCAATGTCATGTATAATCAGGAAAGAAACTGAGATTCTGGTTTTATATCCATGTTTTCATGGTCTTGGTATTATGTTTAATTTAGTATCTTGAGGCTTCTTGCTTTCTGTACCCATTTCCATCTACTGCTTTCTGTAGCGCACATGAAATTCCTTCCATGCTGTCCATAATACAGGAGGAACTGCCTGCAAACATCTTTAAAGGTGCTGTATTGATCTTTCGAAGTCTCCCTTACAGCACTCCTTGTCTTGAAGTTATACAGACAACTTGATGACAATTAGTTTTCTGATGTAATAGTCATTGTGCTACTCAATAGATTGGGATTTACCTGATCAAAACCAGACATATGTCTGTATTGTATGTATCTACATCTAAAACCATCTTCCCACCCTCTCTTTCTAATCAAAGGAGAGAAATGGGCACTTTTGGGTGAGATTCAACTGATCTCTTTTGAAGTTCTCCTTTAAGATGAGGTGTTCTGCAACTTAAACTCCTTGCACACTGTTAACTATGTCTCCGTGAAGTATAAAGGGAGCCAAGGGTGACCAGGTCAGATGGAAGTGTTGGTTCGAGAAGACCATAGAATCATAGAATCTTTATGGTTGGAAGAGATCATCAAGTCCACTCATTAACCTAGTAATACCAAGTTTTGCCACTAAACCATGTCCCTCAGCACCACGTCTACCTGGCTTTTAAATACCTCTAGGGATGGCGACTCCACCACTTCCCTGGGCAGCTTGTTCCAATGCTTGACGACTCTTTCTGTGAAGAAATTTTTGCCAATATCCAATCTAAACCTCCCCTGGTGCAACTTGAGGTCGTTTCCTCTCATCCTATCGCTTGTTACTTGGGAGAAGAGACCAACCCCCACCTGGCTACAACCTCCTTTCAGGTAGTTATAGAGAGCGAGAAGGTCTCCCCTCAGCCTCCTTTCCTCCAGGCTGAACAACCCCAGGTCCCTCAGCCACTCCTCACAAGACTTGTGCTCCAGACCCCTCACCAGCTCCGTTGCCCTTCTCTGGACACGCTCCAGCCCCTCAATGTCTTTGTTGGAGTGAGGAGCCCAAAACTGAACACAGGATTCGAGGTGGGGCCTCCCCAGTGCCCAGTACAGGGGGACGATAACTGCCCTAGTCCTGCTGGCCACACTATTCCTGGTACAGGCCAGGATGCTGTTGGCCTTCTTGGCCACCTGGGCCCACTGCTGGCTCATGTTCAGCCGGCTGTCGACCAACACCCCCAGGTGCTTTTCTGCCAGGCAGCTTTCCAGCCACTCTTCCCCAAGCCTGTAGCGCTGCGTGGGGTTGTTCTGACTCAAGTGCAGGACCCAGCACTTGGTCTTGTTGAACCTCTCTAGACCCCTCACCAGCTTTGTTGCCCTTCTCTGAACATACTCCGGTACCTCAATGTCCCTCCTGTAGTGAGGGGCCCAAAGAAGATGAATCCCAAGTGTAGTCTGTCTAGCTTTTTACAGAGACATGCAGCAGTCTTCCATCCTTGTCCCTCCATGTTTCTGGAAGGATGTCCCTTCAGGTGCAAGTATTGCCGGTGGTGTAAAAAGTGTGATTTTTGGTGATATCACAAGCCATGTGTGCCGTGTCCACCATAATGTGGATAAGCATGTGCTCTCCTGGCATAGGACTGGCCCCTGAGTTTTCATGGAGCTGGGGATGCGAAACTTCAGGTCCTGCGGCAGATGCATTTGTGGGTACATGCTGAAGAAGATGTGGAATGAAGAGCCAGACATCCAGGCAGAGCTGCAGGAATTGTTCTAGCACATCAAATTCAACCCGCAGGACACAATGCCCACACTAACACTGTCTCTGTTGCTTTCAGCGTGTAAGTCCTGCTTAGGTAATCCTTATCCACACCCTCTTCCAGGCTTCCTAATCAGTGTTAGAGAAACAGTCCACATTATTCTTGGTCACCTCAGGGCCATTTTTGATCAGATATCATGTTGAGAACAGGCATGATGTAATTACCCCCCCAAAACCAAAATAATAATAATGATGATAATAATTTATTATTATTTCTCTTTGTATGTTTGCCCATTTTGGAGAGTTAATTCAGCTGAAAAGGGACGTGTTTTCAATTAAACAAAATGGGATTTAAAATGAAAAGGCACTGACCTTAAAATTAGACTGGGAGTTTTCATCTCAGAGGTCAGTTGTTCCTGGCAGTAGTGGCAATGTATCAGGAGTAAGTCGGTTTGAAAATTGAAAGCGTGTAGAACAGCCATGCCCCACGTATTTTTGCACACTTATTCTTGCCTGTCGAAACTGCAGTGCACTTGCTTTTACATGTCGCAGTAATGGGCGACATCTCCACATCTGGAGATAAGTAACTTTATATTGAAGGAAGAAAAAAAAAAAAAAGACATTTGAGCTTGTGCGGTAGTTACCAAACTTCTCACCAAACCCTTGGATTTAAGAGGAAGTTTCTGTTAGCTTGTATATTAATGCTAGTTACATCTTCGTGGATGTACGTACAGAGCCATAGCCTGTGCGGTGGGTTCCCAGTGCCATTTCATAAAACCCCTTAGGAAAGGAAAAGGAACTTTTTGATTTAAACATTTAAAATTAAGCCATTAAATTAATATAAAAAACATTAAATTAAATTCATTAACCAGTTAAATTATGGACTTAAAATTAAGTCCATTCTGGACTTATTTTTCTTTTTCTGTGGTCAGGTCCCCTAAGCAGTGGGCTGTACTGTCTTCTAGGAATCTGAACTAGCTGGGGATTCCTTTCCAACATGAAGAGGAATCTTCCTAAAAGTTGTTAGAAATCCACTGTTATTTCCAAGGTAAATGGCAGCTGCAATTGTCCAGCATGTAAGATCAAGTGTTAGAGGTCACAACCATTGTTCAGGGAAAACACTTAAGCTTGTACTTGACTTGAACCATGTGCATGAAGCTGCGGCGGCACAGGGCAGTTAACTGGTCCCAGCTGGTTCCAGCTTTGCTTGAACTGGTGGATGACAGGCACAGGAAGATGGATGAACAAATGGGCGAGTAGGTGCCAGAGAATAAGATGTTTCTCCCACGGCTAGTGAGTGGAAAGGGAGATATCCAGGAAGTTATTCCTCTGTGCTACTAACCAGTTTTTTTCCCTTTTTTTTTTTTTTTTTGAGTTTTTGGCAGATAATAAACATGCTCCAATGAAAGGGCTCTACAAAGTCTTAGGCTTAGAGCCTATAGGAAACAATGTGGCAGTTTACATGTTTAAATCCCATTGATATCAGGGTGTCGTCGACTCGTACTGCAGAACGTCACTGACCTGGGGCATAAATGATAGCATACCCGTGCAATGTCCATTGTTCGAGTAGCTTGGAGCTGCCGCTCTCCTATACTGATCAGATTCACACCATTTACTTCCGTCTTACCTTTCTCCATACCTGGAAGATGAGCAGGGAGATCCCAGCTCTGTGCAGCATCGCCGGGCCCTGCTAAAGGAGCTTTGCCCAGAAGACAATGTCCTGCTAAGAAGAGTTTGGCAGCTCTAACCTGCCACCATGCATGTTTCCGTTGTATGACCTGCCATCTCCAACATGAGCCCTTTTCCATGACCTATTGTAGCCCTGTCTCACATGGACAACAGCATTAGCTTTTCCGACAGAAAAAATTTGCAAATATGTATTTTACAGGCAAGGCTTACATTCTGATTTCTAAAAAAATGTACACTGATCACAAAGTCATATTTTCAGTATTTACTGTACATTATTTGTGCTTTTAAGTTTTACTAACCACTGTGTATGCTGACCTTCGTATCATTGCCATTTCCGATTCCAGCTGGCTGAAGATGTTGGCAAGGAGGTTATCAACCCAGATGCAATTTATTATTATTGCCTTCTCCCTTTGTCCAAACATTTTTCTAACCTGCTAAGCTTTCTGTGATCGATAGTTTCAGATGATTTTTCTTTTGCCAAGTGCCGAGCTAAAAATGTCTTTCCTTAATCAAGAAAATATCCGCAGGGGCTAGACTTTAATACGGAGTAGTATATCTAGGTCTTTTGATTAAAAACGTGACAAAAAAATTGGTAAGAAGCCACCAACTGATAGCAAATTCAGTCTCTAGTTACAGTAGTTTTACTACATGAAATATCACTGTATGATATTACAGTGCATTTCTCTAGGATGATTTCAATCCCATTGTTTTTCCCTCAAGTTTGTAGTTAGATAAATGCCAGATAATCCGTTTTGCGTACTGAACCAGCTGTACAGCTCTTTGAGAAACTGATCGAGCAAAAAGCATTAGGAAGTTGTCTCTTTAAATCCCAGGTCACGGTACTGAGTTGTGCTAACCCCATGGCAGGCTTCTTCCAGCATGACCCCACTGCTATTTGCACCAGAGCTTGTTGGGGATCATCACCTGAGGGATGAAAGCACCTTACCAGAAAGCTTGCTGGAAAGAAAAGGGCAGTACACTAAATGACTCTTTTTCCCATAGCAAAATAGAGTCAAGGAATAAAGGAAGATCTCTGAACAAGTCTTCTGGAGAAGGGCTTCACGAGGAGCTTCAGAGAGGAGCAAGTATGGAACAGGACTATAAAGAAGGAACTGAATTAGCTCTCCAGTTCTTAGAATCATAGAATTGTCTAGGTTGGAAGGGACCTGTAAGATCATCAAGTCCAACCATCAACCTAACACTGCCAAACCCACCATGTCCCTCAGCACCACGTCTACCTGGCTTTTAAATACCTCCAGGGATGGCGACTCCACCACTTCCCTGGGCAGCCTGTTCCTGCACTCGTGACAGTGCAGCAATTGTATGGCTCCTGGTGTGTGGCTTTGGGTTCTTTCATACCCCTGTCATCTCTTTGCTGGAAAAAGCCTGGAAAAAAAGGGTGGAGGAGGGATCACTTTGCTTTTGCTGGAGATCCAAGCACAAATCATCCAGAATTACTCTGCGAAAATGTTGGCGCTAAAAGACGGATGAAAGGACAGGGACAGAGGAAGGAAGGAACTGCTAGATCCAAAATAGCCAACGGGGGTGGTAATCCAGGCAAAAATCCTGCTTGTCCTGTCTGTAGGGTGAGTAGTTCCAGCAGGGCTAGGACACCTGAGCTTCCTTATAGGTACTGGAGAAAAAGAGCCCCTCTTACTGAGCAGGTCGGAAAAAATTTAAAAACAAGATATGAATTGCATCCCAGATTGCCTTGACTAGATTGCTTCAGCATCCTCCAAATATAACGATAAAGCAGAGGTTCAGGTATAACTACTTCTTCATCGCGGATGCTCACGTTTCATCAGACGAATCCTATGTGATTCTCCTGAGAAACCTCCTGTTTGAGAGGGGGCTGGGTGTTTCCCTGGGGACATCCTTTCTGAGAAGGTGGTAGCTCCAACAAGCGTTGTGTCTCAATGTGAGACACAAGCGTATTTTCATGTGACATTCGAACTGACATGTTGGTTAAGCATCCCTGTGAGTTCACGTGGAAGGGGGCCTGGGAAACCAAGAGCTCTCTGTAGGCAAATCAGAGTCTCACCTTGTAAAACTAATAATACCTCTTAATTTCCTCGGGTCTAGCTGACAAAAGTTATCTAAACTTATCTAATAGTGCTTATTTTGGTCACAATTCTTTGCTAAAGTTTTGTCGCATTAAGTAGCTAGAATTACCTTTTTCTTTTCTTTTTTTTTTTAATTAAAACCTCTATTAAAATCAGAGATATCTAGTTAATAGTTTTCAACTCTCTCAAAAATCCAGGTTTAAATGCCAAAGCAATACCC
>VFFE01007125.1:231811-342030 GCA_008921705.1 Burhinus oedicnemus | reverse complement strand
GACCAACACCCCCAGGTCCTTTTCTGCCAGGCAGCTTTCCAGCCACTCTTCCCCAAGCCTGTAGCGCTGCAGGGGGTTGGTGTGGCCCAAGTGCAGGACCCAGCACTTGGCCTTGTTGAACCTCACACCGTTGACTTTGGCAAGGGGGGTTTGCAACCATTACGTTTGTTTTCCTCTGCTCTCCCCAATTTTTCAATTGCAACAAAAAATGTTAAAGTGACAGAACTTAAAGAATGCATCCAAACTTGTACAAATTTCAGGTGAATGTTATGGGCTAGCTAGTTACTCATTCTAAGCCAACTGCTAAAACCTTGACCAGGAAAAATCTACCACCACTTTAAAATCCCAGTTACTGTACTTCCCAGTTTTCTGTGAGAGACAATAATATAAGTGTTGCAAGTCTTCTTTTGAACAGACTTTTGTATTTAATGTCCATGAAAGATTTAGCACATGAGGTGCTGGATGCAACAAAATATGGAATTCATTACGTTTAATTTTACAATGAAACCCTCTAAAGACAAACTTATCTTGACTCTCACTTAAACCCAATGGAGAAAAACAACATCTTCTATGGTCTGATTCATCAGTCCCACCTTGGACCTCTGCTTTGGACAAATCGTACATTAAACCCGTTAAATCTCCCTCAAGTACAAATGATGATTAACCCAGTTGATTAGCTTGGGTGTAGCTGTCCACAAATAATCGGGTGGATCCAATCACTAACTATGGTTTCAAGCTTTGAAAATTTCTTCATTGATTATCACTACAGCAGGGCACTAAAAATAATTTAGCATTGATCAGGCCCATTCTTGTTCATTTTCCATTCTGATTAACACTTCAGCTACTTAGTTCTGTTCAAGCTGGCTTTAAGGAATGTTTCCTCATTTATTTGTCTGTTTTATCAAAATGGAAAGGTTTCAGTTTTGTGTTTTGGTTTGTTTTGGCTTTTTTTTTTTAATACATAAAAGAAAAATATTTTTATTAAAAATACTGATTTAGTTTCTAGTTTCATTGCAAATTTCTCTTTTATTGTCTTTTTTCTCATGTTGTTCTCCTTTTTCTTTGTACCATCAGAGAAATTTTGCACTGCATTTAGATTTTGTTCTTTTTATTTGGTTTTTTTGCCTCTGTTTTTTAGGAAAGGAGATTTGGAGGGATTCAAAAAACACAACAATCCTCAAAGTTCCAAAATTATTATACTTTTTTTTTTTAATTTCTGCCATTTGCATAGTTCAGAAGCACTTTCAAATTCATGGATTATGCCATGTCTTCTGGATTTGGGGTTATCAAAATCAACATGCAAGTTTAGTTTTCATCCCCACAAGTAACCAGAAAAGAGTATGTGGGCACCCAGTTCAAAACAAAGATCAGGAAAAGGTCATCTAAATTCCTTTGGGAAAGTATATTTTCTATTAAGTTTTCTGCTGCTCTTTGAAGTCCACTTTTACATGCAGGTAAAGTTTTATGCAGACTAGGTTGTTTTAAAGAAAAATAGAATTCCTAAATTAATATTTTCTTCATAAAAACTTTATTTGTTATTCTCTTGTGCCTTTTGATGTTTATTTTCCTTTCATAATATTAGAGACAAAATAACCACAATGACTGACATCCTCCATCAACTCAAAACCTAGTCTTTTTAAAGGAGCACAGAAAATTAAATCCATTCAAACACTGATGAAACATAATGAAAATATTTTAATGTTTCCATTTTGAAGCTAGAAACCTATTTTTAAATTTCTGAACTTTTAGTGGTATATGGAAGTCTCTTGAGCAGCTTTTCCACGTTTTTATGCCCCGAGTGGCAGTGCTTGCTGATAGATTACACATAATAAAAAGATTTCAACGTTGGGATGTTTTGCTCACTCTGTCTCATTTTTTTACCTGCTCCTTCTGGCATTTTACTCTTTTTGCTGTCACTCCTTCCCTTTGTCTGCAAATGCTTGTAGACACCTTTTCTACCTCTGTGCAAGTAATCTTTTGGCTAGCTTAGTTCTCTCGCTTTGACAAACTGTTCGCAGCAGTTCTGGGAGAAATCTTTGGGAACTGTCCTCTTCATTTAATTTTACAGCTGTGGTAATTCCACCCAGCTGCCTTTCTGGATTGTATTATAAAATACCTCCAGATAGTTCCACAGTTTACTAAGTGCATAGTGTGCTTTGAAGTCAGACTGAAATACATCAGCCTGACTCAATGGGATTTCATATTTCTGATTTCAGCGTTGTCCTTAGCGACTCATGTGACTTTACCTATGAAACTGGCACCGCGGCGAACACCTTCTGCATCTCAACATCCCGCTGCCCTGGGGCTGGCTGTCACCCTTGTGGTGGACATGGTGCAGTCATAACCCAGCAATAAGGGTTGAGTTTCTTTTAGAAAAACGGGAAGTTGAAAATCAACAGGAGTTTTAATGACAGGAGAAACATAGTACCAGTGCCCGTGTCACTAAGCATGTCATCGTCTTTTATGAAAAGAAGATATGATGTACTGCATAAAATGCTAGACATAGTACTGACTGTTGCTGTCACCTTTAATGAGGGATGTATTCATCAGCCTCTACCTATCTGAAGGTTGGAAGACAAAGGTCTAGACTATGCCACTCATATGGATGGCTTTCATATAACTTGAAATACCCTCAGATTTTGCAAGGCTCAATCCTTTTGGAGTGGCTCCTAGACACTAGCTGGGTTGCACTTGGGCAGCTCACATGGCACTAGACTCTTACAGGTGTGCAAATAAATCAAGAGCTCACAATAAGGTAGACGATCCAAACCGGCAGTCTTCCCCTCTACTCAAGGGAAGAGCATTAGGTTCTTTATGAGAAAGTTTAATCAGAAAGTACGAGTGGGGTGACATCTCCTGCAGATGACGTTTATCCCTTTTCCATCGACTTTCAAGAGGGCTCAGAAGACATGTGTAGAATAGATGTCCAGCTTTTAGATAGCTAAACTCAGGCAAGACTGAGTCATGCTCTGGTGGGGCAAATTCTAAACAAGTTAAAATTATGAACAATTTGGAGGAAGAACTGTACTTTGCTGTACAGGAGTGTGGCAGTACTAGTTTTGGGTCAGAAGAGGCCAGGATGGTATATAAGATTGTTTTTGCAGTGTCTCTGCGTGTACATTGGTCTATGCATCTTGGCATTGCAGCAGCACTACCGTGAAACTTGCACAAAGGAAATTGTTTTTTCTAAATCCTGGAGTACGTTACCTAGTTAGCTTGGAAATTCAGTTTCACTGGTAAGTTGCCTGTCTCTGTTATGCAATTTAAAAGTAGTAATACCTATGATATTAGGTATTCCAAAGCAAGATGTGGGATTCAGCTCACAGATTAAGAAATATAAATTTGTGTATTGACTAGGTTCTTTCTTGACCGTAACAGGAGCTCATACTTTGGCCTCAATCCAGTTCTGCACACACAGATGTCTAGCTCCAGCTGAGATCCCCAGGACATACCTCATGACCTCCACTTGCTGCTCCAGAAAAACACAGGTCTCCTCTAGCTCCTGTGTCCCAGCATTGAGCCCAATGGGGTTGTTTCTGATGCCTCAGGGTATTTCAAATGACACTAGACACCACAGTGTGGACAACTCAGCCGAGCATACAGAGCTCACACATAGACACCTATGCTGGTGGAAACCGTGTGACTCAGTTCCCTAAATATAGGTGTTTCAGGTCATTTCAGACAGTGTATCTGAGATATCCACATGAGCCTGTGACAGCACTCAGAAGATTCGCCCTTGTTGAGTGGTACTTGAAATACCTAAGAATACATAAAATAAAGCTGGTCCCTTGCTTGTGACACATCCAGTGGCAGATTCGCCTGGGTCAGACCTGCAAAGTCTGATCAGTGGTTTCCTCATGGCAATATTTGCCACAATAGGCACTGATTGGTTTGCCAGACAAGCCAAAATATCCACGTATCCACTTACTAGAAGTCCTTCTGTCGGCTTGTCTGGAATTTGAATAAAGGCTTAGCGTAAGGCAGGTTGGAAAATGAAAGAAACAGAGCCTGCTGTTAATTAGGTTTGCTCAGAACTAATGCCTTTTTTTAATGTTGGTTATTTTTGACATGATCCTTTTGTACAGATGCTGTTGTCTGCAGTGGTTAGCACCAAGCCAGGTCTCAGATGCTTTGCAAGGTTTCTTCCAGCACCATGGGGGTCATCAGGTCACCCTTTTTCCTATTTAATTGTTAATAGCTGGTCTTGATTCGCAGTCCTGTTGTCAGATGTGAAGGCTGATAAAGGGGCTGTGAGCAGAAGAATGCTATTTTTCATCACTTGTGTTGTTTAGCAAACGTGTCGCAACATAGGGCTGAAGTGTTCAACAACCAAACCCCAGAGCACTTCGCACTTCTAACCTCTTCCTTCTGCCTCTCATCTCCTTCAGGAACAGAAGGAGGTAATTTCCCAGGTCAACATGTCCCCTTTTATTCAGATACTCTTTTGAAAGAGAAAGAGGGAGAAACAGACATTCATTTTGACCTGTGAATTCCAAGTTTAAAAGGACTCTGATGAGTAACCCTCCCCCCATTTGAAAGGCTCATTTCTAACATACCTCAGGAACGGCCAGATCTGATAGGGTATATCATTCAGAATTCTTTCATGTAGCTCATTTCCTAATCTCTCTGCTCCATCACTGGAAGGTTAATAGGAAAAACAACAAATGGGCATATTGCTGCAATCAAGCAAAAATCCCAACTCTGTTTACATGGTTACACAGCTTTCATGTGAAGATGGCAAACAGATGGCTCCCTGAACAGAAAGACACCTATATCTGTACTTCTTTTGCTTTGGTGGGAGGTAATTTCATCCTCTACCTTGTGCAGCAGTGCCCGGAGGCCAGCACGGGGATGAGAGATGCGTCGAGCAAGGTGCTACGGAGATTCTTTGCAAGAAGCCTCAGAGAACTGATAATTAAAATGAATAGTTATATCCCTGTGTGACTGAGACCCAGGAGTTTATGGCTAGGCTTCCTTTGAGAAAACAGATGGATCTCATGTCAACGTTTCCATCCAAGCTACCAGCCTAAGCATCCTGTATAATCGAAGGAAAGAAACAGCCCTTTGAAGTGAGTTGCTGGAAAGCAGTGGCCTCACCACAGACTAATCTTCCATGTAAGTTCCACAAACAGATAGGGAGATGTGGACCTGTGCTCCTGTTGGTCATAGGGACTTCTAAGCTGGGCAACCTCCTGATTGAAAAACCAGGAGATACAAGTCCTTGAGCTAAATGCTCTGGAAAAGTAATAGACTCCTGGTCCATAAAGACCAACCACAGAGTGGGACTTGATACACTCATTCATCAGGCCATAATTTTTGACAGGGTCAGGGTGATTAAAATGTTGCATGGTAGATAACAAGTTGAACGTGAGCCAGAAATGTGTCCTTGTGGCAGAGGAGGCCCACAGCTGTATTAGCAAGTATGTTGCCAGCAGGTTGAGGGAGGTGGTGCTTCTCCTCTACTCAGAAGTGGTGAGACGCATCTGGGGTACTGTGAACAGTGCTGGAGTCCTCAGGAGAGGAGTGGAATGGAAATAGTGGAGCCAGTCCAGTGGAGACCATGAAAGCAGTTAAGGGATCAGAGCATCTCTCATACATGGAGAGTGAGAGAGCTGGGTTGTTTAGCCTGCAGAAGAGAAAGCTCATGAGGATCTTATCAATGCTTATAAACACCTGATGGGGAAGGAGAAAAGAATTTGAAGCCAGGATCTTGTCAGTGATGCCCAGAGACGTGGCAAGAGGCAACGGGCACAAACTGAAATACTGGAAATTCTGTTGAAACAGAGGAAAACTTTTTTGCTGTAAGGGTAAGTGAACACTGGAACGGGTTGCCCAGGAAGGTTATGGAGTCTCCTTCCCCAGAGATATTAAAAACCTGACTGGACGTGGCCTTGAACATCCTTCTCCAGCTGGGTTGGACCAGATGATCTCCAGAGGCCCCTCCCAACCTCAGCAATTCTGTAATACTGCATTGATGTATCCAGACCCACAAAAAAGAAGGGCAGAGCCTACCTCAGGCCCAGGTGAAAGACATAATGCAAAGAGAAGGAGCCAGAACAACAGGAGAAAAATATAAGGGTCTCTATTTGGCAAACCTGCACACGCTGGTCATTGACGGTGACTAAAGGTCTCGCTAATTAAGGGTTCTGTCTGGCTGATAGAGGAAAACATTGTACGTCATGTTGCATGGACCAGGCTCCACAGTGCAGCACCTTTCGTTGCAGCAGGGAGATGTTTATTTGCAGCATTGAAGAACATAAATTCCTTAGACCAAGGAAAATAAATACTTAAAAAAAAGGAGGCAAAAGCTAAAGCAAATAAACACACCTTATATCTCACCCAGAAGGTAGGAAGACAAATCCTGGACAAAAGCCAAAGAGGAGGAAATTCCAAAGCGAGAGGGAGGGGGAAGCCCTTGACAGAGAAAATGCTGAGTTACCGGTACTCACGAAGTCTCGGGACAAAGGGGAAGATCTATTTTCTGCTCCCTTATACAGCTGTTACCTGGTTTCAGCATTTCAGTTTTGACTTGGGATGAAGCTGATTTTTTATGGCCTCACAGCTGTTAGGAGGTTTTAAACAAGAGCAAAGTAGGTAGAAAATATCCCCCATGCTGCAACGACAGAGTTCGGTACGCGCTTTGCCAAGGTATCAATGACAGCACTGAATTATGCTCGTAAATGTGAAAGATCTCATCCAAGCCATGTTGAAATCAACAAAAAAAGACTTTCTTGGACTTTGAAAATATTCGGCCTGGCCTCAGAGGTGACGATTAAAACAGGTAATGCACATATTTCACTATGGCCGCAGGAGTCACCGGAGAGCGGAATTGTAAATACATTGATAGCACCGCCCCACGTGTATAACGAGGAGCCAGCACATGCCAGCATGAAAAAAAACTTACTACTTACTCATCTCCTTCACTTGGTCCGATCTGAAAGGTCTGAGACATGAATAGACTTTTCAAACATGAGACTCTGCCCAATGTAAATTGAATGTCCAACAGGAGGGTAAACGGCTGGGCAGAACAGTGGCTATTTTTGTCAGTCATTTTTATCTGTTTTTTTATACGCGCTGCAAGACGATAGAGAATCAGTCTCTAGAATTCAGTCTCTGGGGCCAGAAGGTGGAAGTGTTTAGGCAGTCTCTCAGTCTTGACTCTCTCAAAGTTTTGGCTATGGCTTTTTGTTGCTGTCAGAATTACCTGAAATAGCTTTAGTCCTCGTTTCACTTCTGCAATGCAAGTCAGGAGACTGAAGCTGAAAAGAATGCGATGAATTGAGGGAACTGTTGGTCAGTGCTAAGGCTTTCGCTTTCCTTTTTGAATGGCAATTGGCAAAGCATTACTTAATCCTCCCGGCATTGCACATCCCCTTCATTTTTTTATTTCTTTCTATTTTTTTCTTCTTTTTTTCCTTTTTGCAGGTGAGTGAGTCTTGCTTGAGTAACCCAGAACCAGTCAGCTAATTGATGACATTCACTTGTATATATTCACCGATATATACAGATCCACGCCCACGTGTGCCTGGGTGAAATCTCATATCAGCATTTTTGCTCTTATATAAGACACGGTTACTTTTCTTGTCTATTTTCAGTGTGGTTTTCTGTATTTATATCGGTATTAAATATAATTTATTAAGTTTACAACCTTGACAGTGTGAATACATTGCCATTTATTAGGCATTGGCAAGGCATTAAAACATCTGTTTTATAAGAAACACAGTATTTTTCTGGAGATTTTGTTCCGTTAGATGGAATTACATTGGGAAAGTCTCCAGACAGAAAGCTCTGGCTCGACATCTCCTAGCCGCATTCTCGCCAGAGTCCTTGGTGCAAACTTGACATCAGCACCAGGGGAAGTTACGGGATTGCTCTTTTCCTACACCCTACTGCAACATCCAGATGACCCAGGGGAAGGAAGGAAACAGAGGGAGTGAAGCACAGAAAAGAGGTTGGGAGAGAAAGGGGCTCCATCACTCTTAGCATGCATAGCCTGTGTATGTTCTAAGGCTGGAAGAAACCATCTTCTGTCAACCTTATCTGAGCTGTGGGCAACATATCTCAAGTACTCACTCATAGCTGAAGCCTGAACGATGCCTTTAAGTACAAGTACAGAACAAGTATGACTAGAAAGTATCGGTGTAATACATGAAGGCTCTATGCACGTGGCAGCTCTCAGCAGAGGTCAAATGTGGGACTGAAGACTGAAAACTAGATTTACCAGATCTGTACAAGGAGCAACTCCAGTCCTTTTAAACCCATTTTTAATTGCAGAATCATGGGAAAGTTTGTGTTGGAAGGGACCTCCAGCAGTATCTCGTCCAACCGCCTTTGCAAAGGCTAACTCCTTTTGAAGGCTAACTGTAAAGGTAGAACAAACTCTGTTCAATTTTGAAAATGTCCAAGGATGGAGACTGTACAGTGCCTCTATGGGATTATAGGGAGGACACTAAGGAAGGACAACCCAGCTATAAAACCTGTACCAAAGGTGATAATGACACCAGCAGGCTTGGGACTACAGCTTCCAAGTGGCAACGTGCTGCAGTGAAAAAAAAAAAAATAAAAGCAGATTACCATTGAACCAATGTCAAATAAAATACTTCCGGTCAGATCAGTGAATCCAAGTGAAACATTCCAGTTGCAAGGAATGCTGAAATATTTCATTTTTCCTAAAAAATGTTGAAGGAAAACATTTTGACAGATGCATTTCCATTTAGTTAAAAAAAAAGAAGACCTAATCTTCTCATCCTAATTTATAATGAAAACAGAACTTGTACTCTTAGAATACCCCCCCAGAATCCAAAATTATAACTATTGTTCAGTATAAAGAATGTGTAAGGCCTGTGCAAAGTAGGAGATGAGTAAAGTAGGTCATACCAGATTTTCTGGACCTTGAAATCTGTGAATCTATGACATAGCAATGAACATTTAAATATATACACTGCTGCATACAAATAACCATCTCACTACCCAAAACTTTGTGGAGGAATTTGATAGATTCCATTTACTAAGAAAAAAACCCCTAAATCAAATGTACACTCTCTTTCCCATAGGTAGCTAGTTCACTTTAAATAATTGCATAAACAGAAGTAAAATCTCCCTTAAAAATCCTATATCAATCCTTGGATCATTCTCCAACCTTAGCTATGGCAGAGTTTGCTACTGCATGCTGGGAATGCACACTTTCCCCTTCATCAGACTGCTGTCTGTAACGTTTCAAAGGTTCTGGCTGTGACTTGGTGTTTTCTGCTACTGTTTGCTGGTTTTGTGTCCCTTTGGAGCAGAACGAGCACTGGCTTACAGTTCCTTGGGAGTCAATGGCTGTCTTGGAAAGCTATGAAGGACAGATAAGAAAATTGATCTGAGAGTGACTGCAGGAGGCAACGTCTTCTTTTGATGACTGTTAGAGTCCTTGGAGGATGGGCATTATGTCTGATGACAGACTTACTGAGCTCCTGGAGCCTCACCTGAGGAAGTGGGAGATCTTGTGCCATTTCTGTTGCTGGTATGTTTAAATTCACTCTGCAGACCCTGAGCACCTGCCAAAAATGAAAACATATAAGGCAATGACAATTCAGAAAATGTTGAAAGCCGATGCGTCAAACGAACATTATCCTCCTCATCTGCTTCGTCATCAACGAGCTGTAGAAAAGTACTTCAAGCCAGGTTTTGGGGAACTGCTGATAAACATCATGTACACAAGCCAGAGTATTTCTGTGTGAAAGTAGTTTAAAAGTTGGTATTACCTCTGAGTATGGCCAGTCTGCTTCTGCCAAACTAAACTAGCCTGAGGGCTGCTCTAGTTAATGCAAAAAGTTTCTAGTTATAAGGAGTCGATACTGCAGCCAGGTGTTGGCTTCCTGCCCCTCAGAGTTCAACAGGGAGTTAGAAAGAGGTGAAGGAGGAACAGAGACGGGACTGGTTGATCTGCCCCAGCCTAAGAGCCACCTAGAGAGCGAGAAGGGTGAACTCATCACTGGAGAAGCTATGCTGTTGGGACTGGAAGATCTGAGGTTAATGCAAGTAGCGATACACGTGGAACACTTTCTTTTACAATGAATATTTAGAGAAGTCCTCCTTTTTGGTCTAGCCTACTTCAGCTGCAAGGTAAAAATGGTGCCTTTTAGGGATGTGCATCAGCTACTGTGGAATTTCCAAATGTGAGGTATTGCATAGAATACAAGGAGGAGTCCTATGGTATTATTTAAGCTTATTCACTGAAAAAAACCCCAACATTAGCCCCAACAATATTCGTCAACAGCGGAAGGAAGGGTTGTGTCTTATGATAGAAGAGAGATTTCTTTTCAAATAGAGAAGCCGGGGGACAGCTTTGAAAAATGAGGCCTGACACAACCTGCCAACAAAAGTAAAGAAAGGTGCAGAAAAGTATTAACTGCCTTGAGATATACTTAGGAAATCAAGTGGATGCTGGGGCCCAACAGTTTGAAAAAATGCCTCAAAATTTAAGCTATTGTGTGGTGTGCTCCAACCTTGACACTTTAGTTATCCCTACAAGCCTTCAGGTAGAAAAGTGACTTTTTAGAGATGTATTTCACAAGCTTCCTGTAGGAACAGGCATTCAAAGTCAAGTTTGGAAGCAAAATTCTATACTCTATAGATGGGATTCACCTACCTTCACTTATCAAAAAGGTATTCAAGTTGAAATTAATCATCTAGATATAACTACTTTTTTCAACAAACTTCTCAAGTTTTTTAAAAAATGACCCACTGAATGGGCATGTTTCTCTCTATTTATTATTAAACCTACAGGAGATAATCATCTCAAGCTATTAAATGAGAGTAGAAAACAGAGAGTAGAAACGTGCTGGAGAATATCTCTTTTAGGGGAAATTGCCTTAAAAATTCAAGCAGTCTTTCACAACCTTATCAGTAGCTTGGAAAACTTGTACTCTGGTCCTACACCATCCAGTAGCCAAAACACTTCAGCTCTGGTACTCAGCTTTCTTGGTTTTGTTTTTTGTTTGTTTGTTTATTTGTTTTATTTTTTCCTTATCATCACATTTTCAACATCAGGTCCGTCGGACTGATTCTATATGCATTTGGTAGGGGAAAGCACCAATGCCAATCCAAAAATGAAGAAATCCAACACCAGCAAACCCACACTGACCCTTATTTTTAGAGGTACCAGACCAAGAATGGAGTTCAAACATCTCCTCAATCAGTATATCTAATTTTTAGCAACTGTTCAGACGTACCTAACTTTGTGTGCTGTTTAGGACCCAGAAACATCCTCACTTAGTCACTCAGCCTAGTTAGAAACAGTCTTCTTCGACAGCTTGTGAAGGAGATGAGCACGCACAGAAGCTGATCCATAAACCCATTGCCTGTGGTCTCAATAAAAAAAAAAAAAAGGTAAACCAGGGATGAAACTACATCCCAAATTACAATCCTTTCTTCCTCTTTGCTTCCCCCCACCCCTTTGCTAAGCTGGATTTCACCGGAACCTTCTGCCCCTCTCCTATTTTTCCTTAAATTATTCTTAATATCCTATAGAACAAATTTGCGTGGACTGAAGTCACAGTTCCCATCTACCAGTAGTCAAAAGACCATCCTCTGATGAGACAGGTACTATGATGATCTCTTATACAACATGTCTTTAAAGCCAGTTTTTTATCCTTTAAAGACCTATGTATCACCTTGGGAGCAGACCTGGGAGAGTCAACCAAGGCCATGTCAGGGTGAGGGGAGAAGAGTATGTGTGGTGTCCATACTACGTCAAGGATAAGGGATCTGTCTTAGCGGCCACACCACATTGCTCTTAGCTCCAGCAGTAGCAGGCAGTCTGTTTGCAGCTGGAAAAGCAAAGTGCCATCAACAACATTTACATAGTTCCCACACACCCCTGGGCTGATTAGGTGTGAAACAGGGACGGGAAATTGCTTTTAAGTGTCCAGCATTCTAGGCTCCAACTAGACCCATCCAGGGCATTTCCATCTGTGTGCAACACCTAACTCCACACAAACAGAAGTAAGCTCAAACAGAAAGGAAGCTCTGTGGTGCTACGGGGTCATCTGCAGTTTGGGGTGGCCACTCTGGAGCCCTCTTTCTACAGCTGGAAAATACTGAAGGGATTCTAGAAAAGGGATTTTGAAAGCACCTGGACAACAGTCCTGTAAAGTGCACATTCAAGATGTGTTTCGCTTTTGTTTTCCTTCTCTTTGTTGCTGTCTTACGCCTACGCTCCTGACCTGACTATGTATTTGTTTTTTCCTGGTAAGACTGAATAAGGAAGAGGGAAGAGATCAAATCTAGAGCTTTCTGCCACCTGCGAATCAGAATAAAATGGGATATAGAGGGATCCTTGTGATAATCTGCACCTGAGACACGGTTAGGAAATTTGGGAGCTCCAAGGGGAGATGTTGTGTGTGTGTTACTTGGGGAAGCAGGTGGGGTTGTGTTAGTAGTTGCTGAGATGTGGTAAGGACTTATCTTCAGCAGTTACAAGAGCTCCCCTCTTGTGAGAGGCAGAGGCCGCAGGTCCCCTACCTCCACTTTGGGTGAAGTACAGAGCATCATGGAGAGCTACAGCATGTGGGGAAACAGGTCTTTGGATTTCAACGTTTTCCCTGGTCCTACCAGCAAAATAATAGGCCTCATGACCTATTTGCACTTAGACCTAAGTCCTCATACTGTTGGCATCCAAGCTTGGGAGTTTAATACTATGTGGATAGCTTTAAAAATATCCCTGTAATGACTTGTCTGCAATCACGTGTTTCTCCGTGTTGTCTACATCTTCACTAAGAGGAGCAGATCCTGCCCAGGCTGAGCTCCATCACAGGATACCTTGGAGCAGGAAAAGAATTCATAAACCTTGTCCTCATCCAGCAATAATGTACCAGGCTCCAGCAGCTGCCCACATATAGCTTCTACCCATAGATAAGTCAAAGAAAATTATATTTTCTGTCTCGAAAAACAGGCTGCCAGGCAGTCATTGCAGTTGTAGTAAGATGATGGGGGAATGTATTTGGCTGGGCTGGGCCAACAGGGACTTCATAAGCATAGGGCCCTAAGGGTGACCCTGCCTGGCTGTGTGCCATGTAGACTTCATTTCTTGGTCTTTCAAGAAAAAGGGGCAAGCAGAATGCTGGGAAAGGAAAGAAAGGGTTTCCCCTGCATGCTGTCCTTTTTAGGCGGTGATATTTATATCCAGTGATGCACAACAGGTATCACTAGGAGGGGACTAAGATCACAGTTCCCCCCAACAAAGAGACGGCCTCGTGAACTAACTGAGAGCTCACAAAACAGTATGCTGCTGAACTTGTGTGCTTCTTCTTATTGGACTCATACCACAAGTAATCCAGTCAAAGTATGACATCAGAGCTGTTGTCTGCAACACCCCAGTGAAGAGGAATGGAGTGGCTTCAAATCCTAGAATGGATTTTCTGAAACACTTCAAGCTTGACAGAGCTAGCCTTCCGGCTGGGTTATAAAATGAAGATTACACGCATGCACACATATAGAAGATTTATTTTTATTTTCAGGGATAAAGAGTAAGTCATTCAGCCATCTATCCAGCCCTTGTGGTTGGAGACGGAAAAGCCAAAAAGCACTGGAGAGCTGATTTATCTTGTGTTACTGATGGTGGGTTGGACTGGTTGACGAAAACTTAGTCCCCTATTAGCATAAGGGATGACTGCTGGTATGTTACCTCCCTGTGTGTTGGTCTGACTGTTTTCCAAAGCTAATGCCAATGGGAAGACTGAGGGAAAGGTATTTCAGTCCCGTGATGCTCATTGCTTCAGCTTAGATTAACTACAGCAGGTAGAGGCCTAGACATGGAAACTCTGGACAAGGGGTCTACCTCCCATCTAGTTTCTCTGCTTCTGCATACAAATCTTTACAGACCATTTTCTAATACACTCTTCAGTCTGCTTGCGGTGATCTGGAGTGGTGAGACATTCTTGTTTCAGCAGGTAGAATACCCTAAACCTCATCACTTACATGGTTTAATGAGTATCCACTGTTGGCTGTGGAACATGGAGCTAGACCTCTGGGCTGGTCCCATTTGGGCATGGTTGTCTTTTTAGGATTTTTTTTTTATTTTATTAAAGAAAAAGGTAAAAAATTTTGAAAGAGCTTTGAGTTTTGAAAACCACAATCTGTTGTTAAGAACAGAAAAACCTGTTTCTAGTTAAAAGTGGAAATGTTTTCCTGAAAGTGTCTTCTCAAAAGCCATTCATTTGATTTTAATTTTTAACAGAAGTAAAAACAAGTTAAGAGGCTGTTGCGGGCCTGATCATGTGAGAATCGGTGATGGTGTTCTGCTTGAATTCAGCATAGTATGAAGGCAGGGTTAAGTGAATTGGCTCCAAGCAAATGTCCATCAGGAGTAACCTGTTTTGGATCATGGCCAGCATGATTCTTCACAAAATTGTATAAGAAAATTTGAAGCACAGAGCAATCACAACCCCTGGGCTTCTGACAAGAAATAGCTTTCCAGAAGCATAAAGCAGTTGGGGGGAATCCTAAAAGGTACTTGATTTAATATAAAGCTGGCTGCAACACATTTGGAACGGAAAAATCCAAAGTACGCGGGCAATTGCTTCATGAAGTGCTGTTCAAAGAGCTGGTATTCCAGGATACTCTGGAAACGGGAAAAGGGAGAGTGATCAAAAACAAACATACAGAGCCAAACAATACTTGTCAAGAGAAACGAGGAAAGGAAAAAGCAGAATTAATATTGCTAGCCAGAGAGTTAATAAGTCCTGAGTGATGAAACAGATGAAGTTTTGTTTCCTATAGCACAAGGTCTCATGGTTGGAGTCTTCTGTGTCTACTAAAGCGTGAGTTCAAATTAAAAGAAATCTCCTGAAATTAGGTATTTTGTATTATCTCCTACATCTTTAGACTCCTTAGTGCCCAATATGGGGCAAGTTCACCTTTTCTTTCGGTAAGGTACTCATAGATTCTCTTTCCCTTTCCTAACCACATTTTTTCATCATAACTGTAGGAAACTTAAAGCTCCCTGCCTTCTGTCAAACTTGACAGTAGTTGATCAAAGGATTCAAAGAGTATTGCAAGAAGAAGAGCACATAAACGTTGCAGACTGCATAGATACGACACAAACAATATTAGTGCCTGGAGCCTCCTGGTACAATAACGTGTCCGTTATACCAAAGTCCTGTAGTAGCAACTTTATGCCATCCACCAGCACTCTTAATCGTACCGGGGATTTGGATTCCCAAACTCATTTTTTTTGGCCATCTGGCAACAGCTATAAGAAAGCCAAAAGAGCAAAGATCTATGGGATTTGAGCAGCTTGTAACTTCCCCAGTAGATTCCTTCCAAAGATTTTTGGCAAATAGATCCAGGTATGTTTCTACCAGACAAGGTCAGGACTGTGCAGCCTGAGAGAGCTGAGAATTGGCATCCGTATAGTTGCTTCAGCTCAGAGTTCATCCAACGCTAACCTGCCTTGCACTGCGTGGTGTGGTCACAGTAGTGTCGCTCAGAGGTCTCATGAGGGTTTCTTCAGTGCTTCCTTGTACTGGGCAAACAAATATCTGACTATAAACCATTTCTACACCCCAGGATTTTTTGTAAAGACAGACACACATCATCAAAACTCTGCCAGACTCTCTGCTACAGGTTCTGTAAAGGAGCTTTGAAGCAGGTGGATGATCTCCATCTGGAATAACTATGCCTGGGCAAAGCTTTAGCGTAGGAACTGTTCCTATTCTTCCCCTTTCCTAATGCAGCTTGTTTGGTGTGGGACTTGACAGCTGATCTTTATAGTGACACTTCCCTAACAAAGGCACCTCCAAGCTGTGAAAGCTTTCTTGGCGGAACTGCTAATATATATGTGACTTCAGCTACTTTGGACCCTAAGAGGTCTGGCTGGGTCATGGTGCTGGGAAACCTCACTGGCTCCAAGGCTGCTACATCTGTACATGCAGTTCTGCAAAGCAAAGATATTAGATGCGGTTCCAGCTACAGGATTACTGTATTGTACTGTGCTCTGCCTCTTAGCAGGTTAATAAGAATTTTATTGTGCCTTTCTGGTGTAATAACCATGCCGTTAAACGATGCAAGGATTTAAAGTTATTATCTTTATCTTGGGACTATTGTAAAAAGAAAGATGAGACTTTCTTATGCTGCACTTCAGGAGAACAGACTGAAATTCAGAGCACTCCTGGGAGCTGCTACCTTATAGACCAGACAAACTGACTCTCTGTCCCCTCCAGAAGACTTGGTACTTCTAGGAAGGACCAGAGGTCCCTGACTCCCTTACACCTCTATAAGGCAATATTGCATGAGAAGATGAGATAAACGGAGGCTGCCACTGCGGGCTGGGCTGAAGGTGCACCCAGAGCATGCACAAAAACTTAGACAGCGCTAAGCCTGAAGCAGTCCCAGTTTGGTCACCTTGAAGCTTGACTCAAGAGCATTCATGTGGACAGACAGTCTGGCAAATTTGGCTTTGAGCCCAGCTTCGAATCCGCCCCTGAATGACTATGTGGTTGTAACTATTGGTTCCTAGATCATGAGCTGATATTCCATGTGTCTACCTGTCTGATGTGTCTACATGCTGACCACAGAGTGCAAAGCTCCATAGAAACTTTGGTAACTAGTCCCACAGTGTAATGGAGCTGATCAACTGAGCCATATTCTGGGATCTCCCCATGGTTTTGCGCATTTGTTTAATTGTTTGGGTTTTTCCAATCAATATTTCCTTGCATAGGTAAAATTTGCAGTTGTGTTAGTGTAGTTCCTGGTTGACTCAAGGCTCAAGAAAATGAATTGTATCCAAATATCTGGGTATGATTTGTTTTTCTATTCACAAGTCATTACTAGTTTCTTCTGCTGGTCTTCTGAGGCGGTGGCGGCAGATTTTAAGGAAGCTCCCAGTGGTCATGGAGTACAGAAGCCATGCAGGAAAAAGACAGTGAAATGCCCTGTGATGGTGGCCTATCTTTTCTGTTTTGTAGATCCCTCAACACTTGCATGTGAAGTTAACCTCCCCCATCCTTTAGTGAACTTCAGCCTCTTTTTGAGGCTTTTGCTACCATTTGTCAGTTGACTTTTACAGATCATAACCCATCACGTGTTTGCAAGCCGCAGGTTGAAAATCCCAGCTTTGGAAAGCTTAAAAGAGCCGTCTTGAGTTTGATCCAAAGCTCTTTGACCTCAGTCGTGAGAGTCACTGACTCAGTGTGGGCTTTGGATCAGACCTTGAAAGGTCTGTAGCTTTTTACCAACTGCCCATCCTCCGTGTCCCTCCTCTCTCCTGTGTTTGTTGCTCCTTCTTTCCACTCCAGCAGATGTTTTCCAGGCAACGGAGCAGGATCTTGCTTCACTTGGAGCCAGAGCCAAGCTCTCATGGTCTTGCACTGATTAATACCAATGGGAGTGGCACCTCGGAACAATCAGAAGCGGGGAGCTGGGGACGTGCCCTTCCTGCCCCTGCGCTCACTTCTCCCTAGGTTACCAAAAGCCACAAATAACAAAAGAGAAAATAAAGCCCAGACAAACTACTAAAGCAGGAAGAGAGAGAGCGCGCGCCTCAGTTTCGTTCACGTCGGCTTCCAGGCTATCTCGATGAGGCTTCATGGGAATGAAATTTAGGAAAGGCATTTTTTTCTGGCTGAGCCTTTAAGGGTGGGCAGCTCCTTTGGGTGCCCCACTGCTCGCTTTTTCTGCTTACTAATACCCAGCGATATCTTTCTTTCAGCTACAAATGTTCTGCTTCTGGGTGGGATTACTTTGCTTGATACTAAGGATCTAGGCTCCTCCATCTCTTTTGGGACCCTTAAATGTGTTGTAAAAGAACAATACTGGATACGTCAATAGAAGCATGTGTGGGGTTTATGAAGCTTTTTCAATATGTTTCTATCAACATTTTATTTCTGTTTGGTTTTTATCCAGCTCCCCCCCACCCTGCTGAGATAGCGTCTTCTTGCACCAAAACAGAACATTTTTTTCTTGAAGGGAAATTTTTTAGATCAAATAAAATCCTCATATATTCCAGCTGATTAACTTCCTTTTTGATATTCTTACTTAATTTTTACTTGCATTTTTCTCACAGGGGAATTGCAAGTAGTTTTCTAAACACCACTTGCCTCTAGCTGGCCACTTGAAACAGAACCTGAAAAAAATGCAAAATAAAAGGTTGATCTTTTAAAAAGATGATTTCTTACTTCTTTAAACATCCAACTTTGTTTCTCTCAAAAGACTAGAGTTTGTTTTGCACATTTCTTCGTGTTGTAGTGGAGAAATCTTCTATCTGATCTAGTGGAGTGGATCTATTCTTCCGGCGGCAGAACTATGAACTTCTTTTCCTTTAATTAAAGAGCCAACATATATCCTGAGACTGGAAAAGAAATTAATGCAATTGTCCCTCCTGATCTCAGTTTGTCTTCTACCAATCTACTGGTGCTTTCCAGTAGTCCAGGGCACAACAGCAGATTGATCTTCAAGACAGACTCTCTCTCGCCTCCTTCAAGTCACAGCTAGAACTCTACGAAGCCAAAGAGATCAAGGGTCTGCTAAAACGTACAGGTGTACTGTCACCTAGGAAGTATGGGGGGAAAAAAATATCACTTTTAAAGTCAACAGCACGAAAGAGAGCGGTTGGTTTGTTCGTGGCTCACTACACAGGACCTGACAGTCTAAAGGACCAGGCACCCACTTCTGCTGAACCAGGTGCGTCCATCCTGCAGCACCGTAAGGCTTAAACTCATTTGTATAGTCCAGGGTCAAATTTCACATCCGGTCGCTGTTTATACCTTACGGATGCTAAGCAGAAACCGGAATTTAAATTCTACGGTAACAAATTCCATTTTGGTTCACTTAAAAAGGACGTTAGAAATACCTCTTTAAATTATTTTTGGGGGATGACAAAAGTTTATGTCTGGGTTTGAAAAAGCTTTGAAATAACATTTCAATTAACTTGAAAAACATTGTCAATCATCAGTTTATTCTATGAAACATAAAACACTTTTTTTCTCCGAAGGTGAAAATATTTATCTTAGTGATTAATTTTTTTCCCTTTTAGAAAGAGAGAAACAAAATATAGACAATTTGGTATGTTGCCCTGAGAATTTTCCTACAACAACATTTTCCAACTTAATTTGAAATATTTCAATAATTACAGTTACAATTCTTGATATGTGCTTCTTTACTATCTTTCATTAATAGTACATCTAAGTAAATGATCAGGTAAAGAGCATAACTTGGGAAAAGCAAGACAGATTTAAAATGGCATCACTAGAACTTTGCTAGCTCTCTGTTCTCCATTGGAAAAAGAACTCTGATGCCTAAACTAAAAATCATCATTTTCTTTTATTTTCAATGCCCTTGGTATGGGTATGATGTTCCCTTTCCCTCTCTTGCTGAAATTATTAAGGATCTATGGAATGCAGTATTTTGGTTCAGTGATTATTATTTTTTTTGACAATGAACTAAAAAAAAAATCATAACATTTCCCACTGTTCTTTCTTATCTTCCCTCTTTTTATTATCAGAGGGCAAAAAAGGGTAATAAATTTTAACACCTCCACAACTTCACACCAAAACAGTATCTTTTTTTTTTATATAGTTTAAAACCTGACAATTTTTAAATACAATTTCCCATGAAGTCAAATGCTTTCTTTTGCTTTATTATGTGTGAAGCCTCTGTCAGAAAGTCTCCACTGCTTTGCAAGTGGGGCAGAATGCAGGAGTCTCAACCACCTTCTCTTACGATCAAGATCTTTCTGTGATTTTACGGGGCTTTAGCTCAAACCCCACAGACTTCGTCCAAAGCCTATTGGAATCGGTAGAAAGAATCCCATTGACTTTGATGGGCACTGGATCACTTCTTATATGAATGACTGAAAAACTCTTCCAGATGAGCGTTTCAGCTCAGCACTGCCGAAGTATCCAAGCTGGGAAAACTATGTTTGCTGGAACGTTGCTTTAGGGAAATCAAATAAGAAAAGAAATTACCAAGCTTCAATCAAAATTAAAATGGCCCTTTAGAAAACAAAAAAATAAACCTCGCCATCTGTGACTCTCTCATTTTACACAACATTTTTATTAAAAGCAGGCGGCTGCTTCCTCTCCCTTTGACTAGTTTAAGCAAGAAGAAGATGTTTATTTAACATTCATAATTTGTTTACAGCTAACGAACGAAATACCTTGTTGTGCATGAGTTATTAGCTCATTGCAGAATTGCTCTGTTTAAATGAGCCTTTGACGTTGATTCATCTAAGTATTTGTGTCTCCTAAATGAGAATCATATGCATGGTGAAACCAGACCTTGGCATTTCATCAGGGTGTGATTTGGGAACACAGGCTCCAAACTCTCCATATTATTAAAAGAAAAGGGGGAGGGGGGGAAGATTTTGCACTATTTTTAAAGAAACCGTTCACTTGGTAGGGTATTAGTGCTGTAGTATATTAGTGCCATAAGAAAGTTACTGATTCACTGACATTTGCATTTTTTGCTAATCATTTTTAGCCACTTGACTTGAAGAATCAGTACAGGAAACTGACTGCTAATATTGTGTATGAGAGGCCAAGGAAAGCATGTAAAGAAGAGTGTATGAGTTGGCCAAAGTCAGCTAATGTCACTTCTACTTCTATATAAGAGCGGGACAAATTGTTTGGCTTTCCATCCAAATAGCTGCAGGCACCAGGCTTCAGCTGTGAGCGGGGTTCTGAAAATTCCCAACGTCATACCTGCCGGCTTATATGCTCAGTGAAGATGATTGACACTTCCATGGCTCATTTTGCTCTGTGGGATTTCAAAAACATTTTACAGATCAGCGAGCCAGGTGCACTGGTGGGCTACATCACCCTTGCATTAATCTGGAAAGCAAAGCAGCCATGATCCCGAATAACCTACCGCTCCACCCAAACGAAGTACTCCACTAAAGTTAACGAGCATGTAGCGAGAAACGTGATCCTTGATACGCACAGTCGTAATCAGCAGCTAAATGTGCAGAACTCTCTGGGGTGGAATAACACTCCTATAGGTTTCGTCTTCCACCTCCAGAACGGTTCCTTCATCAGCTTCTCTGCTCAGTGTTTCTTTCTTCATCTGACCAGACTTATGACTTTAGCTGTTCTTAAATGCTTTCTTCTTTGAGGTCTTGGCATCATCCTAAATCAGCATTTCCGTAGGGACTTCCAGGCATCCCTACTTACCAAGAAAACGGCAAGTCTCTTACAGGGGATGCCTGTCTAATGCTCTGGTAGAAACATACTGGGCTGCATATGGCTTTTTTGGTTAAGCACCTCCCTTCCTCATCCGGAGCTCCGCTTATTGTTTTTCTTCATCCATGGTGACCTGCGACTAATTTGAGTCTCAGTCCTGAGTTTTCCAAAACTTTTCTAGACTAGATTCCTGAGAGAAAATGGTCAATTCTGGTCTCAGTTGCACAAGGGTAAAATTCAAATGTTATGCCAGGAACGTTAAGGGGAGTCATACTCAGCTTTGCCCTGAATGCGCAGGGTGTTTTTTGGTGACACAAGAGCGAGTTCTTAACTTTATTGCTCCATTTTAGTGAACGTATCTTGGAGCAGATGAATTCTCTTCTACCCTCACTTACTCTCTTCTGTTTTGGAGTGTTTCCTTGTAATCAGGCTATTAAGACTGACCAAACTAGTTCGGAAAAAAACAAGAGCCCTGTCTCTGCCTCTTAAGGTTGAACTAAAACGAACCTGTAATTTGTTCCCCAAATCTCTCCTTTTTCTTGAGAATTTGAATGTTAATTTTCCAGGTTGTTGAAACACAGTTACTTTAAATTACACAGGGAAGCTGGTTTGGCGTAAAGCCTAGACTCTTAAGTTGTTATTCATCTCTAGATGAATACAATTTATGGGTGTATTTCATTTGCTTAATCATAATTTTTTAGTGTCATTTAGTCACTGTAGAGTCTCCTGCTGCAAAACAACATGAATCTTCTGGAGATTCTGTGTCATATCTACATGTGAGGACACCCAGAAAAACTAAGGGCGTCTAAATGGCATCAGATGTCTATGGGTGGGCTTCTGCGTCTTACCCTGCAGTACAGATATCTTCAGTCTGCAGTACATTCATCTTCACTAGACACAGATGTCTCAGACCTGTCACAGCCAATGGAGATCTGTATCTCTAACAAGTGGCCCACAAACATCTAATGCCATTCGAAACCCTTCATAAGGTTGAAACCCTTCATAAGGTTGAAACCCAAATGACCTTTAGGTGCTTCTCAAGAACGGTACAGTTGCCTTGCAGGCCCTGTGTCATATCTGTCAGCTCTTGCAGTTTGGAGATGGTTTCACCCTTCACTAATTTTAAAGAAAGAGAAAGAAAGGTTGCTATTACTATTTTCTTTTTTCAAATGTTCGGTCGCTCATCTCCCTGAATTTCCTCACTCTGTCAGCAAAATCTCTGATATAATAAGCAAACAGCAGGCAGAAATTCAGATTTATGGCAGTAGTATACTTGGCAAAAGCCCATTTCCTTAAATGTTCTCAAGAGCTGCATGGTTCCTACACTCCTCCAACCTCAATGTACATAACAAATTTCTTTTGTTTGTTTTTTGTCACTTTCAAGCTGAAAGACCATAACTAACAACAAATGGTGGTTTGTTTTCTGCCATAGTTACATTATTTATGTCCTGTCTGCTTCTATAACTTTCAACCCCTCCTCTTTTTCATCAAGAAAGGCCTCTTATGGCCATTAATTTGATGCTGTATCTGGAAGAAACTTGCCAGCACTTGTCTCCCAATAGATTGTAATAGACTGGAACGGGCTTGGGCCATTTCCAGATGATTGGGTTTGTGGGTTTTCATACTCCGTCTCGTTTCGACAGAAGAGCTGCATTTTACATCTGTAGAAAAACAGATGAAGAAAAAGAGGGAAGAAAAACATAGTGAGAATAAACAGTCACCTTTTCACAAAAAATCTGTTTCTTTTTTAGCTTCCCTCAATGGCTAATCAGCTGAGTCCAAGCTTCATATATGCCCATTGGCATAGATAGGTGCCACCGAAGGTGGAGTTTGAGAAGGTGCAAAACGTAACTAAGTGAAGAAAAAGCAGAATACAGGGAAGCAGAGTGGATCATTAGACATTCTTGCTCACATGAACACCTAAACCTATCTCTCTTGCTTTACACATTGCATATATCCATTTAATTCAAATCAATACCTACTACCTGCAGCACCAGCTATGGTACATTTCTTCAATCAGTGGGAATTTTTAGGCTTATTTTAGGAAAACAAACAAACTATTGCACCATAGGTGTGGGATTCAGCATTTGGATTAACATATATACGTATAGTAGCTTAATTAAGTGTATCCCTTCTGGCTCAGCTACCAGTCCTGATTGGTACTGGTCTCCCCTAGGTCTGATGCCCTATCTATGAATCACATATGAATATTTCAGATCTCCCATGGCACCTCAGATGTCATTAAAGGTGTCTTCAGACAGAAGTCTCCATGTTACATGAATGACCAAGCTCCGTTGGTAAGACAGTGGTGATCTAGTCAGAGGATTCCAGAGAGCCATTCATCTGACCACATCTGGACATCCCCTGAAGAGGGAGATGAATCTCTCTTTAGACTTCATTAACTAGATCTCCATTCACTCCTTTTATGATCATAAGAGAGAGACAGAGATTATCCTGAAGGTGAACTCATCTCACACATCTCCAATGGGTAGGAACTTATTATACTCCACTATGATTATTTCTTTTCATTTGATCTGGAGGAATTTTAGACAATGAGGTTTATCACAGAACCACAGAATCACAGAATCACCGGGGTTGGCAGGGACCTCTGGAGATCATCTAGACCAACCCCCCTGCCAGAGCAGGGTCACCCAGAGCAGGTTGCACAGGACAGCGTCCAGGTTGGTTTGGAATGTCTCCAGAGTCAGAGACTCCACCACCTCTCTGGGCAGCCTCTTCCAGTGCTCTGCCACCCTCAAAGGAAAGAAGTTCCTCATGTTTAGGAGGCATGACATGCATGACATGATGTATTATCTTTTCTTACATCAATTGCTAGAGGTTGGGCGGGGGAAATCACCTTTCAGGCACAGAAGCCCTCCTTCCAAACCCAGTCTTCTCCTTCATACAGAGATACTTCAGCTAGGAGTCACATGTCCATCCTGATTCCCCACTGCTGTCTCACCAGCAAGCACAAACTCAAAGGCAGGTACCACCTGCCAAGGAAAAACCTAACCCACACATGATTTACCATGCACACAGGAGAGCAAAACTCTTTTAAATGTTTAAATACACAAAATTCTATTTGAACACAAAAAAGCCCTTTTTTTTACCGTTATAGTCTTTGAACACAGGTTGCCCAGAGGGGTTGTGGAGTCTCCATCATTGCAGATATTCAAAACCCAAAGGGACTCTGGTCTGGGCAACCTGCTGTAGGTGACGCTGCTTTGAATGGTGGGATTGGACTAGGTGGTCTCCAGCAATCCCTGCCAACTTAATGATTCTGTGACACCGTGATCCTATTAAAAGATTTTAAAGTGTTTTCACTAATTGGAAATTTTGCTGTGTCAACAGTTGCAGGAGCAGTGGAAGAGAGTAGCGACTTCTTGCTAATAAATTGCTACTGAGTTCTGGGACAATGAGGTTCACGAGGCAGTATTTGACTAAAAGAACTAATTGCAGTCATATTTACTGCTTAGATGTTGCCATGTAAAAGCCAGTTCTGGTTTGGCCTGGATGTGGTTGCTACTATTCATGATTTTGCCTCAAGTTATTGTGAGGTTAAAGCAATGAACATTTCACTTTTTCTAAATGTGACTTTTTTCAGCTGGATTTTTCGTAGGAGTCCTATAAAAAACATCTGACTACTTTTTTTTTCCTAGAGAAGCTTTATGTTTTTATTAACATAACACTTTTTATGGCAATCTTGTATTATTTTGGAGTACCTGGTCTGCGTGCAGAGATAATACATTGTTTGTGAGAGCAATATGGTATATATACGACTGGGTACAATTTCAAAGCAACGTCGGTTGGATTTCAGCCATCAGTAGCTAAAATCCCCTTTGGAAATGTGTCCCTTTAAGATTCAAGCCCACCCAGGAAGAATGAGTCTTTGGTATGGGTCACACAGACCAAAGACGAGTGCTGCTCAAATGAGAGATACCTGCCAAATAAATGGCAAGAAGGTTCTTCCCAGCCAAATCAGTTCCTGCCTTTTAATTAAAATCTGCTCAGAGGGTGAGATATATGGAGTAGTGGCGGTGCTGGTAGAGGTGCCAGAGAGCAGCAGGTCAAGACAGGGTGGACAGTGGCCTGATTCCCAAGAGCTCTTTCAAGGAGATTTTGTGCCCTAATGTGGAAGGTATTGCTGTGGGTGCCAGGTCTGGAAGTGTTAGTCACTCCTCAACTGACTTCGGTTCTGCTGGGTTCAGCTCCTCCTTGTCTCCCTGCCAGTTTTCCTGGGATGCTGGGGATGAGGTGAGAGCGCAGAGAAGACCATCTCCTGCTACACACATACCCTCCTTGTGCCATAAGGAAAGCCCGATTTCATAGACCCAAGGTCTTCCTATAATAGAAGCAGTAATAACAAGGTTATGTGCATTGGTCGGTTAACCTCAGGAACAGGCTGCGTGTCTGCACGGAGGCTGAGATATTAAACAGATCATTTCACCCGGTGCTTTAACCCTCTGCACAGACACTGCCATGATGACATTTCTACCTTCTGTCTTGCTCCCCGCATCAGCAGGCTGTATTTTATTTTCATTTTTGTACCACCGAGGCACTGTGACCTGAGAGAGGTTCGGTAAACACGGTGCTGTGGAGCTCCATGGACAACATCCAGGTTAATACCCACAGCCCACGTGGGGGAAGACGAGACCGAGAATAGAAGCACAGAAGAACAGAAGGGCCAGCGGCAGCCGAGCCGCTGTGGTTGCTTTATGGTCTCAGTCTGCTGTTTGAGGGACGTTCTCGACCTCTGGGAAGGGATGTGCTCGGAGTCACTGAGGGCAGAGCCATGCTTTTTGGCTCGGGGTTGCCCGCTTCCCAGGGGGGAAAGCACGTGGGGTGATCCAGCGGTTCAGGAGGGGCTGGGACGATGTGCTCTGAGGAGCCTGGCCACAAGCAGCCCTTGGGCAGAAAACTCGGTGTAGACCACTGAAACCATAATGAGGGGCCTGAATCAAAACCACAGCGGGTCCTCCTGCAAGCTCACATCGGTACCCCTGCTGCATTGCTCCAGCTCTCCCAGAACTCAAAAGCCTTTTAGGAATAAAAAAATCTGGGTTTTTTTCTTTTTTTTTTTTCTTTCTTTTTTTTTTTTTTGTTTTGCTTTTTTTTTAAGGAAGAATGCTTCCATCTATTTCAAATCATTAGATTCCCTTGTGGGGAAAAAGCTGGAGGTCCTCAAAACCTGATTTTGTTATATGGTTTCACCATGTTCTTAGGCAAATCCTGAAGGACCAGCTTTTCAAAAAGCATGCGTATAAATGCCCTCTCTTGATTGGAGAGACATTAAAATGTCTAAGACCTCTTAGTTTCAGTACAAAAGCAGAGAAATACAAAAGTGCTGTCCCCTTCTATCTTCATCCTTAACTGGCCTCACACACCAGTTCCATGAGACTTAAGAATCTGAATAGAGCAGAAAATCCAGGCTTCGGTTTAACTTTAAAAGAGGGAATAACATTTTTCTCACCTTCCACACCATTCCATAAAATGCCCCTGAGATACTAAACCTCTGAAGTGAGGGACATCATATAAAAATAGATATATAGCCCTTTGCATCTCAAAAAGTTATTGGAAAGACAATTTTTAGAAGCCTTTTTCTCCACCAACACCAATGCAGTGGTTTAAGTGCATTCGGGGTTAGCGTTGCAAAATAATTCACTACGCAAGGGCCAAGGGAGAGTCGGAAGGTTGTGACAGGTTTAAGACTTGCCGGTTCGCGAGCGGGAACTTTTCCCATGGCACACGCGATACCTTGGGCCAGTGCAAGAAGTTCACCCACTTGTTGTGACAGACGCTTAGCTCAACAGCCGGCGCTGATAGAAATTACGTCACCCTTGCAACCACACCCACCGGCAGGGGAACGGAAAGTGGGATAAATCTTGCTGGACACGGCTCCTTAGGAAACAGACCCATCTGCCAGCCCCCTTTCTTGGGGTTTCTGATGCTGTTATCTTGGACGCTCTCTTTCCTGGCTGGATAGCGACAGGAAGCATTTAGTAAGTGGGTAATAATAGTTTCACGTTAATAGGAAATAGCAGGCTTGGAAGTGGCCATATGTCTGAGAACTAGAAAGGACCCCACAGCTTTCTGAGCATGTGTGGGAATCCCGCAAGCCTTTGAAGCTCGGCCAAAACACACAGCCCGTTTAATTCTTATATAATTGCCAGTGTCAATAGTCGGCGGGTATCATTTTGTCATATATTGTTTTAATCTGGGAGCAATAGTGTCAGACAGAGGAGCACTGTGCTAAGTGGCAGAGAGAGAAGAGAGGGAACGGAGCACGGCACTCATCGTCGGAGGATCCTGTCTTTGTGTGCTGTGGGCTGAAGAAGACAGCAATCTGTCTGGAAGGAAGGAGGGGGGGGGAAGAGAAGGGCGCACAGGGCAGAATCAAGTGGTAATGAAGCAAATCCTAGGCTCATTTTGGGTTAGCCGTGCTGTCTGCAGAGCTCATCCTGCTCTTTGGCTGGTGAATTGCCAAAGCGATGGTGGCGGAGCCAGAGGGAAAGGATCTCTTCTCAGGCAAAGGAGACAGTGTCTCTTTTTGTATGACTCCTCTTTGCTTCAGTGAAAGTCCCGCTGAGTTTCCACCATGGGTGGTTCCAAGACTGCTATTTCCTATGAGCATGACACTATTATTACTCTTGTATTGATGCTGGCCAGGGAAGGTCAGTAGGACTCCAAGTAGCTTTGAACTAAGACTATCAGAAGAGTTATAAAACCAGCAGAGAGCAGACAGTACAGAGGACTTACATGCTGTCCTTCAAGGAGTTAAGTACCTATTCACACACATAAGTAGAGTAAATATTTCAGCAATCAACTGTCTGTCTCCTAGCTCATGGCATGTGTGTGGGGCTCTTCCTGCCTTCCAGAGTCAAATATATACCAAACAGAACAAAAGCTGAAGCATTCTTCAAAAAAAGTAGGAAGTCTCTGGGCTTGGAGCACTACTTCACAGGAGGTTTCTGTAACTGAAGGCCACCGAGGTTGGGAACATGGTCAGCCTTTCTTGTTAAAAATACTGAACTTTGCCTTGTTTATTTTAAACTTATCTACTAAATTCAAGGAGTAGAAGGGCCACCTTTTGTGTAGCAAATATGACACTAAGATGGTAGATGTGGGTTTCACATGCCCACAGGCAGAGGAGGGAGGAATCCCTCCATGCTCACGTTGCCCGCTGCCCTGAGCACAGCGCTGGTGGAGGGCAGGAGCGTAAGGTATGCAAGGAAGGACACCAGCGGCCTTTCCCTGGCAGCTATTTTTGCAGCAATCGGCCTGTTACAAAGCCATGCGATGGATCAGGATCTATGGCTGAGATGAGGGACGCCACCACTGCAAATTTCACAGGAGCTTTTGGATGAGAAGGTCACTGAACTGGTGGGTGCTGCCAGGACATAGACAGCCGTACGTACATCCCGTACAGAAATGTAAATGCCTTGTGGATCGTTCCACATGGAAACTTTTGCAATTTTAAACAACCTCCAAATATAGGTGCAACCTGAAATGTGTTTTAGTGAATTAAGCATTTAGGAGTTAAATCTGTCTTGCTTTAAACCATTTGCCTTCATTTCCCAGCAACTCTCGAAGGGAGCTGGGATATTTAATCCGCACTCTGAGTCCTCTGTAATTTTTTTAACCACATGATATAAAAACCTCTTCCTATTTAATAAGTGCAAGTCAGCACATCTGGCTCGGGCTGCTCATCTGCTCGTATTTGCACCCTTTTGCTGGAGTTTGACCCTGGCTCTGATGCAGAAGCCATATAAACTGAAGACCTCCTTCCGCTGAAACAAAGATAAGTTTCTAGTGGAAATCTTTTACATTTTTTGGCAGTTTTTTATATTATTCAGCCCAAAGTATTGCTGATGCAATTTTAATTCTGTTTGGGGAGCCATTTTATCTTGGTCAACTGCCATCTTCCAATCAAACCATCTTGGATATCTCTCAGATTTCCATTGCAATGCACTTCACATCCCTCATGCTTTTTATTATACTGATCTGCAAGGCAGGACAGTAGGGTCATTATTCTTCAGCAGAATCAAGGCACAGACAGTTTGTGTCATTTGGCCATGATGACCCAGAAACGGCCTCATAGAGCAGGGTACTGATCTGGTGTCTTTGAAGTCCAAGGCTAGCAACCAGATTGTTCAAGCAACTGCAGTGCCCTTCTCCTATACTTTTATACCCAATGCATAGATATGAAAACAGAAAAAGCAATTTTCAGAGACTTACCGGGGACCTTATGATAGATGAAAAATTCTAAACCCCATGGTTATTTGGTTCTCTTACGTATGCTTCAATTACAAATCCCTGTTTCTGCACCCAAGACAGAAATTCTGCCAGTAACTCTGTGGGGAACAGAGTCCTCTACTCAGGTTTGGTTCTACATTAAATGGTGTACATGATCCAGGAAGACCTGGGGGATGGTATTTCTTGCTTGCTTCTCCAAATCCTGAAGCCAAATTGCCAATTGTGTTGATATTCCAGACACTGTGATTAAATAACTGTTACTGTCTTTTTTTTTTTTTTTAATCAGATCTCTAGAAACTGCATTTATATTCTCAAAAGATCTCAAATTTGCTGGATTCTCCAGATGATGTGGTTAAATAATTGTTGATATGCTAATAGATAGGTCCTCCAGACAATATGATTAAATAATTGCTGGTGTCTTTTTTGCTAACTTCTCCAGATTCTGTGGTTAAGTAATTGTCAGCATTTTGCTTATTGAATCTGCATTACTTCTGCTGAAGTAATTATATGTGTGTTTCCCCTCCCCCTCTGGAAAATGTTATAACGTCTCTCTGAAGTGAACCTCGTGGGCCTGATTGTCCCATTAAATGCGTGTGAATTTGGTGTGCCTTAGGCAAAGGATGCATGATGAAGTTACTGAGCAAGCTAAACATGGACATGAGTTTGGCTGCCCTGTGATGTATTTCTCTGTGCGGGATTAATCCCCTACAACACCACGTTGCTCGCAATTCAGCGATAGCCTGCATCGTGCTGGCCACGTTCATATCCTGGCAAAATTGTACAAATGACTTAGAAGCAGAGGATGCTATGTGAGATCATCTCAAGCACTGTGTTCAGTTTTGGGCCCCTCACTCCAAGAAAGACATTGAGGGGCTGGAGCGTGTCCAGAGAAGGGCAACGGAGCTGGTGAGGCATCTGGAGCACAAGTCTTGTGAGGAGCAACTGAGGGAACTGGGGTTGTTCAGCCTGGAGAAGAGGAGGCTGAGGGGAGACCTTCTCGCTCTCTACAACTACGTGAAAGAAGGTTGTAGTGAGGTGGGGGCTGGTCTCTTCTCCCAAGTCACAAGTGATAGGACAAGAGGAAATGGCCTCAAGTTGCATCAGGGGAGGTTTAGATTGGATATTAAGAAAAATTTCTTCACCTAACAGGTTATCAAAAGTTGGAACAGGCTGCCCAGGGCAGTGGTGGAGTCGCCATCCCTGGAGGTATTTCAAAGCCAGGTAGATGTGGTGCTGAGGGACATGGTTTTGTGGTGCTTTTGGCAGTGTTAGGTTGATGGTTGGACTTGATGACCTTAAAGGTCCCTTCCAACCTAGGTGATTCTATGATTCTATAATTCTATCACACGTTATTTACTCTGGAATAGGTGTGTTTAGATAACAGCACTTTGCACATCTTTTGCCTGAGTATAAATAGCACTGCAGTGTAAAAAGTACACAAAATTTGCGTTCCTCAGTGGAGGTGGTTCCAATTTATAGCAGTACAAGTGACTAGCCTCTCAGCACTTGATCTCTCTTTAACTTAGATGAAAGATAGGATGAAGTACATGGGAAAATTATGTTCTTATCTCTTCTGCCTCCCACCACCTTCTGTTTGCTGCTGCTAGGCATCTTCCAAACTGGAGGCTGCATGGAACTGCTGATGGTTAGCTTTGCCTACATCCCCACTCCATTGAAATTCCCAGTTGTATTTCCTTTTACTAAGGATTGGTGGTAGCACCTACAAGGTTTTTCTTGTCTTTTGTAGCGCTGAGAAGCCTCATACTTGAGTAGACGAACCTCAGGTATAGGAAAACCTCAATGCTTCTTTCTTCTTGGGCATGGACAAATAATTTTCTCATTGTGAGTAGACTGAGAAGTTCATGAGTATTTATTGTAAACAACAACGGTCAGATTTTATAAATATGTAGACCATATTGTTTAAACATAAGTAGAATTGAGTATTGCAGATGTCTTTATGTATGATTTTTTCAGGTGTTATTCCTTTATAGTGTTGATTCACCCAGGAACTGAAATCAGTGGGAATTAATGACCTGAATACCTTTAAACCAGTAAAAGGACAATTAACAGATAAAAGGACAATTCTGATAACTTCTTTTCACAGAATCTGACTTGCACATTTTGGGGTTGTGTCCCCTATCCTGAACATCGCAATCTTCTGGTCTCAGAACTTCCACATTGTCAGTCATGGCATATGTGATTACATGTTTCCATCCAAACCATAGTCTAATGCACCCTCTTTGCTGATGAAACTTCACAGACCCTCCTTTACTAGAAAGCAAAAAATATTTAACCATGGTGCTTAACCATCCTTTTCAGCCAATACCTGCAAACAAAATTTCATTTAATCCATACCCTCAAGGAATCCCAAAACAGAGGAAGAGAGATGGGAAATCAGACTGAGATGAACTAGAATAGACAGGTTCTTGGGATAAAGGAGCAAACAGATTACTCAAAGAAGAATTTTCTTTCATACTACCCGCAAATGTACATAAGACCTCAACTGAAGACAACAATTTTTCAGAGAAGAAATAAAAATAAAACATTTCTAATAAAAAAAAGGCATTTCAGTACAAGATTTTCTGGTTGTTAGAGGTTTTCAAATCTGGTAGCCCAGCAGAGATGAGGTCCGTCTCTGGAGCCCCAGCTCTGGACAGTGGTGAACCTGAGCATGTATTTTCAGTAGGCACACACACAAACACTTACCTACATGTACACATACGTGGCTGGCCACACAGATCAGCACAGAGAGAAACACTCACACAGACACAAGCAGCACCAACAGACTTCTTGTGCTTTGCATTTGCTGGCTGGGGTGGGACACTTCTACTTCTTTGCCCCACGTGGTGGGTGGACCAGTTCCCATTGCTATTCGTAGAATCATAGAATCATAGAATGGTTTAGGTTGGAAGGGACCTTAAAGATCATTGAGTTCCACCCCCCCTGCCATGGGCAGGGACACCTCCCACTAGACCAGGCTGCTCAAAGCCTCATCCAACCTGGCCTTGAACACCTCCAGGGATGGGGCAGCCACAGCTTCTCTGGGCAACCTGGACCAGTGCCTCACCACCCTCACAGAAGATTATCTTCCTGAGGTCTAATCTAAATCTATCCTCTTCTAGTTTGAAGCTATTACCCCTTGTCCTATCACTACATGCCCTTGTAAAAAGGTCATCAGGAGCCAGGACAGGCAGCACAAATTGTACTTGACGTATGAACAGTAAATGGCCCCTGTTCGTGGACAGAGTGATGAGCAACTCTGTGTTAAGTAGGTGTGCTTACACGATTTCCCACAGCATAACTATTCCATCCCAAGAAACCCACTGTCTTTGTGTGACCACTCTACAGTACAAATGGTTTGTGAAAGCTCTGGTGGCTGTAGAGCTGTCCTTCCCCTGGTTCCTTGTTTCACTCCATGCTCCTGGATCTCTGCAAAGGCGGTTTTGCATTTCAAATTGTCATTCCCGATGTCCCTATGCACTTAACCCCAGCCCTGGACCCACAGCATAAGGATAAAAATGCACATATGGTTATAGGTAAAGGTATAGATGTAGGCACGTATACTTCCTCTATAATTTCAATCTAAAAATACAGATGGATGTTTAAATTTAATCTCTATTTTTACTGTTTCTATCCCACCAACGTATTAGTAGATTTAACACCGGATTGGAGGCCAGACCTTTCTCAGTAGGACATCCTATGGCTACTTGAGGATGGTCAGTACAGGCATAAGTGCCTGCTATTTCTTTACGTTACCCCCTTTCTCACAACGTTCTTATTGCCTGCATCCCACTGGAAGCCAACAAGAAGACATCTGACATATTTTTGAGTCTCTTAGGGGAATTGGATACCACCATAAACAGTTCTGGCCAGGCCCACCACAGGGTAGCTTCAGCACAGTCAAAGTGGAAGGGTCCCATGGACTGTAGCCCTGGTCCAGAATCCGTATAACTAACAGAAGGGGTGCAGGGGAAAATATTTCATGGGAAAGGAGAGACTCCCATCTCTTCATCAGCTCCATGGCTACTTCTCTTCATTACCTTCAAAAGAGGAATAGAGTTTCCCAGCCCTGAATAGTATGTGCTTTGAACTGTGTGTTGCTTTTTTGACTTTAAACAACACTATCGTTACTACAACTGAACCATATGCCTGTAGCTTGAATATAGCCCCTAAGATCCCACCGAACCAATTCTTTCCTTCATAAACGATGACTAATGACAGCTTCCTTGACTTGCACTGTGAAGTAAGATAAATTCAAAAAAGATTTGATTACGAGATCCTATGGTAATATGTGACCCTTTCAGGTACACGGTGGAAATCTTCCCAGAGAGCTTTTTCTCTCCTTCACAGTGTCAGCTTTCCCTGCCTCATTAACTCTGCATTTTTATTTATCTGTTTATTTTGGCCTGGGTATTTTTCCCTCTGGTTCTTGTGTATGTAGTAATGGTTTAGACCTCCATATGACCAAGCTACGATTATTCTAATTATTGTTCATCTGTGTATAGTGACACAGATGTTTTTACAATGGGTGCTTTATACAGATCTTAAAAAAATAGTGGTATACAGAAGGTCCATAAGCGTTTCTGGCATGTTGGGAAAACTAATGTTCATATTTTAGGAGGGGACAGGGAAACAGATACGTATATTGAGAGACTTAATTGCCTTAGGGCCCGAAGCTTTTTTTTTTTTTTTGAGGGAGGAGAGGAAGATACTGAAAGCCCTAGTAACTGAGTGATAATTTGATATGAGCAGTGAAAGTGCTCGATCTCAACAACTGAATCTGTCGACACTAAAGAGCCTAAGGCCCCTCAGGCAACGGGAAGGTCAGCTGGAGGCTGAAGTTCAAAGGAATGCAGATCAGTTCAGCTACAGATCAGCTTCAGGCCCCAGCACCCCATAGGAGCCATGGCTACCAGACTTGAGTTGGCTTGGACTTGACCTTCATAACATTTTGACAGGGGAGTGAATCACAGGCAATGGTGAGTTTTTTAAAGTGCCATTATATTAGATTTTATTGTCTAACAAGAAGGATAAAATGAAAAATGTGCTGCTAAAGATGGAAAAACCTATAGCTTATCGAAAAAATTCAAGTCAAGCATGGACTCTGGCTGCAAAAACCTGAAGAAATGTACCTATGTGGAGGGCAAGAGATAGTCAGAGGACACAAATGAGAAAAGCTCTCCCAGGGTCAGTCCTAAAGCACACAAAGTTTCAGTACTAATACCAGATACTTTGCATTCAATTCTCAGGGTAGGTTTCGTCTCACAGACACCTATATTTACTGTCTATATCCATTTTTTTATCTGAGGGACTTAGGAGATTTAGGACCTGATTTGGTTGCCTTAACATAGGCGTCTAAAGCCATTTCATTTTCTGGATATCCATATCATGATGAAGCCGTAGCTATAATGGCATTAAATGCTTATTTTAAAGCAGTTGAATCAAGTCCTAGGCACAGTTTGTGAAATCTGAGGAGCCGTTCAGCTGACCAAGAACAGGTATCTTATTTTATTGACTAGATCTCCAATGACCTTAGATCCTTCAGCTCTCATTTAGACATGGAAAATTAAACATCAAATAATAGAGTGTGTTAATCAGTGAACTAAATTCTACCCTCAGTTTCATTCATAAGTAGAGAAGCAATGTCACTTTTCTTCTAATATGTCCAACACTCTTGCGATTTCAGAATTACATGAGAGGCCACAGCTAACAATGATCAATAACTGAAAATGTATTGCCTGAAAATGATTTCCTCTTGTGTTGAACAGCTTCACAAACATGAAGGAGCATTTTTGGGCAAACTAAAAGAGGGAACAGAGTGTTCTTACATTGGAGGGGAGGGAAGGACACGATGTCTTCGAAATAGGACTACTGTGAATATTTTTGTCAACACCAGAGAGCACAGACAAGAACACATTGATAAAGGGAAATTAAGACTTTAAGTTTAGTGACTATAAAAAGGAGTAATTCTGAAATTAGGTTAGGAACAGCAACTTGTTATCTGGTCACTTTTCATAAGAGCATCATAATAGTCCAAACCACCATTAGATAAGAGCCCTGTGCTGATGCCAACAACTGAACCTGTTTCTTCCCATTCCATTACCGTAAAAAATGAACAGCTTCTTGGAACATTCTTCCTTATTCAGTCAGGCTCATATTCATTCGAATAATTGAAGACATCTGTATCTGAGTAGAAACCCGGGATAAAAAGCAGCTGCTCACACCGAGGAATCTGTGTGCCTATTTGCGATGCTTTAGAGTGACCAAGACATGCGAAAGGAGTTGGTGGATAGGACAGATGAGACCTTCAGGCTCCTAGAATGACAACTAGAAGGAAGGATGCTCAAGGGCAGGGCAAAGGGCCATGTGTAGATAACTGAATGATGCTCCTAATGAAATGAAACAGGCTTTCATTACCTCCTCCTAAAGTAGATATCTCCCATTAAATAGGCCCAAAGATGACCCTTTCTCTCATTACCTCTCATGAGAACTTGTGATCACTAGGTCAGATGGTGAGATTTGTATTGTAGGTGTCTAAAATGAGGTGAGATTGATCTCAGCCTCTTTGTCTTCACATACTGAAAGAGGCTGAGCTCCTAAAAAACCCCTAAATAACACCGTGTGCCTATAAGAGCAGAAGCTGTCTCATAATGGACATATCCAGGGGACGAGTGACCAGAGACTTCTGCTGAGTGAAGAGAGGTTGATGCATTATCGAACACCACTGGGACCTGATGAAACAGGAACATACCTGGGGACAAAATACTGGTAGAAGTTGAATCTTGCGCCACCTATAGAATGGACCAGCATAAACAGAGGGAGCAGGATACATTTCTGTGTTGAAATCACTTCACCCTGATCCAAAGTTCCTTCAGAGGTGTCGCAGTAACAGCTCAACAGCCAAACAGGATGTTTTGGTCCCCTGGGACAGAGCAAAATGTGCTGTAACGGTGGTGATTGCCAGGAATTTCACATGACCATATTACCAGGAAGGGTCCAGGCATATAGGAAATCTCCTCAGAAGTTAATGAACGAGGCCTTCTAAGGAGAATAAATCACTGTTCCTGGGCCTAGAATAAAAATTAAATCCCAAGAGTGACGCAGTTCAATTCCTTAATTTGGCAAAACATGGTCAAGACATGACTGGAGTGAGTGCCTGTCTGAAAGCTCGGAGAAGTCACAGGGGATGGATTTTATCTCACCTAACCTCAGGTGTTTACATCGCAGACTTTTTTAATTGAAAAAATTTCCTCAGACTCCCTTTTTTGACACAGAGAAAGTGGCACCTTTAGGAAGTAATTCAGATATATTTTAGACATCTAGTTTACAGCACAATTAACTGCCCCCACAGTTCACTAACTAGATCTCCACTGACCATAAGGCATTCTGCTTTCAGGAAGAGGAACCTCAGCCTATTATTTTTTATTGTTTTTTTTTTATTTAATGCTGTTTCACCAAATACTGAACTCTAAGTATCGAAAAATCTAGAACTCACAGTACTTAAGTCCATCAGCGATGGCAGGAAGGTGACACTCTGGCTTCCTTTAACCAGACTGCAGTTTTGGTGTACATTTTATTTTTTCTGTATAGGTCTTTAAGTAAGTAAAGAGATTTTGATAATGCTTTCAGGATCAGAAAACTGTTTTAAGGTGCAATTAACACTTATTGCAAAATGTTTCGAGCTCCCTGAATAGAGGGAAGTGTGCAAATGAAAAAACATCTTTGGTATTGTCTGAATTTTGTTAGTATGTCTGTAGTTACCAAGAACTCCTCACTGTAATCTAATATTCATCCGAGGTATTCCTGTTCATCAGCTCTCCTCTGCTTTCTGCTTCATTAAGGACCCAGTTTTGGGATCGGTCTTCTCCCTGACAAGCTGTTTGGCTGACAAAAAACATAAATAAATAAATAAAAAGCAAATTACCAAAGTGGAGGGTTGATAGCGCATATAAGATGGAGTATCACAACTAAGAGTTCACCCAGAGCTTCCAAGAAAGCCCGTGGGGAAGCCTGTAGGTTGGTCTGACACCATTGCTTTCCCCTCACCAACTATGAAAGGAAGAGCAAGAACCTCCAGGTCGTTGTCTTGTTATTCACCCCCAGCACATTACTTGTTACGAGAAGGATGTTGTATTTCCATGTACAAACTCTGACTGCACATGCACAGTTCACGTCATGCACCCAAGAGGAGTAAGAATTTCTGTAACTAGGATTTCCAGTGAAACAAAACTCAGAAGGTTGGGGATAAAGAAGGAAATCTGTAGAGAGAAATGCAGAGCTAAAGTTTTTCCTTATGAGGAGACAAGAAATTGAAGGAGAATGTTTAAAATAAAAAAAGTTCCTTGCACTATCATAAAAAATAGATCAAATTACACAAACTTCTTTATGTATCCATACAAGAGAATTCATTTGCTTAGCTGGTGATTGTGCTGCAATGACAACTCTTCAGAGGATGGAGGTTACTGTCAAGGGCCAACAGATGCCCAAAGGTTTGAAGTCTCTTTACTCTTTTTTGGCTGATGTCTCTTAGCCTTCATGCCCCTTCCCATATGGTGGCCCACAGGGAGCAGAGACAGCATCATTATCCATAGGTCCTGGAGCGGCTTGAATTGCTGATGTCCTCCAGCAAACAGCTGTTCAATGGCTTCTCCACTTCAGCCTTGCAATTTTATCCCAAAACTAAAAGGCGAACAAGAATGAATTAAACTGCTTTTCCCAGCCACCCCTCAGGGGCTTGTTCACCGGAGTTCAACTCTCCCTTGAGCAGCTCGTTGCAGCTCCAGCGTAAACTCTTCTGATCTTTCAGCTAGACATTTTTTTTTTTCTTTTTCTTTTTTTTTTTTAATGAACAGTATCATGTTCCAAATTAAACACTTGGAAACCTGCCAGTAGTATTACGAGCCTGCCTAAAATATGCTGAGAAAAGGAGAAGAAAATTTTTTTTTAGCAAAGAAAGAAAAGCTCTGGTAAAAAGTCTTTCCAGCATAGGGACTGTATGTGAAATAATTTATGAGAACTCTAAACTATTGAGAAAAATGCCTGAAAGGTTAATTTGCTTCGTGTGGCCCAGGTTAATGACTTACAGGTAATCAAGGAAGACAGTTCACTAATTTAGCTACTCCTTATGGATAAACATGTCAACTAATTTCTGCAGACTGTGGTGCAGCTATCCTTGAATTCTTTGGCCTGATGCAGGTATGATTTACATGCGTTGCATCGATTATTCGGTTTGTAGAAACATCATTTGTCAACACAGCCTTGATGCAAAGACAGTGATGTCCAGCTAGATCCTTGGTCCCACAGTCCTACATCTCCATAGCCCCAGGCCTGTGTCCCTCTAGCACTTTGTAGAAATTATTTGAAGATGTGCTGAAGCAAAAAACTAGCGGTCAGTCATCTCTTTGCAGGGTAAGTACTGTCTGGAAAAACATCAGTCACTCCCGTGCTTTATGTCTCTCTTCCTTTTTTTATTTCAGCATATTTAAGGGGTAGAGACTCATTGGATAAGAGAGCTTGTGATACAACTCATAAAGAAACTTCTAGCACGCTATAATTAGGACACTGCTTTAAAAGGCAGAGCTTCTTCAGACTAACCCTTGCTTTGACTTGATATGAGTAATCCTTAGGAAAACCTAACCTGGGTGAAAACCAGTCCCTCTCTGCCTGCTTCAAAGGATATTCAAGCATCTTCTGCAAACCCAAATGGTTCCAAGAAGATTAAGCGCACCATCTCCAGAACAGGCTTGGGCCGTGATTTTCAAAGCTGCATCATGACCCTACTTGGGTTGTGAGCCTGAAAGTGGAGTCACAATCCAGAAGTGATCTCGCGGTGGGAAAGGGGTGAAGATTACTGGACGTGGTGCTTTGGCATTGTTCTGTCACCAGAGCGATGGTACTCTGTCATCATTTAGGGTAGGAAAAGTCTAAACTAATTTGGCAGAAGCGATGACTAATCCTGGTCTTTGGTGGCTGGAGTGAGCATTGTAACTGCTTAGTAAAGGGAAGCTCTGCCCCTCTGTGCTGTTTCTGCTTATTTGCTTCCATAGCAGTGCTCTCATGAAACGTGGAAGCAGTTCTTCAAAAAAAAACCAAACAAAATGTTTCAGTGCTGGTATAAAAATGCTTTGATTTTTCATTTCTGGGACTGAAAAAAAAGAAATATTTCAGGGTGACCTTTTTTTTGGTTGTTTTTTTTAGTGGGGTTTTTTTTTCAGTTCAACATCTGGACTGAACAACTTAAACTACTGTAGTCCTGATGTTCTTATTTTCCAGTGGGACTTAGGACTGCATCCTTCAGGTGGTTGGAAAAAGGCCCCCAGAACCTCACCAATGACACCAGCTTTCAATCACTCCCAACTTAGGCTCAGCGCTCCAGGTTAAATACCTTGCGCTGGGAATCTGCTCGCCTCCAAAGTAAGTAGACCTTTCAGTTCACTCTTCCTCCTTCCTCTGGTTGCAGGGGAAAGAATTTCGTTCGGATCCCTGCCAAGACAGGTGTTGGTGGTTTCTCCTGTCCTGACTGTCACCGGGAGGGAACAGCTGATTGTTTCATAAGGTGCATCACGGAAACCACTTCTGGCTGGTGACCAGCGTGCCTCTGGCCACCGTTGAGGGAGGTGAGGATGTGGTTCCAGTGAGGGCACTTGGTGTTTGCTACTGGAATGCTGTTTTGGTCACAAAAGCCCTACTCAAATGGAAAGGTTGGCTATCTGCTCGCAAACACACGTACAGAAACACATGTACATTCACAAAATTGGGTCAGTCCCTGACTTCTACCAGGCACCCAAATGCTCCAGCCCTGCGTATGTTAAAATCCATTTTCATCAGGAGTAATCCTAGTTATGCTGCAGTTTCAAAGCCTGCTAGATGTGGTATCTGGGTACTTGGGGGTATAAAAATTAATTCATTCCCAAATTGAAGTCACAGTCAGACTAGGGCATTCTAGGATGTAATTCTCTTGTGTGTTTTGTTTTGGTTTTTTTTTTGTTTGGTTTGGTTTTAGAGGGACTCTGCTGCTATATATACTTACATAGGAAGTGCATGTGTGCACATACCAGTGCATTTTTCTAGCTGAAAAAACCCCCCATATATTTATACTGCCTGTTATGTTATGGGGTACGGGAAATCAGGTTTGAGATTGGGAGAGAAGAAGAATGGGGAACATTAGTTGAACACGTAGTTAGGTTTTGTGGGAAAAATGTACTCCAAATCTTAAGTACAATAAATATTTATGATCGTTTAACAATAAGTAAGACTACACTTGGGAACCGTGTTCCTATAATAGTGGTGGTATGGAGAGGCATTCAGATAGCTCAAATGCGGTACCTAGTGACATTTGAGATATTCAGGGATGTTCAGGAGGTAGATGTGGAAGTGGTAGGTGGGACAGAGGACCTATGGGAGGAGACTCGTGCCCTCCTGGAGCAGCAGCTGGAGGTCAGCCTAGATACTCCAGTGTACAACTTAGACTGGAGATCGTAGATGAAAAAAGTTACTATCCTTTTTCAAAGCTCTTAATGTTCCCTTTGGGTGTGAGTATGGCAAGTACTACATGTCATTTCTGCTGTTACCTTACATGAATGGTTTCTTTAAAATGTTATGCCATTGTGTATGGAAGTTGAGATTTTAGCATAAATCACAAGATTTATGGATAGAAAAAACAAAGCTTCAATATACAAAATACTTTTCACAATAACAGTTGTTTTCTGAAGAGGAAAATACATTTTTTCTTTAGGAAAAACTGAAAGAATATTCATTTTGCATTATTTTAAAAGGTAGTTTCTTTTGAACTCTCATTAAAATATTAAGTAAAAATCACACTTTATAGAGAAGTGCTTAGTTGAAGAAAAACATATACTTCATTGGAATTTAAATTTCTTTTCATGTAAACTTTGGAAACACCAAATACAGTGTACCTTAAGCTTACATGAAATGTGAAATGTTTTATTCTAAACACACATTTTAATGGGAATTCTCCTGAAGTTTGTTGGTTTTTTTTTTAAGCAGAAGATGTCATTGAGTCTGTATGAACTCCATAAACACTGCTTTACTGAATTAAAATGAGATAATTGCTCCAGCTGTACGGTGTTGGTTTGCTAAGTCCAGCCCTTCCCCGAAGATTACATTTGAGAAAATGCAGTGCTTTAGAGACACTTAATTTCATGCACAGTCTTTTGTGTGGGAATCACAAAGTGCGCTGCCTCTGTGTTGATGTAGCCTGGATCCGGTGCGATTAAATCCTTGAGTCCTCCAGAGCATTATTCCCTGAATTGCACCGGGGGATGGACATGAAGAACGAGACCTGGAGGGTCCAGAGAAGATTCCTGGGTCCACCCAAGCCCAGGAGTTACGGGCAGGTTGTTCTCTGCCTGGAACCAAGAAAGGTTCAGATGTCGGCAATGGGAAGCTGATTCAAGGGATCTGTTACCACTGCAGATGCTAAAGCGAAAGTTTTGCCTGTTTGTTAGTTTTGTTTCGCTTTTATTGCTTAGTAATGTGTGTGTTCATTTGTAGGACTAAACTCCTGAACTCTGAAATGTTTTATGGCCTGAGCCGCCGGGGTCCTCCCATCACAATTACATTTGTTCTATTTTGCCAGAGCGTGTATGTTTTTCTTTCTAAGTTTAGGTTTGCTGAGACCCTGCTTTATAGACAGGTTAAAAAAAAATAAAATAATAGAGAGGGGGAAAAAACAAGGACATCATGAGCTATGACTACTCTTCTGTATGTTAGGATAACATCCATAGGGCTGAAGAGAGGTCGGGAGCCCGTTGTATTAGGCACAGGATGAACACCCGGTAGGAAATGGCTTTAAACATTAAGCGCAAAAGAATACAGATGGGAGAGAGTCACTGCAAATGTCACAACAACAGGAAAAGCTTCAGCCGAAGCTCACATCTTCTGAGACACCAGAGTCACACATCAGGCACCAAAGTCGCACATCAAGCAGACATAAAGCCGTAGGAAAAGTGCTTTCTTTACTTCCACTGGGTTGTACGAAATGATGTGTAAGCATTTATTAAAATACTGGAAATGCCATCAGGAGAAAGCGAGTTACACTTCAAGAAATGGAAATGTGTCATTTAGGAGAAACCCTGGCACTGAACATCTGGATCTTTCAAAACTCAGTGAACTGGAAAGAAGCATACAATGTGCTTCAGTGTCCCAAAATATGGGCTTTTTTTTCATTCATAAACCAGTTTTGAATGGTAAAATGCCAATCTGCTATAGTTCTCAGCACCTTCTTTGCCTTCTCTTAAATTGCCTGAGATTGAATTTTAAGATGGGAGGACACACAGACACAGCGTATCCGCAGAATTTGAGAAAGCAGAATAAAATTCTGTAATGTAAAAATAATTAATCACCCTGAATTAAGCAAAACATATATTTTTTACTTTCTGAGTCATCAAAATAACTAATAAATTCTTTTTTTTTTTTTAATCTAGTATTTTTTTTTTTGGAATTGCCAATGAACTGTCAAAATGATGGAAATCAGATGCTTGCCTTGCCTTGTCTCTGCCTTAATTGTACAGGTTAGGGACCCGGCGCAGTTCTCCTGTATCCTCACCAGCGCCTTAACTACAAAATCAGGCTTCCACACAATGAAGCATTGAAACATCCACCACCTTCAGGCTCATTCAGAGGACACTGGAGTCAATGGGAAAAGCTCCTGTCGACTTAACAGGGCCCCTGGCTGACATTTGAGTGGAGATACTTACACCAAGCGTTGTAAACACTCTCATCCACAATGAATCTCAGGTGGCTGAGCAGATTTCCAGCTGACCAACGAAAGGATTTGGTTTCCCTGTGTAGGAGAACCGCATGGAAGGCAGCTTATTTTTAACAAGGGGGCCTTAAGAGCAAGCTACATTATCCTCAGCTGAAATAGCTCATGAGTCCTGCCATCCCAAAAGTCCCTGTCAAGATGGGAAGAATCGCATGAATGTGTATGTCCATGTGAGCTCTTGCCAGGTTATAAAGTTCAATCCTGGAAAAAAAGAAGCTGAACCAAAAAAAACCAAAAAAAAAAAACCCAAAAAGACAACCTCCAGGCTCAAGCCTTTTCTTGCAACCCTTGCAGCCTGTCAGGCTCTGACAGAGTTTCTGTCAACACGTGATAGAAATAAATGTCTACAGCTTGCTCCCACGTTAAGGACCCCAACACCAAGCAAAAGCATTGCAGTCCAGCTTGGCTTCAATAAATGTGCTTGAAAAATGGAGTGATGGGCCATAAAAAGGAATAGGAGAAGGTGGTAACTCCGAAGAAGACCTGCCTTTGCGTGAGCTGGCAAATGTGTGGGTCTGGTGCTTGAACCCCAAAAAGTTCTGAAAAAGGGATGTAGGAAATCTGAGTGAATCTGGTACACTCGGTCGCGTCCCTCTGCTCCCATTACCTATGCTAACCTTTGGGTCCATGAAGAGTTCCCAATCATATTCCCTTATGGTACACCCACTATCTCACACCCGATACGCAGTATATTTTTATGGCACTTTTCAAGGCTTTGCATAGAATCCCAAAACACTTCTCACTAAACTAGTTCAAGTCCAGGTGAGGGAGTGTAGCTGCTTTAGCACCTAACATTGACTGAGCTAACGCACATTACATTTTAGCCAGGAGAACTCCCGTAATACACTTAATCTCCGGCATAAGATTCATATTTTCCCCTTCTGCATCCTTGTATCATTTTCTTTTGTTATGGCGATTTCACTGCATGAATAAACTTCCCAATACCATACCAGAAGCAGCCACTCTTCCTTATACAATGCTCCCATCCTCATAGCCTGAAGTCAAGTTGAAGAATGATATTGGGTTCTCTTTTTTAGGTTTTTCAGGGAACATAACTAGGAAAAAAAGTGAATTGTCAAACTATTTCAGGATAAGATGAACAGAGGAAATTTATCTAGGGAAAAAAAAGAAGAAAGGATGTTTGCATTAGTACTACGAAGCAGCTGTCCCTAATTACCCTAAATGTAAAACAAAATTATTTGACTATTCTAAAAACTAGATGGCCAAGTTACGACATCCATTTGTAGTAGTGAGGCATTTGTGCATGACACCCGAGGCAACATGAACCAGTGTAAATTAATATAAAAACATTAAACAGATAGAATAAACAAGACATTTCAAGATGACAAAATATTTTTCCAAAACACATTGTTGAACTTTTTGCCTCATAAGATATTTTTCTTTTTCCCCAATGTTTGCTTTTATCCCCTGATTAAGGATGAAGAAAAAGATTTTTCAGAAGACAGCATTTTCCACGGAAAGAATGATGTGGGTTTCAGTGAATCTCCTAGATTCCCAAGAACTCCTAGAAGGTTATTCCCAAGCAGCCACTTTTGGGACTCATGTCTCTCACCTCTGATATTTCTCTGCTCCGTAGCCTGTGTGGCAGTACCATAGGAGCACTTGCCGCAGACTCCTTTTTCTGCTTCCTCCTTCCACCACATGCAAGTTTCAAGTTTTATTATTGCAATAAAAATGCTTTATGTTGGCTTTTCCCAAGGACATTAAGAGCTTATGTGCTGCTGCAAAATAGTCCTTTTCTCAAACGTACACTCCACATCGTTTGCTGCAAATTGTTGGTGGTCCTTTTCCTGACTCAGAGCGCTCAGAAAACCAGAGTCAACAGGCCATTTTATGGGTTCGTTTAGTGGCTGAGGAGAAGAGAGACCTGCCCCGATTTGTGTGGCCGACCTAGGTCTGAAGTACAACTGAACACCTCTACATTGGGAAGGGACTCTACAGAGACCACACAAAGGATTCCCACCACTTTAGCCGAACACCAGTGCTCTTTTGGGTTGTCACCTATGGAACGGAGTAGGTCTGACCACTCCAGAGAAGAGACAAAGCTGTTGGGAACACAAGCTGTGAACATCTACCAGGAGTGATGGCTGTGGTGTAAACAGGGAGCGTTGTGCTTGGTAAGCAATCAGTGTTCTTCTGGTCATGTATGGTTGCGGAGGACTCCTGGACACGCATGCAGCTTAGCATGTAGTGTGAGTGTTAGCTCCCGTTACAAAAAAATCTGGGCTCCGATCTTCTTCAGGTCCTTTGCTGAAAAGACTAAAAGAGTCTGAAGGCTCTTTTGGCGGTCCAAAAACTTAACTGGATGCAACTGGATGTTGAAAGATGATGAACCAGTAGACGAAAGTCCTGGTGGGACCTTTGGGAAAGCTGTGGGTTCAATGTTCTTAGGGCTAGATGAACAAAAAGAGTCTCTGCCTCAATGCTGAGGCAGCCATCTAATTGGTGTTCAATAATTACATTAATCTCTGGACTGGATTCTCAGGATCCATTCAATTTGACCTTCAAAAGCGTTGAGGAACTCCTGGAGAAGTGGATGGTTCTCCCGCACTATCCTTATCCTTTCCAGAAGAACATGTGCACCTCTCCATACATTTCGCTGCTGGCCGGACTGAGCTGCCCAGATAACTTTTGTGTGCAAGGTGCAAATTGGATACTTTGGATTGAGATCCAGGAGATGACATTATGCTCTGTACTTGGTCTGTGCACAGCAAGAAGCAGAAATCACCTGGAGCTATTGAGAAGGAGCTGTTTGGATGTACAGTACATCCAGTTTATAATCTATTGGTGAAGACTGTGCGTGAGTCCCTTGCATGACAGGAACACTGTTTTGTGAGAACTTTACATGTAAGCAAATTTAGGAAAACTGGTGAGGTTTTCAGAAGCGCTCATAGAATTGTAGAACCATAGAACAGTTTGAGTTGGAAGGCACTTTTAAAGCTCATCTAGTCCAACCCCCTGCCATGGGCAGGGACATCTTCAACCAGATCAGGTTGCTCAGAGTCCGATCCAACCTGACCTTGAATGTTTTGAGGGATGGGACATCTCTCATCTCTCTGGGCAACCTAGGCCAGGGTTTCACCACCCTCATTGTAAAAAACTTCTTCCTGATATCTAGTCTAAATCTTCTCTCCTTTAGTTTAAAACCGTTACACCCTGTCCAATCACAACAGACCCTGCTAAAAAGTTTGTCCCCATCTTTCCTGTAGGCCCCCTTTAAGCACTGAAAGGCCACAATAAGGTCTCCCTGGAGCCTTCTCTTCTCCAGGCTGAACAATCCCAACTCTCTCAGCCTGTCCTCACAGGAGAGGTGCTCTAGCCCCCTGGTCTTTTTTGTGGCCTCCTCTAGACCTGCTTCAACAGGTCCATGTCTTTCCTGTGCTGAGGTTTATATGACTTTAGCTCTCCTATTTCTCAAAAAAAAAAAAAATTAAAAAAATTAGAAGGCGGCATCAGTGAATGTGACTGTTAGACCTTGTCCAATTCCTTCTTCTTTCCATGTCTTTTCTCCAACAGTTCAGCTTTAGGGTGATGCCCTGAAAGGCTGGAAGGTTTCATATCATCCTCTTCCCACAGACTGTAGAAAAATGACCTTCAAGTCCTTTTGCAAAACCAGAGGAAGGGGAGGTGGAGGGAGGCACAGGGCAGGTTTCTCACTTCCTGGCAAGTGCCTTGTGCCTTGGGTTACGAGCACTGTGGTGGACCCCCATGTTAGACAGAGCCTGGAGACAGATCAGACCATGCCTTTTTTGAACAGAGCATGTCAAAAGACAAGACACAATCTCAACAGCTAGGTTTCTAATACATGTCATCAATGTAACTCATTAAACAGTGAAATTCAGATCACTGTGAGACATTAAATGAAAAGATTTGCAAACGAGTCCTCCCCACTGTGCCTTTCAGACATTTGTGGGAGGTCCTTTTGCCTCTGTCTTGCTTTCCCACCACCTCTTGTCACTTCCTGCATGAACTCCATCCCTGCTGAATCCCAAAGAAAGTCCCCTTTTTCTGTCACTTCTGAGGCTTCATTGTGGCTTTGCTCCCTGCCAGGGGCAAGCCTCCAGCTCCCCTCAGGAAATGTCCCAGCCTATCCTCGTGCCCTGGGCCCCTAGCCAGATGCCTCTCTCCCTCTTTGTTTCCTCCCTGTTCTCCAGAATCTTTTCCCAACTGAGCCAGCTCAGGTATTTTCAGGAAAGAAATAATTTCTTCCTCTTCCCATAAGGCTCTGCCAGAAACAGTAGATTTCTTCTTTTTCACCATCCACACTCTTCTCGTGAAATATGCTTTAAACCATGTATCAAACTATGCCATCATCTGACACAGAAATGCAACTAACTTCTTCCCCCCTCCCTCAAAAAGCCCTTCTTACTCTCTTCTTCTTTCCTGTTACACAGTCAACTGCCACGTCCCTGACTGGTATGAAGACCTATTTCATAGAATCATAGAATCATAGAATGGTTTGGATTGGAAGGTAAAGATCACCTTGTCCAACCCCCCTGCAGGGAGGTACATTTTTCACCAGTTCAGATTGCTTGAAGTTCTGTTCTTTTGGCTGACACTTGACCTTGAACACTTCCAGTGATGGGGCATCCACAACTTCTCTAGTCAACCTGTTCCAGTGTCTCACTAATCTCATTTTAAAAAAATCCTTCCTTATGTCCAATCTAAACCTACTCTCTCTCAGTTGAAAACTGTTGCCCTTTGTCTTGTCACTACAGGCCTTGGTAAAAAAGTCTTTCTTCATCTTTCTTAGAAGCCCCCTTTATATATTGAAAGGCCATAATCAGGTATCCCCAGAGCCTTCTCTTCTCCAGGCTTAACAACCCCAACTCTTTAACAGTATCGTCCGGAGGAATGTTGTAAGGACAAATGAGGTGGTCTCATGGCAGGATGAATGTGGCCAGAGAAGTACCATGGATAGAAAATAGGAAGCAGGTAAAAGAATCTGCCAGCTTAATTATCAAGGGCAACTATAATTTCTCTTAGTCTCACTTTCTCCTCCCATTTTCTTCCAAGGAGAGAAGTGGCAGTCTGGCTGTCAGGATTTCACACTGCTTTGGAATAAGCACTGGCAATTCAACAGTAAGTAATAATCCCAAAGTGGTATCTACGATATACACAGGGCATGATCCAAAGCTGTTTATGTCTGTTGGCTTGGTTGTGCCCCACTTGATGCCAAATCTTTGCCACTGACTAACTCAGGCACTTGCATGGGGCCTGAACAATTTTTTCTGCCAGATGTTTTCTCTTTGGCATGACACATTTTGAGTTGCTTCTAAGGTGTCTTTCAAACATTCCTGCTCTCCACGTCCTGTTTCTAAAGAAAACTCCCTCTGCTGAGTCTATAACCACCCCAACGCATCCCACATGCCCACTGCAGTACATGGAGATTCTGTAGTGACCAGCCCTGCAGTCTTGGGGACAGCTCTCTTCTTGCGCTGAGCACCTAGAAGTGTAGGAAAAGGAGTCTAAAATCTGATGACTGCATGTGGCATGCAGTGTTGAGGAGCAGGAAGGGCTATTGCGTATGTGTGAGGTACAGACCGGACGGTAGAGGAGACACAGGAGCTAGCAGAGTATCACTCTCACTATTTGGCATTTTGCATCTGCTCACTGCGAAATTGAATGGTTGGACTCAATGATCTTAAAGGTCCTTTCCATCCTAAATGATTCTACGGTTCTATGATTTTGATTTCTTTATGTCAATTGAAATCCAACCTGTTTTGAAATAACTTGGTCGCACCACTCCTTCCAAGATCCTGGCTGCTCATTCCAGCAATGCACCTGCTGCTCATATTACCTCTTGTGTAGATCTGCCGTGGGGAAGCAGGGCATCCATCTAGCTGAAAATTACTTTCTTCTTTCTTGACAGAGTTAGCTTTCTCTTGGATCAGTTCCCTGGTGTGACTCCCTGTCCATGCAACGATCTCAACTCTAAATAAAGGACACAGCAGGACCGTGATGGGACAGATATCAGGGAGAAGGTAGCACTCTCTGTTAGTGAATAGTGTGGCAATGTCATCCTAAATTGACTGAATAAAATGAAGGATTTACAGAGATCATCCACCACTGCTTTACTTTTCCTCCACAGCCATACTAATGAAATCAACAGAGCCAGGTCTGCATAATGATGGGATAAATGTATTCAAGGGAATGGGCTTAGAAGACACAAAAAAAAGGTGATGGAGATTCTTTTTGTGTATGGACTGAAAATGTTGTTTTTCTCTTGCTAGAGAGGAGATGTGTTGGTAACTTTTTGGAGGACAAGTCGCTAACAGCAAACAGGTGAATCCAATGATCGGATAAATCTGTATGACAAGGGCTTGGGAAAAGTGAGGAAAGATTTGCTGCCAAAGACAGGTCAGATGCATCAATAGGTTATGAACCCTTGTGTGATAACTAGACTTAGAAATACATAGAACCACCTAAACCTTCCTGGCTGGCAGTGTTCACACTCTGGGTATTGATGAGTCCTCCTTCTACATTTTACTCCCCTGGTGATTTTCCCAGAGCCGGTCACTGGGTTCACTAAACTGAAAGCCTCTCCCCCTCCACAGTTTGGGTATTTCTTCCTGGCCTGGCTAGATGATTGCTCATTGCGGATGACTCCGCGCTGGCAGGAGAGGAAGGGACTTCCTGAAAAACAGATTACATGTGTACAGAGTTATACAAGTTGCCCACAGAAAGTTTTGCTGCCTGGCATCATGGCCAGGATTAGGAGTCCAGAAAAGGAGGAGGGAGGCAAATGCCAGCTATTAGCAGACATGTTCCTGGAGCTGGCCTTGGTGGGGAAAAAGGAAAAAAAGAAAGAAGTCTGTCCTCCCACTGTCAGAAGGTATGTGTGTGGGATAAGCAAATGGTGAGATGGTAAGGAGTGAGGTAGAGGGAAGGAAATGATCATAGAACCATAGAATAGTTTGGGTTGGAAGGGACCTTTAAAGATCATCTAGTCCAACCCCCCTGCAATGAGCAGGGACATCTTCAACTAGATCGGGTTGCTCAGAGCCTCGTCCAACCTGGCCTGGAATATTTCCAGGGATGGGGCAGCTGCCACCACTCTGGGCCACCTGGGCCCAGGTTTTACCAACCTTACTGTAAAAAATTTCTTCCTTATATCTAGTCTAAATCTTCCCTCTTTCGGTTTAAAGCCATTACTCCTTGTACTATCGCTGCAATCCCTGATCAACAGTCCCTCCCCATCTTCCCTGTAGGCCCCCTTTAAGTACTAAAAAGCCTCAATAAGTTCTCCCTGGAGCCTTCTCTGCTCCAGGCTGAACAGCCCCAACTCTTTCAACCTGTCTTCATAGGAGAGGTGCTCCAGCCCCCTGATCATCTTGGTGGCCTCCTCTGGACCTGCTCCAACAGGTCCATGTCCTTCTTATGTTGGGGTCCCCAGAGCTGAACACAGGACTGCAGGTGGGGTCTCATGAGAGTGGAGTAGACTGAACATGACACAATGAGGAATGTGATTGTGTCAGGAAAAAGACCAAGAAGGACGGTTGCCATTGTGTCTGGATATGAGTCTAGGAGGTAACAGGGATATATTTCATATTTAGAGAGGGCTGGGGTAGAAAGTACATGTTGAGCTCAGTCCCCCACTGTCTCAGGCAACTGTGCACAGATACAGCACCGAAACACAGGAGCTCTGATTGGAAAAAGGCATACAGGGAAAAAAAAAGATGAGCTGAACATCTCCTTAACAAACACACATGTTCCCTTAACCATACATTCAACTTTTCTTTAATATTCACAAATTCTTTGGGAATCTTTTATTATACGTATGTGGATATCATTGTCAGCTCTCAGCCGCAAACCTGAATTTTTTTTGTAAAATTTCTGAACAATTTAAACTCTCTGCAAACACCATTCCTCTGCCTGGTGACTTCCTAACAGAGAACGTAATTGCTGAATACATAGGAGGTACCTTTTATCACATTTCTGGAAAGCATGCCGGAGACATGTAGATAGGAGGTTAGTATTGGGCAGCTTGCACTGCCACTCTTCAAGTGACTTGTTTTAGTTTGTCCCGTGCCAACAGGTCTTCTTTCCTTGGCTGTTGATTGGCATGCAGCTGCCTTCAAAGTATTGCTGCATAAGTATATCTGGATCCTACATAAAGATATCACCATGCAGCAACTACACTGGTGTCAAAGGAACTATTCCTGACCCAAGTGACCTCTGAAACTGGGCTCACATGCTGACAAATACCCAAGAGCCTTCTTGCCTTCAGAAAAAGGCCTCCAGATTCCTGTACTGGGCTTATCTTGATTCAGCTCCCTGTCTTGGCATTGACTGCTGGGTGAGGTTGCCTTCAGCAAATCATTCAGCCATCTCCCTCCAGCTATACAGCAAGGATAATCCCTGTGCTCACACAGCGTAATGTGAAACTCAATTAATTAATGCTCGGAAAGCATTTTGGCATCCTCACACTACACAAGCATGAAGTGTCATAGATTACTATGATTAACATGGTCCCTAGCTTTCAATGTGTTCACGCAAATCTATTTTAGGGAAATATTTCAAGTACGATTAAATCGCTTGATTTATTAGGTTTACACTGCGTGGTCAATAGAGGCAAAACAAACATTTTGCCCATTTTTAAGTAGTGAGGGGTTTTTGTTATTGGGTTTTTTGGTTTTGGGTGAGGTTTTTTTTTCATTTTTTGGGGGTTTTTTAATGGTGCTGCCTGCTAGAAAGTGACACAAATTCTGTTAGAGGTATATGAAAAAGTTCAGCTACAGCTGAGAAAAGACAATGTCTTGAAAGGATCTTGAACTACAGCCTGTATCCCCTCTCCTTTGCTTCGACACTGCAGTGCTTAGTCCTCATCTATTGGTCTGTGAAGTGTGAATTCATGATGCGTGACACTGGTATTATTATTATAATATTTGCTTGGCTGAAGGGGATTTGACATGGAAAAACACAAGCAGCCCAAAATATCTTGCCATGACGGGTATTGAGTTTCTTCTGCAAACATGGGGAGGGAGGGAGCAAACCAATTCATAACTCACAAGTACTTCAGACAAAGCCAAAGGCAATTTTGGGGTGTGTGACTTTCTGATTCAATTTCACACTTGCTAATTCCAGTTTAAAAGACAGGAGGTTAAATGGATGTTTCAAACTGGATCCTCAGGCAACACTAATCTTTGCAGGTCTTCTGAGATTAAAATACCATACCAATTTATGCCGATTTCTAGTCCGGTTTTGTCAATTAATTTGTCCCTGAGTCAGTCCAGAGACAAAGCAGACGTAGCAGATTTCCCTGAGGAAGATATTTGCAAAGGTTTGTGGGCCTGGGACAGAATATGGGATTTTAAATTACATTCACTGGGGAGCCATTAGTGCGCTTTGCTGCTCTGTCATCCAATTTTTCTGAAGCATTGTAATGTTATTAATATTCTAAATTTCTTGTAGAAATAATAAAAAAAATATATTATAGCTTGAAGTTTCTCTGCTGATGAACAGTTCCTTGGCTTTGTGGTCTACCTGTTGCTCATGAGCCGGGTTTGAGATCAGTCCTTCAGGAACTTCTGCCATACCCTTTTCACTGAATCTAGATACCAATTTAAAATTTCTCTGTGCCCAGGCAGGTTACTGCAAGGACAGTCCTAACAATGGAAGGAAAAAACAATCCATCGCATTCACGTTTCAGGTGATACAACCAAGCCGGACGGTGACTTGGAAGCTGTGTATCTGTGGGGGAAATAAGGGAAAGCAGGGCCTCGTGGTGTGACCAGTTCTACTCAAGTTGGAGAGACTTTTCACAAGACAGAGATGAATGTTTATTTAGTGCTGAAAAATATATAATTTTTTTCTCCCCAGGATCTTGTCCTTGCTTCCCGAAATACGAGTTTTCAGACAGAAGAAATGCCGATTATTTCCATACTGTGCACACAACATGGACAGACCATAGCCTTGGAGTTACCCAGCAGTTCACTAGGCAAAGCAGAAAAACTAGTATGCAGGGTGTTGAGAACTACAGCTAGCACAGACAAGCGTCAAATTACTAAAAAATCCCCATACTCCTCGAAATAAAAGGAAGCAAGGAGGGAATTGAATGTCAGGAAGATGTTTCTGAATTGCAACATCTCCCAGGACTCCTCATGGAGTGGTACCTTCTGTCCTCATCCTCTCTCCCTCAGGCATAATCTAGCCTGAGGAGGGAAGTTCATAGAGAAAGAAGGAAACGAAAAAGCATCTAATTTGCTTCTCCACTAGGGATAAAGAAAAAATAAAGCACTCCAGCTGTGAGAGACTGGAATCAATAGGGAAACTGGACTTGAATTTCCTTGGAAAAAGTTTACAGCTGCTGCTGAGTAGGTTTCAAGCATTTGAAATGGTTACCCCAGAAGCTTAGTAGGCCAAATGGAATTTCTCAGCAGAAGGGAAAAACACATAAAGGTGAAAGAACCAACCTCTATGGCTTGTGCTAAAATCCCAGGTCTTGAATGGGAAAACTGCATAGCTATGACACTACCACGAGGTGAAAACAGCGTTGAGTCCTCTTAGCTATAAGTTTTCCCCTTACAATGCCTGCCCCTAGTCCACCTGAAGCTCAGACTCAAAGATGACAATGATACTGAGAAATAAAACAGGCAAGAGACAGGTTTCTAATCCTTAAAGTAGGTGGCATAGTCCGTCTCATGTGCATGAGTCTGAACTCCCTTCCATCCAAAGCCAAGATGGCCGAATCTAAATTACCTATGGTAAACTACCTATCTCTGCCTTCCACTTCAAGAAGAAAGAAACCAGCAAAGCTCTATAGCTCTACATGCTGTATTCTTCCTCCTACCCAAGCAACAAGAGCTGGAATCTAACTCCTACGTTCTTGTTATTTAAAGCCTGTTGTGTAACTCCAAAACATGAAAATCCAGAGCTTGATCAAAATCTGCAACCTGTAAGCTCATCTCTCCGTGCAGCCCACAGCCTTGTTCTCCAATACGGAGGATCATCCATTTAATACGGAAGCGAAATCCTTCCTTGTCCTTCCCTAGTGGCCATTGCTTCATTCACTCTTTAGAAGACCACTTTGTGGATATCAGACGTAGCATCACCACTGCTGCCACCGTCTTAGGTGTGGAGGGATGGTGTGCCACAGTTTAATGAGTTACCATCCATCAGATGTGCTAAACATTTTTTTTTTTTATATCCAAATGCAGAGCTTAAGCCAGAAGTAATAACTGTTTCCTTGCATCATAAACTGTCCATCTTTATTAACAGCAGCAGGTCTTCAGTCATGAACCCCTGGTTCTAATAGATGTGGATCAAAATTATCCAAAACGCTTTAGGATTTTAAATAACTGACATGAGAGATGTAGAGGAGCAGAACATTTTTATAAAGCAGCTATTTTCTCAGAGTCAGACCTCCTTCAGTTTTCACGGCTTAAGCAGAGCACTTAGGTTTGAGTGGAAATGCTTTAACAACCTCTTCAAAGTCTACGAATTTGGGAATGTTTTTTCTATCCTTCATTGCTCTGGAAAATCTAGAATAATGACATTTTTCAAACACAAAAATGTAGGGGAGAAAAGTAATTTAGGTAGATCAAATACTTTTTTTCTCAACAATCTGGATAATTTTTTTTTTTAATCGTGATCATTTTGGCAATGAGCACCTCTAATTTTGATAATATATTTTGATACTTTATTTCAATTCAAAACTCTAGATTTTAATCAATGGAAACTGAAGTGTTTCAAAAATAATCAAACTTTTTTGAAGGCGAGAAAAAAATAGTCAAAACTCTTTGAACTTAACTTTTTCCCAAAACCACTTTCTAGTTCTAAAGGAGTGAAATCTTAAGGTGATTTTCAACATTAAAAAAAAAAAAAAAAAGAATAGCTTCTATCACTGTTTGGCAAGATTTTGACCACCAACTATGAACCTGTACGTTATGGAAGCACGAAATAAACCTTATTTCATGTGTATTTCACTAATGTATTTTCACGAGCTTTCTTTCTTCTCTTATTTAAAAATTCTGTAGCATAAACTCATCTTCCTGATGTGTAAAACTGTTGTATTGAAATAGAGGTGCAATAAATTGAAGTTTATTCTAAATATATTTCACATACTGGGGATGAATCGATGTCTATCAATATTCCAGAGACCCTTTCATTTTTTATTAAATACAAAAATAAAAATTGGATTAGTTTGCAGGTTTCATAGGGTTGGAGCCAGACAGCCCAATTCCTATTGCCTGTGAAGTCAAGAGGACTCTGTCCCTGGATTTCCATGCTAACAGTACAACACATTGAGAGAAGAAAAAGGATATTATCTAAAGCACACAGCAGTTATCCATAATTCTTCCTCAACCTCCCTGGATTTCAAACTTTATAGTATGAGTAGAACACAACTCTCTGCAAGAGAAAAAAATCAGCTTGAGATTGAAGATGCATCTAAATAATTAAATCTAGACATATACGTGTGTTCGAGGTGTCTAAGCTGCAGCTGTAGTCGTTAGAGACCTAGGCTCAGTTCATCTGTACCTGCCTGGGTTTCCAGGAGCGGTCTGAAGACCAGACCACCATGTTCATTATCTGCCCTGCACACTCCTATGATCCTCACAGGAAGCTTGTGCCTCAAAATGGCCTTCATCTAGTTTTAGATATGGATTTTGCAGGCACCTATATGCAAGTTTTCAGAAATATGTCTAGAGCTGAGCAGGTGCATGAGGGTGACCTACCTGCATTCTGAAATATTGATCCTTAAAGACTGCCCTGACTACGTATCTTAGTGTCTGACAAATCCTTTTCTATTCCTTCTCTACTTTGCAAGTAAAGGACTTTACAGTGTCTCTTTTTGTCTCAATGTAATCATACCCTTCAAAATTTATTTGCTCTTTTAAAGAAAAGGATACTTTTATGGCTAGGATGAACAGGTGCAGGCTCAGGAAATCAGAGTCCGAGCTTTATTTTGACACCAATTTCCTGTCTCACCACGAGCAAATCCCAAAGGACTCAGCTTGGTTTCCTAAACATAGGTGTCTTGTGATATTTGAGAAGCCACAGGATGCCCCTGATGGTCTCCACTTGTTCGGAAGAGCATGGTTCTCCTACATATCCTGTGTATTGTCTCCAGCCCTGTGTGTATGCCTTGAATAGCCTGAACTGTCATTAAACATCTATGCTTAACAAACTGATCCAGGCCTCCAAAATCTTCATTCCTGGGGTCAGCATGTGCAGAGTGGCCTTCTATTCAAACCTCTGGTCTTAAAGCATAATTTCTGTCTTACTAGGTGGAGATGGATCTCCGATGGGACTCCAGATGCTCCACTTGTGTCATAAATTCAACAGTTTTACCAAAGAAGAATGTTTTAAGAGTTACATATGTAAATGCCACTTCTATGAACCAAAATTTGAGACCAAGCCTCTGAGGTCCACACATGCAAAATCCACCATATACAGCTGACATTTTCTTCATATTAACAGTATTAAATGTCAACGATATTGTATATACATATAAAATTCCCTATTAAGAGTATATTTTATTATGACTTGATTTCAAATAACATAACATTTTTCCTTTTTTTTTTTCCAGTTTCCGAAGATTAAAGACTTATATGCATGACTAAGGCATTTATGATGCAATATTTTATTTGTTCCAAATTAAAATAACATTTCAGCTCATGACATGGGCCAAAATATATTATTTCCGCTTGTATTTTCAGGCTTTGTAACTCTACTAATTATCCAACAGCCTCATATAGGTATCTTTCCTGTCACCAAGACCTCATAAAAACATAGAGTGGCTTTCATGGAAAGAAAATACTGAGTGCTAAAAACCTCTTTAGTTCCAAGATCCTCCCCCCACCAAAAGACCAATGTTGCAGCCAAGAAATTTAAATTAAAAAAAAAATAAAACACCCCAAAAAACCAGCAACAACAAACCAACAAACCAACAACAAAAACCTAAACCAAACAAAGCGAAACAAAAAACCACCTTCAGCTTAGTTTAACTGGACCTGCTTTGAGCAGGTGGTTGAATGAGATGGCTTCCAGAGGTCACTTCCAAGCTAAATTATTCTGTATTCTGTGATTCTATGAGGTTTTCTTGTTTCGTTGGAGGTTTTTGCTTTGTTTTCATTAGGGTCATTAGCTACAATAATAATCTTTCAAGAGAAGAGCTGAAGCATCAGTTTCCTGGTGCTTTCATCTCAAGATGAAATTTCTTGAAAAAATTATCTAAGCAAACAACTTCTTGAACTCATATTTGGAGCAGAGTAGATGATTTTTATGTTTTGTTTTTTCCCCTAAGCAGTGCTATGCGTAAGGTCAAACTAGAGAATCCAAGGCTGGTTTTGACTAAAATATATGAATCCTTCAAGTTTTCTGGGAAGTCTAATGTTAGTATCATAGATTGTTTGGTTACATTTATGACATCTGTTAGCTGTTTCCTACATGTGATGTCATGACTTGTAGTTACATTTTGAGCTTCAGCTGGGAACACATGTCCACCTACACAGTGTGCTCGGTTTGAAATATAGTCAGGACTAAACCGTAAGTAGATGATTAGTGAGCATGCAGCAGAATGTTTTTTTGAAATGTATTCGTGGTAAGATTCAGCTCTCAGCCCACAGCTACGTCAACGGAGGCATCTACATGTCAGTAGGTATCTAAGCTCTCATCATAAATCAGTGGAGATCAATCGGTAAAGCCAGTATGATCCAAAGAGCTATTCAACTAAACAAATGTAGGAATGTTATTCACTGCTATAACCAGTGGCATCTACTGCCAACTGAGATGACCTAAGATATCCACAGCATCTACACTGGGCTGGCAGATATAAGACAGGATCTAAAGGAGGCTATGTCTTTCTGAAGAGGTATATAAGGGCCAACCAAGATGCTGTGGAGCACATCAAATGGAACAAATTTATTAAATCAGACAAAGAAATCAGTACCCTAGCTCACCTATAGACATCTACATAATAGACATGTAAATTTAGATATCTGTACTCAAAGCACACCATGTGGGTATGAGTGGATCATTTTTATTTCATTTTAGACAACCTATTGAAAACGATCTGCATCTGTGACATTCATCTGTCTGAAATACCATCTAGCAGCCAAGTAAAGTGCTATGTGTGCACAGCTAAATCCAGGCATTACTGTTAGCTTTTTCCTGTCCCCACGAAACTAACAGGAAACCCTTTACGTAGGAATCAACATGAAGGGATGGAGAGCAGCTCTGCGGAGATGGACTTGGGGATACTGGGGGGTGAAAAGCTGGCCATGAGCCAGCAATGTGCGCTTGGCAGCCCAGAAAGCCCCCCGCATCCCAGGCTGCATCCCCAGCAGCGTGGGCAGCAGGGCCAGGGAGGGGATTCCGCCCCTCTGCTCTGCTCTGGGGAGACCCCCCTGCAGTGCTGCCTCCAGCGCTGGGGCCTCGGCACAGGAGAGACATGGACCTGCTGGAGCGGGGCCAGAGGAGGCCACCCAGATGATGGGAGGGCTGGAACCCCTCTGCTGGGTGGACAGGCTGGGGGAGTTGAGGGTGTTAAGCCTGGAGAAGAGAAGGCTGCAGGGAGACCTTATTGTGGCCTTTCAGTATTTAAAGGGGGCCTACAGGAAAGATGAGGACAAAATTCTCAGCAGGGCCTGTTGCGAAAGGACAGGGGGTAATGTCTTTAAACTAAAAGAGGAAAGAATTAGATTACATATAAGGAAGAATTTTTTTACGATGAGGGTGGTGAAACCCTGGCCTAGGTTGCCCAGAGAGGTGGTAGGTGCCTCATCCTTCGAAGCCCTCAAGGTCAGGTTGGATCAGACTCTGAGCAACCCGATCTGGTTGAAGATGTCCCTGCCCATGGCAGGGGGTTGGACTAGATGAGCTTTAAAAGTCCCTTCCAACTCAAACTGTTCTATGGTTCTACAATTCTACGAGCGCTTCTGAAAACCTCACCAGTTTTCCTAAATTTGCTTACATGTAAAGTTCTCACAAAACAGTGTTCCTGTCGTGCAAGGGACTCACGCACAGTCTTCACCAATAGATTATAAACTGGATGTACTGTACATCCAAACAGCTCCTTCTCAATAGCTCCAGGTGATTTCCGCTTCTTGCTGTGCACAGACCAAGTACAGAGCAAATGTGGAGTTTTCTGTGCATGAGAAAATATTTTTTTCAGGAGCTTCCAAGTATCAACATTATTGCTACTGCTCTTCTTAGGGTGATTGATGTCCAGATATCTTCAACTAAAGGGTCTATTTCACCTTGTACAAACATAAGCGACTAAAATTGGTCAAAGATATTGCCGTCTGGAAGTGCCTGTTTTTCCACTGGCTACAGCACAAACCTTTGGTGGCTAACTCATATTTACATGTCTATTTTTTTGGATGACTACCAAAAAATGATGAGATGGATCCCATACACAGTGACCCTCAATCAGAAGGACTCATCCATGAAGACATTGTATGACTTCAGCTGTAGCTAATAAAAAAGGCCAGATTACAAAATACAGCCCACTCGGCTGCCAACAAAGTTGGCAAAGCCCAGAATGTCATCACTGCAGTTTAAATTATACATTATGCTGTTTCCTAAGTTAAGATTGAGAATCAGGATAATTCTGATATCACTAGAAATCAGGACGATTTTCAAAATTTGAGTGAAGAAAAGAAAAAGGAAATAAAATTGGCATCTTCTTTTCTAAAATTGCGCTGCAAGGACTAAGAAGCAAATTCTTCAAAATTCAGATACCAAAACCACTGGAGAAACCAGTAACTGTGAGAGATAAATAAGATCCTTTTCAGATTTCTGCATTTTTCCCCATCCGATAATGTAGCCCTGTGTCCTGGTTTGAGCGACACAGGACTAATTTCTCTTCTAATGTTTGGGAAAACTGCACTTTTAGAAGACTCTAGTATCTGAGTTTGTGAAAATATTGACTTTATCGCCAGCCATGGTGGGTGGGTGTCAAGGTCTCAGTGTTTTTGAGCTCGCCAGGTACAGGGATGAGGAGGAACGAGACCCGGGCACTTGACCCAAGCTGGCCAACAGGGTTATTTCATACCATGAAGGGCACATTCAATAGAAATCAGAAAGTTTGCTGAGGAGTTCTCTCTCTCTCTTGATGGAGGCAATCCAGAGAATTTCTTGCCCTGGTGTCGGACTTTGCACCCTTCCCTTCTTCCTGAAGCCATAGCGCTCGCAGTGTCCAACATTTGCTGTCCCCTGCTGGGAGTGCACGGCTTGGCTGAGTATAATCCTTGTTTATTTTATATTGGTATTGGGATCAATATTGGTTCTCTAGTGTTATTAATGTTAATTATCTAGTCTTATTCTATTAAATCTGTTTATATTTTCACCCCTGGGTTTCCTTGTTTTTTCCCAGTTCCTTTTCCTGGGTGGGGAGGGGCTATCAGGTGATAAAATAATTGTCTAAATGACAATAAATTGTTGTGGGTTTCTCCAACCATAACACCCTGAAAAGTGGAAACACACAGAGGGAAAAACTAAGACCTCACGTAAAACTTCTGTCACTCCCCCAAAGTGTTATCTCAGAGAGATCCTATGAAATCAACACTCACCAAAGCGAACGTGAACTTCAGAGTCACCACTTCAGAGCCAGCACATGGGTGAGCGTCTGGCAGGATCAAACCCCTGTCCCTGAAGCCTGGCAGATCGTGAAGGAGAGAGAACTGTGAATATACTGATATCAGCCTCTTCCCTTCTCATCTGGGATTCATTGTGGCTCGTTCCCTGCCCCGCAGTACAGGGGCCAGGGAGGACTGAATAAATGAGCAGTGATATTCTTTATGTCCTTTCCAGCCACCGCAGCTCCCAAGATCTCAAACAAATCAGTTTTGGGGCTAGATCTTCACTTTATTTCTCCAGAGGACGTGGTGCTTTTGACTGAACAAGCATTTTGTTTCTCTCTGAATTAGTCTCATATGATGTTCTTAGTCCTTGTAACTGTGAGCTTCACTACCCTTAGCAATGCTGTAGGGAAAACTGTAGTTAAACAGATACCAAATTCTGTCTCCTTGGTGATGATATTCAACATTAAAAAAAAGAAATATAGACCTGGATGGATCCACCTGTTTCCTGGTAAAGCTACTTCTCCCAGTGGAATGGTTTAGTTTATCATTTGGGACATTCTTAGGTCTAGGAAAACTCTGTGAACATTTGTTTCAGTCCCTTTGGAGTCAACGGAACAAGGAGACATCTGCAGATCAATTGCTAAGCCAGGGTCTGAGATGCCTGGCCGTTTCAATGAAGGCATACAAAGCCGTATCTCCAAGGAAAGCTTGTCTTCAGCACTTCTAAAACCGTGTTTATACAATGTCACACATCTGGAAGACAAGACGCATGGTTGTATCAAATGAGTCACGGACTCTCAGCACAGATTTCATTTTGTACCTGTGACTTATTCTCGGTTTTGCTCCTTGCCTACAGTCCCACTAGCCCAAATTAATTCAGGTGAAACCTTCAGAACTCATCACTGGATCTCTTTTTCTCTGTCACGTATTGTATCAAAAAAGCACTCTAAGATGCATCTGAGTAACACAGAGCCGTATCTACATCGCTGTGAAATCTCACCTTTGCTTTGTTACCTCATCTAGTAGTTTCAGAACTGTTGATTTACCCCAACAAGTCCCCGTCACTTCAGAATTGTTTCATAGCAAAAGAGAATGGATCCCATAAAGGGAAGATGTAATTTTTCGTTTCTCCACCATACCTGGAAATATCCCCCAAGTTCAAATCCTGAAGCCTTCTACAGGAACAAAAAACAGTCATATCAGAAAACACCTACAACTCTTCCCACATCATCTTTTCCTTAACATGCTTTTAGACTGGAGCCCCTGAAGAACACAACCTGTGCCGACCTTTTGCTATTACTCATCGCGCTTTCGCAATTTCAGAGAAGCAAACAGAAACGCATCTTAAAACCAAACCCCAGCTAAGAATCCAGAGCAAAACTTGATCTTAAGAAAAAAATCACGTCTATAAATTTCAGCTTATCATGCACATCTTTGAAGGCAGGAACATTTGGTTGCATCGCTTGTCTATTTCTTTTTATATTTACGGAGACATACAGAGCAGTTTATTTTTCCTTTGCATGATGACCACAGTCAGCACGTTATCTCTCTTTGAGAGAGAGATCATGTCTGGGTATGTTGCAGGCAGGAGAAGACCTTTGCCTGTTGCATCTGCGAGCTGTTCCCTGAAGTTTTACATCTTGAGCTATCTCATTGCAATTTCTACGCTCTTCTCTTGCGATTGCCTCAGAAAGACTGAGAGTTCAGAAGCACTGCTAGTTAATAATCTTTCAAATCAAGAGGTAAATGCCCAGTAGGTCTTAATCTGAAATTCAGTAAACCGTTGAAAAATGGCCGTCAGCTTTAAAGCAGGACCTCAGCACTGAAGGACCTGCATTTACAGCCCTGGCTAATTGCTCTTGTGTTTATTATTTAAAGAAGCACAGGCCTTGTTCCACAATCATCTGAAAATGCTGGGAGTCTCTCCACTGATTTCAGTGGGCTTTGGGTCTTGCTGTAGGACAGTGGTGTATTCAGTGTAATTGTAGTATTGCCAGTGAAACGTTTTATTTAATACATTTTATTAAAATTTAACATGTTCTGCCATCATGAATTTGCATTATTCTCTGGTTTTTCTTTGTGCCACCACTATTGGGATTTTATAACAATAATAAAGCTGAGTCTTTACTGATATACTTCTGAGCTCAAGTAGCTCCTTTCCTTGTAATTTCCCTCATTCTTTCATATATTTTTTGTTTGTTACTCTTCTGCCCAAACAGGTGATTTTCTCTACTTTCTGTTCTGTTTGCTTTCTGGTTCTTTACTCCCCCTATTTCTCTCTCTGGCAGTGACTTGATCTAAAATAATTACTTATTCTTTCCCTCTCATTGATTGTGTGATCATTTTTATTGCAACCTGGCTATAACTAAGGATGAAGATGTGGACGCGTTCATAATTAGGCTTTTTTTAGACTGCTAGTCTGGTCTGAAGGGGTGCTTTTGCACATGTGAATCAGATCCCCAGGATGCAGCTCTCCAGGGTGGTGCTGTGGTGAAGCTGGGAATATTGTGAAGTGGTCATAGCAAAACTTCTAAAAAAAAATCAGGTTTTGTTCCAAAAGTGGTAGTGAGAGAATGATTTATTATCTGATCAAAAGAATTAACCCGTCCTTGTTTTACCAGCACTAGAACACTGATTTTGACAAATCCCCTGTTGTTCCAGTTTGTGTTGAGCCACAAAAAAGTAAGGGATTTGGCTGCTGATGCTTGTCTGATGCCATCTGCACCGGCTGTCTGATACTTGTCTTCTTAATTAATCATGTTGAGTCATCCTTATTCTGGAGGGCATGTAAATCCTCTGCAAACACTAATATATATGCCCTATCCATAGCTATTTCCATCAGCTTAAATTCTGCTCAGAATTTTTTTTTTATATGTCTGCATTAAACAGAAAGGACTGAAAAACAGAGAAACCCAGGTGGATGTGAGGGGGAAGCAGGAGAGAGCTTGGGCAAGCATCAGAGTATATCCCTCAGGAAAGCTAACAGAGGATTTTGGGATAAGTGGAAAAGACCTTGTAGCTGCTAGCAAAGACGTGCTCTGCCATCGAGTGATGCCTTTAGGCAGACAGAAAAAAACATTTTGCCCATTCTTCTAGAATAAGCCGAGATGCCCCAAGGAAAACGCCAGCTTCCATCAGTTTTAGCTCTTAACTGGCTCAACCTGCAAGACTCTCCATTTTTTTCTCATCGCTTGGCTCCCGCAGGGCAACCCCTGGGAACGAGTTGCCACTACTCACAGATCAGTTCTCCGCAATCACTGTTCCTGGAATTGTTTCCCAGTGACTGCCTGTCTGTGTCATTTGACACTGATGCTATCACGCTGTAATTACCAGCAGCTGAGGGCAGAAAGGAGCGATGCAATTTCAACCGAGGTTTCCAACTACTTGAAAGAAAAAAAAAAAAACAAAAACCAAAAAACTAGAACCAGAACTTTCCCAGATCTACTAATAAGTAGGCATTATTACCTAGTATTAATGAACCAATTAATAATAGCACCATACCACATACAGAGTAAAAGTTTGACTTATCCCTGTGGACAAAGAACAGCAAAAATATTATTAACAGGCCAAAAAAGAGGACTGTTGGTTAAGGTCGGAAAGGACATTTGCAACAAGATGGAGGATTGAATTTACAGTGGGAGACTGATGCCTTGGATTCATCTTTATTCCTTATGTCCCTCACTCAAACAGTAGTTTTCAGTTGGTTTTGGTTTTCTCTTTGGGTATTTTTGGGTTTGTTTTTCTTTTTTTTTTTTTAATTTTGGATCTTTAAACGTTTTCTGCTGTAGATGAAGACGCCTGCTTAGTAACTGTGGTCTTGAGTTATATTACATAGACTCCTTCCAGGTAGTCGTTGGGCCACCAGGAATCTGCAAACCTGTCTGAAAAGCTCTGAAGTAGGGTTTCCTCTCTGTATCTGCTGATCCTTAGGGGCTACGGGGAATCCTTAGGGTATCATTCCATTTCAGTAATCCCTTTAAAAATAGCCATTGTAGGAAGCATGAAAGTATTCGTGGAGGTAAGCCTGAGCTTTGGAAGCAGTGACAGTGCTTGGAGGCCAGGCAGAGATGACCAAGGCAAGCACAGCAGGAAGTCTTAGCTAAGCAAGCACCAATTCACACCTGTTGCCTGCAGTCTATTCACAGGAGCTAATAATAAAAAGTTTGCATTTAAACGGAGCCCTTCATCCCTTGTGATCCCAAAGCACTCAGCAAATTACACACCCAAAGGTCAGATCAACTGGTGCTGAAATCCAGCCTGTCCTGGCCATAACAATAGGAAGGAGGAAAAGTACGTCCAAGGACAACAGGGTAAATTCCCACTGATATGAAATATCTCTGATGCTTTTCAAGGTCCATCCGGAGCAATCGGGAATTAGGATTGTAAAGCAGCCCAAAATACTGCAGCGTATTGCAGTATGCTGATATTCCTTTGGTTTAACCCTTAGAAGAAAGAAAAGAGAAGGAAAAAGGGGAAAAAAAAGAAAAGTTAAACAGAACTAATGACACTACTTGAATTCAATGCTATGGTTCCAGAGAGTCTACACATTTTAAATCTGTTGCTTAGCCTGTTAAGCCATCCCCTCTAACATGCCCTTTCTGTGGATTAGATGTGCTGTTTATTCATTGTTTCAAGGCAATGAAATGACTCATACTGAGTCCGTTCCCAGGAAAACTTGCCAGGTGAGGGAGGGTGACATTTACTAAGGGACCCATTAATTGGAATCTACTGTAATAATACGAACAAAACAGAAAACTCAAGTTCTCCTGCGTGGTCCAAGCCTTATCATTCCATCTCTGGGCAGCACTGCATATCTCTGAGCAAGGCACAATGAATCTGTTCCACTCTGCAACCCTGAACAATCCTCTTTCACAGGTCTTGTACCTTAAATCAAGACAATAAAAGGCCAAAGGAATTCTGAAATGGCATATTCAATGGACCTGGGAAGGGTAGGGGTAAGACGTAATCTTCCACGTTCTCCCAGTATACAAATCCAAGGACTTGTACCTTACAGTCAGCTGCACCTTTGCTGATGGAGACCAACTCTATCAGAAGCCAAGGTACATCCGTGTAGCTCAGGTTGCTGTCAGCCGACTAAGTGATGTATGTGTCCTACTACTTCTGCTTTGCAGATGGCTTTCCTACGTCATCTGGCTCGAGACATATCCACAGAGTGACATCAGGTGGTGGCAGCTGGAGGTCCAGCTAATATGGTTCCAAGGTGGAGAGGTGCTCTTAGGTCTGCTGGCTCTCTTCCCCTTTCTCAGTCCATAAGGGTTTATTCCCCAAGATTAACATCTGAAAATAGGGAGAAAAATGTCAGTCACTAAGTTACATGCCTGAGCGGTCGTTAAAATTAAAGCAAAACCAGTGAATAGTCTTTTGGAGGTGATTTATTTGCTTCAATATAGGTTTTCAGTGCTATACAAACATCCATGAGCTTTAGAGTATCTTGCTTGGTTTCTATTTATCATCTCAGAGAGGAATGCATCTTCCGCAAGTTCTGTGGTCATACCTGCCTGCCCAGGAAGACGCCTCAGCTGCCCTAGGATGTCTCAAAAGCACTACAAACCTGTACTCAGCAACCTGCACCATACCTCAGGTGAGCTGAATCACTCTTTGGACTCTGGAAACACTTCAGTTGCCCTGACATTGGAGCCTCGTGCTATTAACAACGGTCATGGTTGTCCCACTTAGCCTGCAGCTACTGCTCCAAGAGGCAGGGGGTTGCCCATAAGTCCTGTTTCCTATCTGCTACCCACAGATGGATGTCTTGCATACACTATGGCCTCTCATGTAACATTAGGTGCTTACCTGTGGGCAGCTGAATTGAGTCTCCTGTTGACAAGATTGACTGCCTCTTCATTGACTGTGGTGGGAGGTTAGACTCCAGTAATACATTTACACTCCTACATTTGGATACCTAAATTTAAGTACATCATTTTCAAGCCAAATGCCTTCCCCATTTGACTTGAGAATTTGCAGTTCTAGCTATTCTTCCTGTCTTATTTTCCTGTGTTCACACATACTGAGGAGCTCTGTCCAGATTCTAGGTTTAGTTCTACACCAGGAACAGCTGCAACTTCATTATTATGTGTGAAATGACTTGCTTGGTAATAAAATTGCAGTTCAGCCCAGCACCTCCATATTTAATCATAGGGACCGTCATGACTTGAGCTAATCTTTGTAACTGTTGGCTAGAATAGCTCAGAACGTGGTAGACTGCCATGGGGGAATCTGTAAACCAAATCATCTGGTGGGCTCAGCAGGAAGGTCCTATAGGGTATATGGCCTTCCATTATGGATTCCAAAGTAGGACTTTGAGCTCAGTTTGGGTGTATCCTGAAGGCTGGACCTCACTGGTAAAGGATGTTCTGGTCATTCTGTTTGTCAGCTCACCTGTAGACAGACGCAAATAGTAGCTGCATCACTTTCTGGTTCACTCCTGGCTATGGGAGCTGGCATGCTGGCAGGTAGATACCTTGATATCCCTCCTAAAATTGAGCCTACTAGGTCCCAAGTGTTGGGATAGTTTCTCTAAATCATAGCCATGTGAAAGTCCACCCTCTAGTTTAAGCCAGGTGTTTGTCCTTCTGCGTAAGAAACAGGCATATATGGGCACCTGCACGTGTCAGAGCTTCCTGTTATAAGGTTGGAGTCACAAGCCACACTGTGAAATTTTTGTTCTGTTTTGCTATAGATAGAAGCTGGAAAAATAGCTAGGATTATATAACTAACTCACAGGCATCTGAAATTTTCTGTTCCTAACGGAAACAAAGAGGAAAACGGTTTCTGCTGTCTGGTGGAAAAACAATTACTAGATGAGGCTGTCTGCTAAGGTCAACAGATCAGGCCTAATGATTTGTCTGCTCAAGAATTTACAGAAGACATGCATTTTGTATCCTGAATGAAAGTACATTATACAGAGGAAAAAACTCGTTTTCGGTGAAACTAGTATATAAATGTTTTTAAAGATTTTCAGGCCAAGAATTTATTCTTAATGTGTATAATCTTGTGCCTTGTATAATAGGATCTTTGGGATTTCACTTGTTACCTTGTTTTAAGCCTAATAATTTATCTGAATCATATATTCTCAACAAGAAGTTTAGTCTTGGTTCAGAAACACAAAGAGAGGGAAAACATACACGGCCGGTAACAGCCTGTTCCAGTGGTTAATCTTTCTTCCTGTGTATCTATGCCTAATTTCCATCTTCTTCCAGAAAGAAAACAGAAATAACTACAAGTTTGTCAGATAGCAAATTACAAACCTCCATTAGTAATTTCTTACATGATGCTTCATGCAAATATATTTCCAGGTTCGAGTGATTATTAGGAATATTTGCAAACCCATCCAGTGAAGACCCAGAACTACAAGATATCATAATTGTGGCCCTTTGACCAGCTCCATTTAAAACTTTCTATGGAAGCTAATGCTGAAGATCAAATAGAGAATGATGTTAACTAAAAAAATCAGTGCACCAGAAGATCCAGTCTTTACAATGCAAAAAGATCTTATCAATTTTACATATTTGGGTTGTAGATGCCACTAAAATGCATAATTGGAAGCAAAGGGAACGTGCAGCACAGCTAAAAATGAATGTGGTTTTATGGAATTATGCAGAGAACGATAGTGGGGGAGAGACACAGATCAAAGCAGGGAGGGAGCTCCCAGGGCTTTGCAGGAGGCTTAAACCAATAGGATTTGCCACTGTAGGAAAAAAAAAAAAAGAAGAGAAAAAAATAAAATCCCTTTCTGCCATCTGGTAGCGAATTACAAAGCATACCAGTGCTAAAAGCCAACTTCCATCTCCAACTCCACTTCGCTTCGCAGCCAAAACCACAGGGGAAAAAATAAAATCCTGCTCCCAAAGCTAAAGGCTTCTTTTACTCATCCATCATATCTTTGGGAGTTATCCGTATCTTACCTAATGTACCATGCTTGTGCCCCTGCTCCATCCCTTTGCCCTCACCTTATTCCTGAGCTGCAAATGCACCTTAGGAGGGACAGACAAGTGAAAGTGAATGAATCCATCCCAGACAGAACTGGGCAGAGAATAACAAGTTTTCCGGAATTAAAGTGAGACGGCTTCTGCGGTCAGCAAAACCTCTACCGGCTAATGTGACTTCTCGGAACCAATCACAGCCCAGCAAGACGAAAAAAGAAGGCAGCTCTTTCAGCATAAGGCAAGTGGAGACACCAGTCCAGTCTCAACCATGCACTGCACAGAAAGGAAGCTTTCATCTTTCCTCTGCGCTCCAGAGGAGACATCAGTCAGTGCATCTGCTGTATCCATAAAGGGTGATGTTCCTTTCAAGCAGTGGTTCCCAAGGTGTCAGACCTACTCCCCAAGGCTCCGTGAAGGACTAGCCCAGGGACTGTGGAGTGCATGCGTCTGTTCTGGGAGACAGGTGGATCTTTGCATGCTGGAGAGAAGGGCATCCGCTGAATTTCACAGGAGGGCGGGGAGAACTCACCTCCTGGAAGCTGGAGAAATCCTAAGTGTGATTCACCTGAGCAAACGTGAATCAGCGCTGGAGCTGATCACCCAAGGCTCTCTACCAAATAGGTGTTTAGGGTGGGATTCAGTCGCGCAAACACAACTGTCTACTGCACTTTGGGTACCTCCCTGCCTCAGCCACAGGTGTCTGCTCCAGAAAGGACCAGGTCTCCTGTGTGTCCTGTGTCTTATCGGCCAGCCCTGTGCAGATGTCTTGAAGACCCAGGTGGTCTCCAATGGTACCAGGTGCCAATGTTTATGCAGATGAACCATGCCTTTAGAGAGCAGTTCATCTTCCTCACTCAAAGGTATCGAGGGGCTAATTCAGCTGTCTAAGCATAAACATCTAATGGATTTTGAGATGTCTGAAATAATTTTACTTTGCCTCCGGCTGCAGCTCCAGCAAGATACAAGTCTCTTGCAGTTGTTATCTCACATCCGGTGAACCTGTGCAGATGCATCAAATGCCCTCAAGCATCTCAATTGGCTCAAGCTGCCTGTAGGTGTGCAATTAAATTGAGCTCTTAAAATCCTTATTTGCAAATGTGTAATCTTCCATTAGCTCAAAACCTGGGCTAACAGCTTGAGATGTGGGTGTCTAAAATGAACATGTCTACTGTTAAATGAGATATGACTCATCCTTTTTGTCCAAGGAGACAGGATTTATCGCATGTGACTGTAGGGGTAGTGTTCAGTTCATAGACTGAGTCTCCTACCTTTAAGTTCAACACGTAGGCATCTCCTTACGAGCTGACTGCCAGCTAGAGCCAGTGAAGCTCTAGTTGCCCAAGCTTTGCTGTCTGATACAGAGCAGACTCAACCCCAAGACGTCCACACGATGCTAAATGTGACACTGGAGCTATGGGAGACCTGTCTCTTTTTGGAGTGATAGCAGGAGATTTATTTGGGTACCCTATGGTGCCTACACATACCAATGTTTAGGTAACTGGTTTGGGCTCCTAACCCTGCCCAATGTTATGGGGTAATGAGAGCAGCAGCACCTGTAATGGCCCAGTTGGAGAGAGAAAGATCTGAAGGCTCAGGTAGTCACAGGTCTATCACAACTGGCATATTTCAGATAGCAATTCTGGGATGGTGTATACAGCCCCGAGAAAGGGTTCATTCTCCCCCTTCACTGGAAAGGGCTGAAGGAGTTCAGATGGACACTTCAGTATAGCCAACATCAAATGGATCCCAACTGGCAATCTGGGCTGGGCCATGAGCTTGAGGGCCTTGAAAAAGCTTCTCGTTGTGAGACTGTGGAAGTGGCAATCTTGAGATCCAGCTTGTTGAGGTCACGTCAGCCTCTCCGTTTCCTCAAAGCCGTGGATGGGGTGACCACTGCTTGTCGTTCTGACAAAAGGAATTGGCTCCTCCACACCTGAAACGTAAGCTGAAATAAATCCACTGTGCAACAACGTGTAAGTAACATTACAGGTGATGTGCCAAAACAAATAAAGACAAAGTCTATGCTTTTTTTCCCCTACTTCTTAATACTGTTGAAAGCAAGCCAGAGATGTATTCCACTTGCTATTTAGCAGGGGAATTTGTAAGATTTTAGTTTTATTTTCAAACTGGGAAATGTTTCAGGCTAGGGAGCACAAGTTTGGGCTCTCATCTGCCACATCAGGCCTTTAAATAAAATCCCTTATTTCATCTTCTTCATTTGGCTTTGCCGTATACCCCTAGTCATAAGGAGGAATTTATTTCGTTAGGCCCTGTACAGATACTGAGATCTTTCTCTGCTCTCCCTTCCAAGCCCCCAGTCCAACAAATCATTACGGATCCCTTGTCTAATATCAATGTGGACGACAGAGGGTGAATGCTGTTCCTACAATCAGATCACTTATTGATCATGAGAAAAAGGTTCAATGAACCTTCTACATGCACAGTCATGTAGGTATTTGGCTTTATGCCTCAACGGAATAGCTTTTCTAGAATATTGCTTCCCTATAGACTGAGGCAGAAACTGCAATCCTAGGGTTGCCAGGACTGCATCCTACATGCCACTAGTTTTCTTTGGAGGCTTCCCAGCCTCAACGAAACAAATTACTAACCTTATGAGAACTGATGAAACTCCAGCCAACTGTAAGAAGTTACAACAGCAGCCTTCTATCAAAACGAGCTGCTTTTTTAGGGAGTGCACCAGTGAGCGAGTGTCTTTAGAAGGCTGTTGAGGTTGTGCGGTTAAGCATCACTTACCCTCCTGGTTTTAGCCAAAACACATCCTCATTTTGTGGAGACGCAAAAGCAGCTCTCCCAGTCTGTGCCATAGGTAAGTACTGGTGCCAATAACATGAGCCAAAGAGTTGGCATCCCACTCCCACATCACAGGGCTTCGTTTGGCTGCTGCCAAGTGGGAAAGTGGTGTGTACCCACACGGACATGAAAGGCTTGAATTAGTAGCAATCTGCCATGCACCGAAGTAGAAAACACACTGACGTTATACGGGAAGAAGTCTCTGCATTGCTAATGCCCCTTTCACTAAGGCTAAGCGGACAGCCAAAGAAGTTCTGGCTTTTTTCTTTCAGACTTTGATAGAAGGTGCCAGTCTGGGGAAAGAGAAGGTCTGTCAGCAGCAACAGAGAAAGTCTGAGTGGAGTAAAATATGTTCAAGCAACTCTTTTCTTCCCAGAGTAAACAGGAGATTTTAAATGTGCTCTGGGTTGTACTTAAACTCTCCGTTGCCTCTAGCTCAGGACGTTAGGATAGACAGACAGGTAGTCTTATTAACACAGAAAGTCCTGTGCATGATCAGGAGCTCTGTGTGTGCACACTTTTGTGTGTTATGAAGGAGGAAAGGTGATTAGGACAGAGGGGAAGGGAAGATGGAGAAGGGGGGAGACGGAATCAGTGTGGCCCATGGAATGTCGAAAGCGTCACCTGCCCACACTGCAGCATTCCTCCCCGAAATGCTGGCCGAGCAGCCCAGGGGGGTAGGATAATTGAAAAGCAATAGTGGGATGGTCTTTAGATGAGTTTTTAATCTTTCCACAAAAGCTAATAAAATCTGAATGGACCTCCTGAGGCCGCATTTTATTGCCACAAATTCCCATTACATCCCTGGGAGAAGTAGCTCACACATTAAAGTTCCTTGTGAGTCCCTGTAAAAACAAATTCCTTCAGCCACCTCCTCACAGCTGCCAGAAACACCCATTTCCCCAGCAATTCCCCACCTTTTAGTCTCCATGCCAGAGCACAGTAGCCACACTCAGCAAGAGAGCCGCACGGCTCCCCCAAAATAGAAGAGTGGTATTTGTGGCCTCCTTCCTGCAGTCTTTATGGTTAATAAAGATATACGACATGTTATTTCTTAGGTAAACTTCCGTGCTGTGAAACCTGGAGAGTTCTTCTGATGCAAATCTTCATAAAATGATCTGCTTTTCCTATGACTGTAACACTGATACGTCAGCATCCTCCCTGCTCCTCCTTCCTGCAGTATAAAGAAATTGCTGATATTCAAACCTTGGGACTAAGTTTTGTGCTTCTTCCCCTCCTTTAATTTTTTAGTGAATGAAAATGATGGTTGGACTAAGGTGATCTGCATTTAATGTGGACAACTAGCTTTGTGCATTGTCATGGGCCACAGGCGTTACTTAAGATGCTCTTCATTTTCACCCACTTCATATAGGTGGGAATATAAGTAAGTAATGATAATGGAAGTGACTTTCACCAGCAGAATTTTTTGATACGTCGAAGTAGTGTTAGAAATTTAAGACGTTCTCATTAGTAGGTAAGACAATATTGCTATGGTTATGGTTATGGTTATGGTTGTAGCTATGGCTATGGCTATGGTTATTAACTTCTAATAATGAGAATAATACTGACCTACCTGAGTGTGTGCAGATTAAAGGTCTGATTTCTAGGAAAATTCAGAACTACACACTGTTTGTCTTCAGAGTTGAGTATTTCATTCAACAACTAATTTGTTTGCATGTTGTCCTATTCTAAAAAATATTAAAATCATAATATATTTATATTATTCACTGTTTACTATTAATTCCTTATATTGTTCTCTGTTTAATAAAGGAAAGGCAGGAAAATAGATCCAGTTATGCATAAATGCAGCCAGAGCACCAACACGATTTTTAGGTCTAAAAATTGGTGCATGAGCATTAAGATCTGATTTGCCAAGGCACAATATTTATCTACAACCGTGCAAAAGCATCATCTTGTTATCAACCCGAAGGGGGAATCTGTGTAACCTTTCTTTTCCTCGCATTACCTCTCCAAGCATGGGAATGGTGTAAATGAATTGCGCGTCCCAGGCATTCTGTTACTGAGATACCAGGAACAGAAATCCAGCCTACCTCTATTCATCTCAGTATTTAAAAACAAAATCACATCATTTCACCAAAATGCGCAGTTTATTGACAGTTAAAAAAAAAAAAAATAAAAAGAGGGTTAAAGTTTGTGACCACAATCTTTCCCCATAGTTTAAAGCTCTTCTTTATCACCATTGCCAATCCTATATCCTTTTGAGGTCAGTTCATCAATGATTGCACCATTAGGGCTGATCTTTGCCTCCCTTCATCATCTGCTTTTTACACGATGTCGATAGCAGAAAGTGTTTCTGATAAGCTTTGATCTGAAAGATCTGTCAAATACACTCTTCTAAGCTTTGGGGGAAGCACCCCTATGGGATGATTTATCAAACCCAAGACACGTTTATATAGGCCCTCTTAAGGGACACATCTCTTGATTACAAGAGAACTAAACACCCCCAGCTTACCGTGCACATCATGGGGGAGCTCAGTCAGAGCAATCTAGAAAAATATTTTGTAGCTAAAATACAGAATTTTATTTCAGGCTGAAACCTGTGCCTTTATGGCGCGGTATCCGAAGACGTCACAGGAGACCTTTGGTGTTTGTGATGGCATCAGTCAGCTACGTTTGGGCTGCTGAATCAAATCCATGGTTTCCTTAGTGTTTAAATATAAACTAAGACTGGACTTGGGTGGGTAGCCATAGATATCTAGTGCAGTTGACAAGCCTGAACATATCAGAGAAGTCCATATGACTCACATGACAAAGGACTTTGGGGAGGCACCGGTTGGAGCAGCAGCTGAAGGCCAGATGAAATCCCCCAGGGCGTCTACATGCAAATCCCCAAATTTCGCTGTCTTTACCTATGAGCTGAACTTCAGGTTTAGATGAAGCTAATCCTACCCCATATGAAGCATAAAAAATCAAATCCTTTTAACTATTCTTGATCAAGTCAGATCTTAGCCTGGCCTTTGTGCAAACTGGTATGTTCTTATTCAGGTTTAAAAAACTTTTGCTGGCCATGCTGCTAAACTATATGTTCTATGAGCGGAAAAAAATTGATTCAAAGAACCTTTTCAAAGGTTCATTTTTCAAAGGTCAACTTTAATCTGGACTTGATAAATACATATTTTAGAGTAGGCGCATTCCTAATATTACAAGTGGAGGAAGGAGAAAATAGGATAAGAAAGCATATTGGCCCAATACGGCTTGTGAAAAAAAGTGGAGGGAGGCCAAATTCATTTGCATGGAAATGTCAGGCAAAGGTCTAAGGATAGAAGGGCAATGACAAGACAATCATTTGGACAAGTGAAGATACGATATATGAACAACATATCCCTGGGGTGTAAGACAATCGGTTTCCTGACAGCCTAGCATAGGCACGTGAATGTAGACAAAAGACTTTAAAAGCTGCTAATTTTGAAGGAGGAAGAGCAGAAAGAAGAGCGAAGTCATATAAGGGTTAAGTAATACTGGGGACTTTTGAGATTAAAAAATGATTTTTCAGAGTTCTTGCATCAGAATATTTGTTACTCAAAAAAATGGACAGGGATTGGTGAAATCAAGTTCTCTTATGCAGGAAGAAATTATTACAAAAACCTAACATGAGCATGAATTCTAACGCTGATTCATATCAGTACGATCTTTTTAAACACTTTTGATAAATTTGCTCTAACAAAGCTTAAAATAGTGAAACATTTTCAAGGTAATTTCTGTTATCTTTCTTTCTCATGTCAAAATTAGAAGTTCCACACACAGTCACTTTGAAATAGTTTTCAGTATTCATTTTTCAAGAGAAGCACATTGACTATTTTCTTATGAAATGCTGTGTCAATGTATACTTAAGCAGTGACGAAAACGGGCTGATGCTAAACCCTAGAAAACCGTGAAGACTGCTACTGCAATTGTGGCACGTTTAGCAGTGGAGAAGGCAGTAACATAAGTAGCCTGTGGGGAACAAGTGTAATATTGGCTCCAGGAAAAGAAAGGAGCAATTGATAAACAAAAGAAACTGAGGGTAAGAATGTGCCTGATATTGGTGAATATGATTTTATGGACACAACCTCAGATCAACAAAAATCGGTTTCATTCATTGAGGAAATTTCAGATTTGATGAAAGACACGTTTGCCTTAGTGCTTCATGGTGTGTTTATTATTTGAGAAACGGTTTCTCAGTAGGAGGAAAAGTGCAAGTGTTTTCCCTCTGGGATTGATACTTTTCCTTTCCAGTGACCAGATTTTATTTTTTTTTAAAGTCCAGGGAAAAATAAACCGAAGGGAAACATGACACCACTTTTCTAATCTGGAGACAGTAGCGTATAAGGAAAACAAACCAACCTCCCGGCCCATTAAGGACAGGATAAGAGATCTTGGTCTTAAACTTCAGTCAGGCAAGAGTTGATTTAGAAATTGAGTGGTTGGGAGTGGGCAATGATAATGGAATTTTTTAATCGTCAAAATAATGAAACAGTGGAGCAGACAGTCAGGAGTAGGTCTGTGGACATTTATTGATTGTCAGTGCTAACAGTTCTTTTCTCAGGAGACAAAGTAAATGGATTCTTGAGAGTCCCTTGAGCCCCGTTTCCAGGATATTTTTATTTGCATTTTAACCCACAGAAATATCAGAAGAGCAAACTCTGTAAAAAGTACATAACTTTCGGAGGACAGGCTTCAAAAAGCAGCTGTCAAAGAGGAGCCATCACCAAATGAAGATCTTTGCAGCTGACGTTCCTTAGAGACTCTCACAGGCTCATGAGCTTGGAGACCTTTCAGAAGGGATTTGAAAATAAACTGAAAAGAAACCTACCACTTAATTTCAGAGGATGCCATAGTTAATGGCAGAATGTACAACAACAGGCAGGAAGAGGCAGTTACAAAGACTTCTGTCCTTAAACAGAGTAGATATGTCTATCTAGTCATGGGGTACCTGTCCCCAGAGCAGGCAGAAGGCGGCAGAGCTATCCCTCCTGCCCGTCACCTGCCCACACTTCGGGCTGCCTGCAATATGCCTGGTCTGCACAGGATTTAGGGCATGCAGGACACCACACCTACAGGGTCACAGAAGAGAAAGTTTGGACTCAAGGTGCCCGAAACCCGTAGCGGATGTAGCTGGGAATCATTGCTGCTGTGAGATGGTGGCTTGTCGTTGTAGAGACAGACACGACACCGAAAATCAAGTTACAGCAATTCTTCTATACTCCTTTATTTTACAAGCAGTGCTTTTTATATACTCTACCATTCTACTTCTGCCCAATCCACTCTCGCATCACGCGCCAGCCAGCCAATACAATTGTTGATCACGCTCTGTCCATGCTCTGGTCAAAGCCAGGATGTTTGCCAGCCCTTAGAATGTTTATCACTGTGTTCACTCGTTTGTTCCGCTCTTCTCAGGACTCCCCAGTCTCTTCAAGGGTACACGGGTATCTGCTCAAGGTCAATGTTAAACTTGCATTCCGATCCCTCGGACCAGCTGAGGTCTCCCACAGTGGCTTGTTATGACCTGATGTGTGGACAGCCCTGCTTCTTGATGTAAAGGCAGACTACGTCCTTTCCTCTCTGCATCTGCCAGCTCTGAGGTTCAGCCCTGCAAACCAAAGTCCCGCCTCCCAGGTAATTTTTGCAAGGATTTGTTTTTATATATATATGATCTCGCATTTCAGGCAAAGCAACTTTCTTGCCCCTGTCCTGCCGTAACCACAGGCAGCATTACCTCAGGACATCTGCTTATAAATTTCAACTCAGAGAACAGACATAAATACCTCAGATGACATCATGTCCTCTAAAACTGGAGAGATCCATAGAATAACAGGAGGTGAAGGGAAAAAAGAAGAGTGTGCAATAACAAGAAAAAAAAAACCAACTGTGAAGGCCAGTCTTCCAGGGGACGCTGGGGCATAATACGAGGTAGCTGAACATTGCAGAGCTGGGCCTGATGTGAGCATGACGAAGGCAGCAAGAAAGTGGGAGCAGGAACAGTCACAGTCTGATAAGCGTGGGAAGTGGTTGGAGGACAGTGAATGGTGAGACTGAGAAGGGACACGGCATGATGTCAACGTGGCTCACGTCTCCGGCAGCACTTACTGAGCCGTTCAGACCTTTTCCTGCACACTGGATCCTTCTGTGGTTCTCACCAGAGAGCTGAGCCAGGCTGATGCTTGTTAACCCTACGCCACACTTACGTATCCTCCCACACAGCCTGAGCAGAGAAGGGGCCCCAAAGGCGGCCAGTAAAGTCATGAGTTAGTCACTCTATTGTCCCTGTACACACACTGGAGAGAAATACGCACTTCCAAAGTGTGCTTCATCCTCTCCTGAGAGCTGTCAAAATAAGTAAGGTGTCCCACTCTCAGTCAAAGCCTGTCCAACCGTTGATGGAGATGAGTTTGATCAGACCATTGGTTTGAGCGTCTTGATTAAGTGAGATGAATCGGGGCTCATGCATTCCTGATAGGAAGATGGTTTTCTACATCTGTTTGTGAAAAAAAAAACATTTCAAAGAAACAAATCTGTACTTCTACGTGCTACCTGCTGCACGCCTTGGCCATGCTTTGAGATGCTCCAGCATAGACTGTCTGCATATCGGCAGGCGTGTGCCTGTTGCTAATATAGGCACAGCCTTGAGCTAAATAAAGCCTTGTGGCTTATCTCAGGCTCTGACTGCAAGCCAGGGAATTTTGTGGCTTTATAAAAAGGCTGGATAGTCCGTACCTTTTCTTTTTTTTCGCATTCCCACAAGACCGTGAAATGTGTTTATCATGTGGGACTCCCAGTGGATTATGGTCACTCCAGACCTCGCCATGTCTTTTTGAAACTGGAGCTGGCAAAGATAAAGGGGGAAATCTCGAGGTCATCCAGACCTTGCTTTCTCCCCATGCTTGTACCAGAGGGTACAGCAGTGGGAAAGTATTTTAGCTAGCTCTGAATAATCTCATGTTTATCCAGTTGCAAAACTTTTGGGACCTCAGGTAGCTGATTTGCTGCCATTTTAGCTTAGATATTTCTGTCCAGTGCTGTGTTATCCTGCAAAGATGTACCTTCTGTGGGTAAATGATCCCACACCACACACAGCAGTACTTACAGGTATTTCATACGCAGAGAAAGACTTGGACTTCTGGAGAAGTGAGAGACAAAACTGTGCTCAAATGGGAGCATCCTAGAAATGATCATTTAAATTGCACTGATAATATGTGTCGTGGTTTAACCCTAGTCGGCAGCTAGGACCATACAACTGCTCGTGCATTTGTCCCCTTTTCCCCTTAGAAGAGAGAGGAGGGAGAAAGAGAGGGGGAAAGAAAGGGACAAAGCCTTCGTCGGTTGAGATAAAGACAGTTTAATAGGACAATAACAGAAAAAGGAAAAGAACAACAACAACAACCCCAACAACAATAATAATGGTAAAAGAATATACAACACAAGTCATTCTCACCAGCCGTTGAATTTGTTGCCCAGCCTGTCCCGAGCAGTGATTGCAGATTCCCCCGGCCAACCCCCATTTATATACTAAGCATGACGTCTATGGTACAGAATATTCCATTGACCATTCCATTGTTCTGTCTGTGCTCCTTCTCGGCTTTTGTGGGAAGCTGAAAGAAGTCCTTGAATAGTATAAACATCACCTATCAACAACTAAAAAAATATGCATTATTGACATTCCTTTCATACCAAATCTGAAACACAGCAACCACTAGAAAGAAAATTAATACTGTCCCAGTTGAATCCAGGACAGTATCCACCCCTTATTCCACACCACTGACATCATGCCCAGGTCTTCCACTTTTCAATAAGTCATCACCACTTTTCCTCTCTTTGGGAGATATATATGTATATACGTATATATATTTATAAACACACAGAGAAACCATTCCCTTAGTCTACGGCCATCCCTCTAAAATGTCCATTGAGTTCTTTTACTCCATAACTTTGAGCTCCATCTGTCATAACTGCCTTTCAGAGCAGGACAGATTGTGTGTTGTGTTGAACTGTGGCATGCTGCATCTGGAACACGGAAACCACTGGAACGAAAATTAACTCTATCCTAGCTGAAACCAGGATGATATGCAAGAGGGAAAAGAGGAAGAAGAGCATCTCAGGTAGCTGCAACACTGAAGAACCTGATTCATCAAGAGCATCGACATTAGTCATGTGAAGCATAGACGATACTGTGAAGAGGATTGTCCACAGCTTATTCATATTTATGGAGTGATAAAATAACGAGAAGAAAGGCTGAAAGGGATCTCTAGGGGTCATCTGATCCATCTTTTTAACCAAAGATAGTTGTGAGGTGTGGATTGTATATGTGGTCTTACTGACCTCAGAGAGCGCTTCCAGTAAGAACCAGCACAAGGAATAGAGCTTTCACATGACATGATGTGTGCATGCTCCAGATAAACAGTGAGTACAGGGTCACTACACCCAAATTGCCACAAGTCTTGATGTAAGAACCCAAAAATTATGACGTTGGCTTCTAATTAGCTTAACAATATTATTGGAGATTTTAAAATATTCCTTCTGATTTGAAATATTTCATACGGAGCATTTTCAAGCCTTTCTCACAACAAATCAATCCTAAATATATTTTTTTAAAAATCACATGATTCTAGGAACTGAAACTCAATGAAAAAATATTAAATATCATTTGTATTTTCACAACTTTATGAGAGTTAACAGAAGATCAGGTTTGGAAAATACAGTATACGCATGTATTAGATAGGCATAGAAAAAGAAATACTGCTTGAAGCACAACTAGGTGTGGGGAGATGAAAAATGACAGAAGGAAAAATAAGGTTGATGATTAGGATATATTTCCTGAAAATCGCAACTACCAGATGACTGATAGTTTCCCAAGGGAAAGGGTGGGAAATCTCTTCCCTTTGGCTTTTAATACTGGATAAAGCCCTGAGGGACAATATCACAGAATCCACTATCATGAATGCCAGCTCAGGTTATCACTTTCTGCCTGGAAATAATTTGCCTGAACAACACGCTGTATGTTGAATTTTGCCCTTTAAGCAATGGCTTTCCCAGCTTGCATAAGAGCATTTAAGCAGCTCCAGCCACCTAATCCTCTAAAGACATTTTTCCAAATGTTCGGCTATTAAAATCCACCCAATAAAATTCTCGCTGGAAGAAATAAAGGTTTTGGTCAAACAAATCATTTTGCTGGGGCATAGTGTTTTGACACTGCTCTGTAAACAGTTTTAGCGTATCACTTTAAAATGCTATAATAACAATGGTAATAATAGTAATAGCCACTTTACCATGTCACTTTTCAATTGGATTATCTCCCTGAGAGAAATCTAATTAGAAGCTGCCAGGTTACTAAAGACACCAAACCTGATATGAAAGTTTAGCCTCTCGGAGACTGCATTTTGCATTACGCTTTTTGTTAATATTATCTGTTTCCAAACGCCTGCTTCCCCTTCTCTGGGAAATGCCATGCTTTTAAAAAGGTCAGCTGGAGAGAATAAATGGCTCTTTATTAAATGCAAACCTTATGGATTTTCACTTCAGCTACATAATGGTTTGCTTGTCATTATGAAGTGGAATTAAATATTTTACAAGGGAGAAGTTAATACTTTTCGGATGGCAAACAACAAATGTGTCCTGCACCAGATACACGGGCAGTCAGTGCTCTTAAGCAGCTCTGTTGATTTTAACTGAAGTTGTTGGCATTAAATTGCTTTTCTGAATTGCTTTTTTCATTATTATGTGAAATACAGTAGCTCATGGGAATCCCATCAAGGCGGTAACCACACTGTCTTTAGTATTATACATAGCACTTTCCAGAGGGAGTCATCTCTTCTTTGAGATGTCTACAAATTAAATGCCTTGCTTTATATAATCTTTTGTGCTTCTTTCAGTAGTTCATGAAGAAGTAAGCAGCTTTGGAAGGCATTTCATTCATATTTAAGCCCATGATTCTGTACATATGTTTTTGGAGCTTCTGGGCAGGTCAGTTTGGCCTAAACCTGCCAAAGATTCTTCACAAAAGAGGTGTAAGAAGCCAATGGAATTAGACCTGGAACTAAGACCTCCCTCTTTTGAGAGGGACCCGAAAAGACTGTGCTGATGAGTTACGCTTTCCATTCAACTGCTTCTCCATCCTGATCCATCTTTAAATGTCAGTTTGACCCGACCTTCCAGGCTAAAACCAGAAGCATTGACACGGCTTTTCACTGTTACAGCCTGTATTTTGGTGGTCAGGGCACATTAGTTTAAGTGAACTAAGAGGACCAGAGCACTGATCCAAGCTCATACAATGTCATCCATGCCGTAATTCCCGATAGGCAGGATAACCCACCACCTCCAGAGAGGAGAGACTTCAGCTACATAAATACAGACCATTGTGTGCTTCTCACCCCATGGTCTGTAGGACAGGACCTGGTCTCCTTCAGTATTTAATAGCCAATTGGATGCTGGTTCTTTTCAGGCAAAGGAAGGGTTGGGTCCATTACTGCTGAAGTACAATATCTCAATTTGAATTCTTTTCTCCAGATCAGGCCTTACAAAGGTCGGTTCCAGACCGCCAGTGACAGAGCAGATTGAGATGTTGTAAAATGTTGTAACGGTGCATCATAACAGTCCATATGAACCAGCAATGTGTCCTTGTCGCCAGGAAGGCCAATGGAATCCTGGACTGCATAGGCAAGAGTGTGGCCAGTAGGCCGAAGGAGGTCATTCTCCCCCTCTACTCGGCACTGGTGAGGCCACAACTGGAATACTGTGTCCAGTTCTGGGCTCCCCAGCTCAAGCGGGACAGGGAACTGCTGGAGAGAGTCCAGCGTAGGGCAACAAAGATGACTGGGGGATTGGAGCACCTCCCTTATGAGGACAGGCTGAGAGAGCTGGGACTCTTTAGCCTGGAGAAGAGAAGACTGAGGGGAGACCTTATTCTTGCTTCTAAGTATCTCAAGGGTGGGTTGCAGGAGGATGGAGCCAGACTCTTTTCAGTGGTTCCCAGTGACAGGACGAGGGGCAACGGCCACAAGCTGGAACATCAGAAGTTCCATTCAAACCTAAGAAAAATCTTCTTTAGGGTGAGGGTGCCAGAGCACTGGCACAGGCTGCCCATGGAGGTGGTGGAGTCCCCTTCTCTGGAGATTTTCCAGATCCGCCTGGATGCAGTCCTGAGTAATGTGCTCTAGGCATTCCTGCGTCAGCAGGGGAGTTGGACTAGATGATCTCTAGAGGTCCTTTCCAACTCTGAAAATTCCGTGATTCCGTGATTCCATGATAACTGGCAAATAAGCAACTTATTGTCTATACAGATCTGTCTCTGAGTAACTTATATCTAATCTCTGATTCAGCCTCTCTATCTATGCAGTTAATTAACCCTGCCTAATAATTATCCTTCTAATCTTAGCCATCAGAAAATTTCCAGTTTAATCTTATCAGCTAGGTTGGCTCAATGGATAATGGAAAAAAGACCAGAATCTCCAGAATTTCCTGCCATCAAAAAATAGATGGGATGTATCATCAACTGAAAGTGTCCACCCCATGTCTAGAGAGTCCTAGCTGATGGCTAAACCGGATGCCTAATTTTCAGATGCCTAAAGTTAGATGCAATGAAAATCTCCTGAACGGTGTAGAACTCCATTTATCACTGAATTGCATCCAAGCTTTCCCCCAGGGTTTCTCCAGTTTTTCAAGATCGTATTGAATTTTATCCTGTCCTCCAGCACACTCACAACTCCTGTCAACACATGGCTGATTTCAGAGGCTTTGAATGCTGAATTTCATTCTTCAGTGCAATCAGTACATCCAACCTGCTAGAGGCAGGAGATGTTAACTCCCAAATTGCCAAATTCTGTGGATTTATAAAAAATGTTCCCAGAAGATTTTGCTTTAGCTCAGGCTGTAAGGATTCTGTTATTCAGTTTTAGATATCTCCACCTGATTAAGTAATGGCAGCCTCTGATTTGGATCTCCCTGTACATTTTTGAATACGGTTCTGTTCCCCGGAGGATTCACAAAACACTGCTGTGCGTATGTGCTGCCTACCCCACAAGGAACGGGAGGATTTAGGCCATATTGCAACTCAACAGTTCCCACTCCACTTTCTCTGCATTGGTATTTGCACCCACCCGCAGCTCTGGGCACCCTTGTGATTTTCATGAGGTCCCATTCATAACATCAATTTTACCCATCCCCTGGTTTATCTTTGTCCCTTCCTTACAAAGAAATTTGTGCTCAAACTGAAGGCATGTTTGGTTTGTAAACTAAGAAGGAAAATTTTAGGGTATTTCACAATGGCAGGGTATCAAGCTTAAGGTGCGTTTGGGATGCTTCAAGGACAAGACAAAAATGGGATCCAGATATTTTGCTGACAGGGGAAGAGGATTATAATATAATCCCCAAAATATTTGAGGGCAGGGAAGTGCATAAGTGGCCACTATCTACTCCTACCTAGACAGGAATTAAGTTTAATAACCCAGACTCTGCCCGCTGTAGCTAAAGGAAAGCAAATATTCAGTGTTCACAGGTATGGATCTCCTTGCTGTGCTTTCAAAAAGGAGCTTTTTCCTGCTATAACGTCAGAAACAAGAGGACCTTCTACTTCTCAAAAGCCAATTTATTCCCTAGTAAATCCGGGCTTTTTTTTTTTTTTTTAGCACCTCAGAAACAAGGTTAAGTGTTGCTCTAAAGATCACTGAAATTCAGTTTCACACTAACAACAACTATATGGCATATAGTGGTTTTGCTGGCCTTTGAATTTTCTTCTGTACAAGTAAATGCATCCAAATACAATGTTATGCCAGTCACAAAAAAATTGAGCCTGAAAATTAATAGTAGTGAGAGCCTTTGTGTTACCTCCCCCTCTTACCTAAATATCATTATCTTTTATTTATAGCCCCTCAGAATCTGTAAGACCTGAGGGATAGTTTTTTCTTGTTTATTCTACATGTTCTGTGTGTTGTTTTTTGAATTCTGTCATGTCCCATATAATTGTAAGCTGTCTCCTGAGAATCTGTGGTCTGTTTTCATACAATTTCCCATTATTTTTGGTCAGTGTATGTATTTATACTTTTTTTTCCCCTTGCAAAACTAACAGCATAAACAAAATAAACTCTGCCATGTGAAGCACTTAGTTGGCATCTTCTCCGAAATTCACACTAGGTACGAATTTCTTTTTCGAGCCAGAATAAAGCATCTAAAAAGTTGCTTGCAAAGAAAGGAGTTAACACCTCATATTTTTCGCTTTGTGCATGTCTTTCTATTGAAATTTAGGGTAGTCCTGATCAGGGGAGAACCTTGCTTCGTCTGTCAGAAATTTAAGTTTGTGATTCAGTTTCTCAGACTAAGGTGTCTCCTGCCAGTTGGGGTGGCTGAGGGCATCCTGTCTCATGCCACTCTGGCTAGGTCTCCTCTCCATCCTGCGTCACATTTGCCGTCCTCCTGTGGATGTCAGATTCCCTGTTGTGCCTCGGAATATACTAAATGTTGAGTAAAATGTCTCTCATTCCTGCCAAATTACAGAGCGGGTGTCCTGGTTGGAGGTAAAACAGGACCAATTTTGTTCAGTAACTTTACTTTTTAGCTAGGCCTCTTCCAACTGCTGAAATTACCAGCATGTTGTGCAGGAAACTGTCCCCTCTCAGGGTGATAAGACCCATGTTTATAGTTGATGCCAAGGAATGGGATGCAGAGAGGCTCCTGCTTATCCTTATTGCTGTCACACCCAAGGGCAGCCAACTTTGTTACTTGCCCCGTTGGAGGGTGGGAAGCGGAAAAGCGTAGAGGGGTCACACCTGCGGGGAGGAGCGGACAGGACAGGTGACCCAAAACTGACCAACAAGGGCATTCCATCCCATCTGCCTCATGCTCAGTATGAAAGCTGAGGGATCAAAGGGTCAGCCCTCTTTCTTCAATGGCTGGCATCCGAGGAGGATTCTGTCTGTTTGTCTGCCTTTGATCCCAATCCTGAATCCAGATCCAGAATCCGGTTCCCATCTGGCACTGAGTCCAGTCTGGGACTTTCCCAGTGCCAGCCAGTGACGTGGTCATCATCCTGGGAGCTTGATATGGCTTTGTATATATTTCATTATTTTCTTTTTATTTCATCATCAGTATTTCGTAAAAGTAGTTTAGTTCCTTCTAAACTCACAAGTCTTTTTCTCTCTCTCTACCTCCTCTCCTTGGAGAGAGAGGTGAGGGAGAGCATCTGTCACCTGCCTCGGTGACCAGTCCAGCCCAGCCCAAACCACAACAGAGGGGTTCATCTTACTCTGTTGCAAGCACCTACATTTGCTCAGCTGGGTCGCTTTTCTACTCCACCAACCAGACTTCATCGATGCTACTAATTATCATGGGAGCTTGGATGCCTGCTCACATGGAAACACTCATATGTATGCATATAAGTCTTGGCATCTTAATCTGCAAAGCAAACCCCACCCACGTGTTCTAGCTGTACTGTTCAGGTCCCACATAAGAGCTTACAAGCAGAAGTAGTGTGAGATAAATTTCACACCAACTGAATAAGTTGCAGTCGGTTTTAATAAGAAACCACTTAACTACGTATTTCACTTGGGGAGCTGAGTGGCTATTTTGGCTTCCAGTGCTTCCTTGTAGACATCTGGGCCAGCTCCTCATATGGTGTAAATGGGTAGTATTGTATTGGTTGTAACCGGAGTCTGAATGCTTTAGGATACCTGAAGTTCAGGCTCACTTTTGCCCTAAATAAAGATATTCCTGTTTTACCAGAGGTGACAGAATGAGAAGATCCCATGATTGTTTTCATTTCTGAAATGTTCTGCAGTAGAGGTTTTCATTTACTCTGTTTAATACAGCAACCAGCATAACGGAAGGGTCCCTGACATTGGTAAGTAATCAAACGCTCTTAGAGAGACTTAAAGATCCTGCCAGGGCAGATGGATTAAGAAAACATCTCATTCATATGTGAAATTTTGTTTCTAAAACTGCATTCTCCTCTCGACTGGGTTACAAACTTAACAGCACATTTAAAACTTCAAAATTTGTATGATTTGGGAAAGGAAACAGTGGACAAAAAGCTTAACTTGTAAGAAAAAAGTACCATGCTCCTGAAAGCTGGTTGGGAGCAGCACAGTAAAAAAAAAAGCACATCCAAATGATATTCAAATGGACACAGTTTCTTGTCTTCCTAACTTCCCTCAAGTTCATTCAGGACTGCATCTTCTCAGCCTGTTGGAGAAGACTGGAAGTAATACTACACTCATGTAGACAGGTTAGATGCCTTGATCAAGGTTGCCCAGGAAACCTGTGGCATAGCTGGAATTTGAACAAGTCCAGCCCCTTAACCGCAGGGCTCTCGGCAGTGTTAGCCACAGCGGCTGTTGGACTTGGCGCTGCAACTGTGGGAATTTGCCTATACAAGAAGGGAGGGAGAAGGAAGCAGTAAGGGGGAAGGAAACAGAAAGAAAATACAGGTACGTGATTTTTAATTTTTTTTTAGCTGAGAGAGGGATCCGTAGCTTGCAGAACAATACGTGCGGGGTCATTAAAAGGCAGCCAAGGTTGATGTTGTCAGGCGCTGTGGCCATTTACGGAGTCAGCGCCAGAACACAATGCTGGCGAAGGGTTTTATTGTTTCCTGTGCTTGCTGGGTTTGCTGTCGTAAACATGGCATTCGAGTCAGAGTGGTAGTTACGTGTTATTAAGTGGCAGGTCTGTGTTTACGAGCATGGTCAGGATTCCCAGACTTGGAGCAATCTTGCGATTTAGAGAGGTTCATGGTTCCTCTTGTCAAGCATCTGTGGATGGAGCTTGTTTCAGATGGTTTGACAGCTCACCGTCCTGTTCCTCCCTCCTACGCCTCATACTGCTGAGTCTAATCTTTTTTGAAGGAATTTTGACCCGAGTGCGGACACCTGTTTCCTGACAGGTGATAATTAGCTGGCGTCATTAGGATCGGAGCCAGTGTTCCTTTACTGAAGAGGCAAAAGAGGTGCTGTCTTGGAAGAAGAAAAGAGTCCATCCCTTCCACCACTCTGTCTCCAACTGGGACAAATGTACTGCTCATCAGGCTACGTACACAATGCAACCCTCACAAACACTTTGAGATAGAACCATTTTTTTTCCTCACAATGTATTAATTCAGAGCCTAGAACAAAATAATAATTAACGACTGTCAATAATTCATTGGGGAAAACAGATCCCAGATGATAATGAGATAGTGGCTGACGTGTGAATTATGAGGACTGGATGCCTGTTACAAAAAAAGACATTTAGATGTCTCAGGGAAGAATAGATCTCATGTAATTTTAAGGTTAGACCTTAAAGCCTGGGCAACACCCTAGGCTGTCCTCTCTAATTGCTTCCAAACTCAATACAATAATTAATTTCTTTCTAAGTAGGCATCTAAAAAACCTCAGATTAATTTTCTTTTTCAGGTGTATTTTTCCTCACTGGTTGTAAATGTGATGACTAGCTTGTACTTGATGATCTTCCTTTCATACAACTAAAGATAGGCGAGCTTCATCCCACCCATTCTTGCCATTGAATCCAGCAAAGTTCAGACCCCAACATGCCTCAGTGAGTCTGGGCCTTGTAAACTGTGTATTTTTATCCCATTTGCGTGTCATCCACAGTCCCAGAAGTTAGGTTAAACTTGGAAGACCTGTCAACAATGCTGTTTCTACGTAACTGCTGGCAGCAAGTGACCCTGACAATTTTTTTGGCCTGGATGGAGTTACCAAATTATGTAGCGCCACTGAAATACTGTTGGAAAAACAGAAGCATGAAACTGCATGGTTTCCCAAAACAACGATGTTGTTGCACTGTCTTCGCTCTGCTTGTTTGCAACTCAGTTCAAATCCAGCTGATAACAAATTCTTCTTCCTCATGACCATAAACACATAAGCTTGCAATCCCATGCATAAATACAGGCTGGGAGGAGAACGGCTCGAGAGCAGCCCTGGGGAGAGGGACTTGGGGGTATTGGTGGATAAGAACCTCAACATGAGCCGGCAATGTGCACTCGCAGCCCCAAAGGCCAACCACAAGCTGGGCTGCATCGAAACAAGAGTGGCCAGCAGGGCGAGGGAGGGGATTCTGCCCCTCGACTCTGCTCTCGTGAGACCTCACCTCGAATACTGTGTCCAGCTCTGGGTACCCCAACATAAGAAGGACGTGGACCTGTTGGAGCGGGTTCCAGAAGAGGCCACGAAGATGATCAGAGGGCTGGAACCCCTCTGCTATGAAGACAGGCTGAGAGAGCTGGGGTTGTTCAGCTTGGAGAAGAGAAGGCTCTGGGGAGATCTTATAGCAGCCTTCCAGTACCTAAAGGGGGTCTACAGGAAAGATGGGTAGGGACACTTTTTGAGGGAGCATAGCAATAGGATGAGGAGTAATGGCTTCAATCTAGAAGAGGAGAGATTTAAATTAGATCTCAGGAAGAAATTCTTTACTATGAGGGTGGTGAGACACTGGCCCAGGTTGCCCAGAGAAGCTGTGGCTGCCCCATCCCTGGAGGTGTTCAAGGCCAGGTTGGATGAAGCTTTGAGCAACCTGGTCTAGAAGGAGGTGTCCCTGCCCATGGCAGAGGGGTTGGAACTTGATGATCCTTAAGGTCCCTTCCAACCCAAACCATTCTATGATTCTATAAACCTCTCATCCCTGTGTGGTCTGAAGCACCAGAATAGAGAAACAAGACTCAACGATCTCTCTAAGAAAAATTAGTCCATTGAGTTAAAGTGGCTAAAATACGCACTGGTTTTTGTAACTAACCTCACACAAGGAATGATTTCTTCAGATGGTCTTTTTGCTGTTCCTGGGTGGTCAAGTAGGAAACCCATTATGTGTTCCTACCTTACAGTTCCTCTCTAATCCAAATTCTGTTTTTTTCTTGAAGATTGCTGCTGGGGTCAGCATTCTATTCATATTGTACAAAATTCTTACAGCTGATAATCTCATCTGTAGATGAAGCAACCAAAATTGCGCTTTCTTTTAATATAATCATAACAAATCAATATTTTTTTCTTTCTGGCCAAGACAGGATGCAGAAGTTCCAAGACAGGCAATTTCCAGCTTAAGCATAAGTTTGAGGTCCAGGGAATGCTATCAGAGATCTTGTCCTTATGAGATCTCCAGCTCAGTTTCACAGTGTCATGAGATCTGGAGACTTCATCTGGGGTTTTGTTACTTTTTTACATTTTTTTTTTTATTAACGATAGCCATAAATAAGGTGTTTGCCTCCACAAAAGCTCCTCATCTTAGGTAGCTCTGAAGAAGTGCCATGAAAGAAAGATTGCCAAGGACCTAATCAACCCTGATTCCAAGAACAGGCTTCTTCATCACCAAACCATGTTTCCGAAGACTGAAACATTTGTTGAAACCTGATAGCAGCCCAATCACCCCTACAGCGCAATGACTTTTAGTAAGGGGACACGCTACGTATGTTCCAAAGGCTGTTGAAGTCAGTAGGAAAAGACCTTTTGATTTCCGTGTGCTTTGGATGAGACCCAGAAAGAGCAATGAGCTAAGTCAGGGACACTCTCTTTCTCACACAGCTGAAGCTGCAAACTCAAAATTGCCTGTATTTGCTGAGCAGAAGTGAGTGTGGGTCAGGAAGGCAGCTGAGCTTTCCTTTCCTCCACAATTGTTTGCCTTGTTTTGGAGCCTAAAGCAATAGAGTAATTCCATTACAAAATTCAGGGCCGGAGAAGCTGACAGAGCAAAAATTGCGACCAATAGAGGATTTTCAATCAGCTCCTCCAAGCTTACGAATTTCATTTATATTGCCTGGCTTAATTCACAGTCCCTGCCATTCATTATTTGAAATATTGTATTTAGGTTTTGCTGGGTGGGTATTTATTGTTTTTCTTATCAGCGAATATAGTATGAGGTAAAGTCTCCAACGTTCTGCACCCTGAACCCGATATGCATCCAGAGAAAACCAGTGATGACCACAGAACTTGGAAACCTCAAAGCAGGATCTGGACTTCATTACTCTGGATTCCTGAGAGTGAGATAACCAGGAAAGATGGTTACGGGGACCCGTCTAGCGTAATGGCCTTGTGGTTACATCTGGGTGTGCATTTTCCTGCCTTTGCGCTCAAGGAAGGTTTGCTCATGTCCTGCAGTCTCATACCCCCAGCAAGTCTTCAGTGCACTAAAATGGGGCGCGGTCTCCCAGTTCCCACCTCAGCCCAGAGCTGAGCTTCTCAGTAGACCCACTCAGCCCCTGCTCGATTTCAGAGGTGTTGGTTTGTGGCAGACATCCTTACTCCTCCATTAGGCACCCAAGCACGGTTTTGAGATGTTATGTGAAGTACCACATTGGCTCAACTGAGCTCAGATTCCCGTCTCCTGACTCCAGCTGGATCCAGAATAGAGGCAAGACAGGGGTCTGAACAACATCATGCTGCCTTCCTCTACCCTCCACGTGCATCTTCAAGGCTACATATAAAAGCACAGCCCTCATCATACTGAGAACAGAAGAAGTAAAGATGACTGTGGTTGTGCTGACCCAACAAGATCCACCAAAATATGGACGGAAAGTGGGAAGTTAAGCATCCCGCTGTCTTCCCAGAAGCGTCACATCTCAAGAGGCGTGACACAAGGAATGCTTAAAGGTCTGTAGAACACATGAAGCATTGCAACATCAATCACATCGCTCATACAACCAGTTAAAGTGACCGCTTCCCCTGCACGTACAGACAGATATAAACTCAGAGTGACTTTCCCTAGTGCAGACTGCTGACTTTTCTCTTCTGTCACATGGCAACAGTAAAAACCATAACAGAACAGACCATGAGACCCCATCTCTATGCAGAGTAGTAGCATCTCTGCCTGATATTGCAAGTAAGGCAAGAAATATCAAAAGAACTTGCCCACGGGGCATTTATATACCATGCAAGAAGATGAGGAAGCCTGATCTTCTGAGGTTTCCTGCCCTAGTTCCTCCAGAGCAGAGAGGTCTGACTGCATTTGGAGACCTTCTGGGATGAAGAATTGAGCATGTAGAAATGTTCCAAGCCACCCTAAAACCTCCTGAGCACCAGCACTCTGCTAGACCTGACGCTGCCCTGCTTCATAAGGCTGTACTTACAAACCAGGCATATCGGGAGCCATTACAAATGACCGCCTGCTTTTTCCGCAAATCGACATCTTTTCCAAAGATACAACATATAACACAATTCTTCTGGGCAAAGCTTGTTTGGCAAGTAATAGGAGACTAATCTACTATTTGTTTCAGACACAGACGTGCAGGCTTGTAACTAGGAAACAGAGTTCCTAAGAAAATCAGTGTATTTTTATATAGACACACACATATCTATACACACACGTACATGCACGTGTGTTTTCATATGTCCACTTAAAAAAAAAAAAGAGACTGCTCTGACCATCTTTGTTGTCAGGCAGCTTTTCTGTTTTGCTATGGTGGGTGAGTTTGTACTCTGTGATGATTTGCAAATAAAACTTGTCTTATGCTTTGCCTGGCTGTCGCCGGCATAATTGGCGTCTTGCCTTCACAAGCAAATAGGTTTACTTGCTGATGTTTTCCAAAGCAGAGAAACTGCTGCTCGGGGGTGGGTGGAAAGAAGAGGCAAGGGAATAAATATCTTTATCACCCTGCTGAAAAAGGTAGAAACTAACCTGGCTGATGACCCTTCCTGAGCTAACGAACAGCTGATCAGAGAGAGATTCCCAGGGCTGCGAAGTTAATATTTGTGCTGCAACGGCCCCTTTTGTCTCCTGGTCAGAGGGCCAAGTGCCTTTGCTGACATTGATTTCAATGGCACAATGCTGATTTACACCAGTGGAAAGTTTGGTCTGGAGTCATGTGTGGTTTCCTAATTTTATTTCAATTTTTTGTTCTTTTTCAGTGACACAGGGAGAAAATTCAACTCTAAGCCAGCAACAGTAACTTGCCATTGTGGACATGGAAAGGAGAGGGGAGGAATAGCTGGGCGGAGGGGGAGCCTAGCCCATTTTAAACTTGTAAATTTAAAATAAACAGCTGGATCACAGGGGGAAAGAGAGAGAAAGAGGAGGGGGGGTGAAAGTACACAAGCTCAGCAAAGTTCCAGTGTACTCTGAAGACTGCTGATGCTTAAAGATTGAGAGACCCCAGATTTCATTTCTTGGCAGCTCAGGCAAGAAGGATGGTCTCCAAGGAGCTGCCGTCTCAGGCAGCAGAGGTGAGTAGCCAGAGGTTTATCCTGAAGGCTACTGGGGCTCTTAGAAGTTGGCATTCTTTCAGCATGAAAGATGGTAAAATATTAGCACTTTAAAAAGCCCATGGCTCGCACGGCAATAAATCTAAATGCTATCAGATGCCAGCATGTCTATCAATAATAAAGACAGATGTGTGAGAAGCTCTTTTATGCACACACAAGCATATGCAGCCCGGGGGCGAGGGGGTGATGGGAAAGAGGGAGGGGGCCAAAAAGGAAGGAATATTTCCAGGCTTAGACATTGGAAGCCTACATCTCCCATAAATCTTCCAAGCAGAGGGCTCAGGCCAGATCTTCACTGCTTAATTTTTGTTTCTTCGCTTACATTAAAGCAATTAACATCTGGCCAAAATAAAATTTAGAAAATTAAGAAAAAATAAGAGGGGGAAAAAAAAAAAAGACTGCATTCTGTTTAAATACAGGTGCCAGTATGAATAAGAATCAACATCTGACACAGATGGGAGGTGGGTCTCTCCTTCCTTTCCTTTCCCCTTCAGATATTACAAAAAGCATGTCAAGAGGTTTCTTGTCTGTTTTCCTAAGGAAATGAAGCTTATGCAATCAAGTAGCGCGCCTATATTTAGGTCTCTTTTTTAATCTGTAAGCCAATTTGAACCAAATTTGACAGACATCTGAGATCTGTGGATTGGGAAAATTAAGGTCCTGTAGTTTGGATGAAAAGAAGTGTTTGGATAGTAGATAGTTATCAGAAGGAATAGTTGGGTTTCTTTACAGATACAGAAAATCGCCTTTCTTCAGAAAGGAGCTGCAAAATATCATGTGCTTTCTTAAGCCTCAGAGCACTGGGACATGGCTCTGGAGGCACCTGGGCTTTCTCCTTTATGAGACTCACAGCAGTCAACCAGGTGGAAAGACTGCCGCTTGGATTAAGCCCTTTTCCTACATCATGGGGAAAGATCACAGAATGTTTGAGGTTGGAAGGGACCTTAAAGATTATCTAGTTCCAACCCCCCTGCCATGGGCAGGGACACCTCCTACTAGAGCAGGTTGCTCAAAGCCTCGTCCAACCTGGCCTTGAAGATGAAATGTTTCTTGAGTCAAAGGCAAGCCCATTGGGAGAACATAATTTGAACTTCACTCATCCCTGGAGAGCTCTTCCCACCCCCAAGGATCAGACTGATGCGTCACTAGAAGTTCAAATAAACTGAGTGGAGAAACAGCAAGACAGAGAAAAGTCAAGGTGGTCGTGCAGATTTTTGTGTACTCACTGTGGTGAGACAATGGTCTTGCTGGGTGTTGTTCCATGAATGGCAGAAACGGTGAGTCCTTCTTTCCTGTGGGTTTGTGTCAGATGCCTAGATCATCCATGCACAGATTCCTCCCTGAAGGTCAGGGCTATTATAGCAGCAGTGCTCCTGTTTGGCCTCTCTCAGGTCTCATGGGATTGTATTCTCGGCCTCTGCTTATGAACCATGTCTTTCTGACCTCTACCTACATGTCAAATTTGGATGGAATCACTGCAGAACCAAAAAGCCTGGAGGGATAGAAGAGAATAAGTGAAGATGTGCTCATCCATTCTTTGACACTAGGAAAAGCTGATTGCATTTACCGGAGTTTTTTTCTACTTTCGTACTCTCTTCTTTCACTAAAACCATCTTCCATCTTTGTTTTGGCTCCGGTGTATACCCGTCCTGTTCTGAACTTGATATTTCCATCAACTGCAGTAGACATCTGGTATTATAACTTCCAAAAGACCATAACCCTCTCGAGGGACTGACTCACCACCAATACTCACAGCAGAACACCTTCAGCTTTTGGAGCGCTTTTGTTCATATTCCTACAGAGCAGCCCCTTTGGCTGAAATATTCTTTGCTTGATTATGGTCTTCTCATGCTAGAAAATCTCACACTAATCCTCCCAGCTGCTTTTGAACTCTAAGAGAGTGATGCTTAGTGGTAAACAAAACCGTGGTGGATTGTTATGCTTTCTTGCCTATATACGGCAGGTTGTCGCACTACCTTGTAAGAGAATAAGCAAGAGCTCCCTAAGATGGCTGAATCCCAAAACAACCAATTTGCCATGCAAGAGCAGCCTGGAACCTATGTTTGAGGGGAGAAACTGAAAACAATTGAAAAGGTCAATTTACTAACATCATCAGAACCTGCTTGACCAGCTACACTTGTGCTGGTCACAAGTATTGAACAGAGAGCTTGTCACAGTTTTCAGCTGAAATAAAACTAATGAAATCAAAGAGTTTAACCTTTGTCACCAGCAGTCGTGCAGGAGCGGCAAACGCCTTTGTGGAGCAGTCACTAGAGAGCACCAAATAACCACACTCCCTCCAGGTGGCTTGCCCATGTGGAGTGGGAATTATTGGTACTGGAAAAGGCTGTGACTCACCACTTGTCTCCACCTACTTCCACATATCTCCCTGGGTCTAGGGTTCAGCATTCCTTTGGGGATTTTATTGTCTGTTTTTTTGGGGGGGAGTTGTTTGGGGGTGATAAAGAAAAAAAAGAAAGCAACATGGCTTAAGAAAAGAGTTCAGAAGCGGGTAGGGAGACTTAGGTCCTCGTATCAGAGAAGTGCTGGTAATTAAGATAAGCAAGCTAAGTTAAAGATTTCTTCTGTCTCCAGGGTGCCGTGGATTTGGTTTCTATCCCAACTGGAGACTCCTTAGGTACCTGTCTCACCTGCTGTTTCAGTTCCTCAGCAGTCAGGTATTCACTCATTCTCATTCATTCAATTAATTCTGATATAATATGGCTTTAAGTTCTTCTGCAGCTTTCAGGACTTATAGCAGCTTAATCAATCAATGGTTTTAAGGGCTTTTCTGTCTTAAGCCTTCATGACACTATTAGGCCTTTCCTCAGCTTCTTCATCTTTGCCACCTGTATGGAAAGCAGGGAAATAAATGTGTCTAAAGCACCTATGCAGTTATACAGCAGCTATGACATGAAACCTTCAAAAACCAATGAACCTTAACTCTGCCCTTCTCGTTGCTTTCAATGCCTCGCTATGGGACGTCTCATCGCTCATTTCCCAGTGTCACAGGATTTAAGTAGATCACTTTTGTTTACTAGAACAAAGATATTTATCTTCAAATATATTTAGGAACCAAATTCCTATGGGATACCTCATCTCATTTTTAAACCTAAAAGTGCTTAATGATGGAAGGGATCTATATTCCTCTTTCATGACATCAGTGAATATAGTGTCACTACACGTGTATGAAAGGGTGAGAGTAAAGGAAATTCATTTTCGGGGAGCTGTCTAGCTCCAGAAAATCCTTCTCAACCCACCTGCTGCTGGCGTTCCAGTAGATAATGGACACATACTCTCAGCTGCCACAGCAGGTAGCTCAGCTCAGTCCAGCTCTTGTCTCAGCCACCTCAAACCCTTTTTAGTCATCTTCTTGCTAGAAGTCCGTGTTTTCTCTGTAACTAGCCATCTTATAGACTAATGAAAAAAGGAATCTGAGATGTCTTGTACTGAAGGCACAAGTGAAATCTAAGCTGTATCTTCCCCCGTGGAACTACAGGAGATGTGCCTCTTTCTGAGGCCATGTGGAGGGGCAGACTGGGAATGCACCCTGTCCATTACACGAGGATGCTGTCTGGGTGCTGCCCACCTCTGAATATTAAAAGCTTTTTCTCCTTTCTAGGCCCAGAAGATACCAGCCCTAAGTCTGTCCCAGTCTCTTTTGGGAAAGCGGGCTTTGAAGGATGATGGCCTCCACTTCACAAATGGGGAAACGGAGGTAATGGAGTTCAGTGGCAGTCTATGACCCTGTCCTGTGATTTTTGTGAAGTGCCTCCTCTTGTCATAACGGCCAGCACTGCCTTTTAATGCTGAGCATTTCTATATTGCCTTGCAAAACATATCTCAGGGGTGGGTGGGCTGAAGGCTCTGGTGGTAGCTGAGGTTTTGGATGTCTCCTGTTGTACTTCAGTTGTGAAAATGGCAATCTGATCTTGGGAATAATAGGTTGGACTCTTTGAGGAAAAAATTATAGCCTTCTCCTCCCCTTTTCTTCCCATTCTTTTCCTAAATCTTTCCTTAGTGGTTTCCCTCACGAGGCGTTCTTTGGACTGGAGCTTTGTGTGTGCATGTGTGTGTAGGTGGGAACAGTCTTGTAACTCAACCAGCAGGAAAGCATGCCCCAAGGCTGCATGGGCAGCTGAAGCGTGCACTGCATCTCAATAACAAGTGCTTCCCTAACACCCTCTCTTTCTGCCCTTTATCCTCTCCCCTACCACAGCCTCCTCCTTCCTTCCCCTTCCACAAAGACACATCTTCTATATTTTACAGTGTCAAGTAATACCAGCCCAAGACCTGGGATATTCTGGAGAATATCTGGAGAGTTCATTATCTCGTTCACCGGTTCTCTCAAGCTAATTTCTATAGTAAAACAGCCTGTGAAAGAGGGTAAGGGGGAGATGTGTGTATGACCAGGGGAAGGAGGAAATGAGATGTGGGACCATCACTGACCCTTCTGTAACACATCCAGCCCATATATTTTAGTCTTCCTTTTCAGTTGCACGTGCCAGGTTTTCTAGTGTCTCTCAAGGGCTACACACGAGCAGTTATCTACCAGAAGCCAGCATCCCAATACAGCAACCTGACTGGACCATCCCATTGAGATCTGTGTGATTAATTTTTTTACATGCAAGGCCTGAGAGCTTTAGTTCCCTTATATAAATTGCACAAATATTTTAATGATAGGCTTGGTCTACAACCCTCAATGAGATGGTTCTAGCACAGAGTCACTAAGGTGTCGCAGACCCATAATAAATCATAAGCCTTCTTTGTATACAAATATGGCCCTCCTTCTCCTATGGCTGTTCTCTTTGGCTGCCTTCATCCCTCCCTCCTGTTGACCTGGGATGTCCTGAGCATTACTCCAGCCCCAGCACTAAGGCTTATGTGAAACCGTGTTTCCTTCAGAGAGGCTCTCCACAGGCTGGAGTGAACCACTCCAACTTCTTATTCTCCCGGTGGGTGGAGATGCCATGGAATGAGGGTATTGCAGCCTGGATAGATCAATTAGCAAGCAGAAGAAGGTCACGGCACTAAACCAAATTGAAGACATTGCCTTTCCTTTTAGCATGAGAAGCCATGAGGTAGTACAACCCTTCTGCTCTCTGTAATCCCCCACTGCAGCAAAACCCAAAATAGGATAACAAGCCATGTCCAACACATTGGACCCAGAACTGAAAAGAGATCCATTAAGTTATGGCCTTAATTTATAAATGGTGATAGTACAGATCCAACTAGAGAGACAGGAGATGGTAAGGGACAACAGGACATGGAATCCTTTTGTGGGGGACTTGCAAAGTCTATAAAGTGGTTCTCCTCCAAAATGCTGACCCAGGGCATCAGGTCCTGAATTCTCCAGCTCTTCTCTTAAAACGAATCTCTTTCTATTACTAGCCTGTGTGGGTATCACAACCTGCAAGAAATGCAACATGAACCCATAGGTGTCTGAACTGATATATAATAGTATAAGGAGACATAGGGACTCTATATTCCTTGATCATCCTGGAGCTCAGCATGTACAGAGGCACATATGATAGTAACAGCAATGAAGATGATGCCACAGAATAAGGAAGGTCTGGCTTGTGGATTCTGAAGCCTAGGACTCATTCTTCTAACTAATGTTGATGCAAGGGCAATAAGACAGGGTGATACAGATGGTTTCATCTGTATCTGGATGAATTCTGTCTCATAGCATTAGTCATTCATGAAGACATGCCAATAAACCCTTTATGCCTTCTTATAGCAGCACTAAGTGGTGTGCTGCACATTTTCACCTCAAAAAAATGCTACTTAAGAAATGTTTTAGAAAGATCATAGAATCATAGAATGGTTAGAGTTGGAAGGGACCTGAAAGATCATCTAATTCCATCCCCCTGCCATGGGCAGGGACATCTCCCACTAGACCAGGTTGCTCAAAGCCCTGTCCAACCTGACCTTGAACACCTCCAGGGATGGGGCAGCCACAGCTTCTCTGGGCAACCTGTTCTAGTGCCTCACCACCCTTACAGTAAAGAATTTTTTCCTGAGATCTACCTTCTTCTAGTTTGAAGCCATCACCTCTTGTCCTATCGCTACATGCTCTTGTAAAAAGTCCCTCTCCAGCTTTCTTGTAGGCCCCCTTCAGATACTGGAAGGCTGCTATAAGGTCTTCCCGGAGCCTTCTCTTCTCCAGGCTGAACCCCAGCTCTCTCAGCCTGTCCTCATAGCAGAGGGGCTCCAGGACTCTGACCATCTTTGTGGCCCTCCTCTGGACCGGCTCCAACAGGTCCATGTCCTTATATTGGGGGACCCAGCGCTGGAGGCAGCACTGCAGGTGGGGTCTCATGAGAGTAGAGCAGAGGGGCAGAATCACCTCCCTCGCCCTGCTGGCCGTGTTGCTTTTGATGCAGCCCAGGATATGGCTGACTTTCTGCTCTGTGAGCGCACATTGATGGCTCATGTCCAGCTTTTCATCCCCCAGTACCCCCAAGTCCTTCTCTGCAGGGCTGCTCTCAATCCCTTCATCCCCCAGCCTGTATTGATACCAGGGATTGCCCCGACCCAGGTGTGGGACCCTGCACTTGGCCTTGTTGAACTTCATAAGGATCACACAGGCCGACTTCTTGAGCTTGTCCAGGTCCCTCTGGGTGGCATCCCATCCCTCAGCTGTGTCGACCACACCACTCAGCGTGGTGGATGTCAGGCACTATGAAAAATCTAAAAATTTTCTTCTGAAAATATGAAAGTGAACAGCTTTGAAATGTCTCCTCCTTCTTTCTTGGCTGGAACATTTTGCCAAATTTGAAATTAATTTCACAAATATATTTTGTCCTCTCCCACGTGTCTCAGATGTTGAATTTTAGCAGATTTATTGCTTATCAAAAATGCCACTCAGCTCCCATCCAAAATATACTTCTGCAATGCCAAAAAGAAATCTTGAAAGTTGAGTAACAGCAGCGAACTAATTAGATGTGTTTGCAATAAGATGTGGCAGCAGAGAAGCTATGAGTCTGGGAAGATAAATCACAGCTTATACAGTGAGATCATGCAGGGTGAAACTCAGCAAATTGTAGCACCAACCCAGATTATGACTTACAGTCCAGCTGAAAACCTCTTTCAGATGGTGCAAGGAACTTCTTTCACTCCACTGCGTAACAGTAAATTTTATTCTCCCAGTAAACTGCTGATGGCCCTGAACACCTCGGTCAGACCAAAAGACTGTGTTCACGCGTTGTCTTCCTGGTCCACCTGCCCTGTCGGTTCTAAACCAAGAAAATCTTCCTCTATGCTTAAATTTACAATGATGAGTACAAACACTGAGAGATCTGATGGGGCTAGATATGACTCTACTAATGCAGCTGGCTTAACATTCTGGAGACCAAGTACTATACATCCCTGTGTAAATCTATATCACATGCACATGAGAAAGGACTCTCTTTCTCCCAAAAGAAGGTACCCAGCATGCTGAATATTCGGACTGAAGGTCCCAGGCCTAGGTCCCATGACTCATGCACTAAGGAAATATGTATGCTTAGAAATAAAAAATAAACAAAACAAAAAAAACCCAACAAAAACCCCACCCTTTTCTTTTCCCAAATCTTAATTGGAACACGTAGTGTTTTTTTTCCCCTCTCCGTGGTTTCTGCTTTGTTCCAGGATCAAAGCGGAGTGGCCATTACTAGAGCAAGAAACAGCTGTTTGTGTAGTATTTACAGAACAATCAAAACCAACTCTGTGTACTGAAAGCAATGAAGATGTTAAACTCTTTCATGTTATCACGGAAAAGCTGAGGTTAGAAGGGATCTCTGGAGTTCATCTGGACAAATACCCCTACTCAAGTAGGCCAGTTATCTGTGAAAGTTTCTTTAACTCCATCTTGCTGAGGTCCTAAGGCAAACCTAATCATAGAATGGTTTGGATTGGAAGGGACCTTTAAAGTTCATCTAGACCAGTCCTCCTGCAATGACCAGGGACGTCTTCAACTAGATCAGGTTGCTCAGAGCCCCATCCAACCTGACAAATCTTTCATACGTTTCCATTAAACTCCAAGCTGAAAGGGACACCTCTCGCTATATGTCACAGGCTTGTCAAGCTTGAGACAAGGGCTTTAAACTGAAGTTGCCAAGGTCAAACTAAAGTTGGACGGGCCTTTGAGCGACCTGATCTAGTGGAAGGTGTCCCTGCCCATGGCAGAGGGGTTGGAACTAGGTGATCTTAAAGGTCCCTTCAACCCCAAGCCGTTCTATGAGTCTATGATTCTATGATGTAAGCAGTCAGGTCGTTAATACTTTCAACCCATTTAATCACAGTCTTTTTCTGAAAACTGCGTGCAACAAACTCATTTGGGATAGTATCTCTAATATTGCTTGACCACGTGACCTTGGGAAAATTGTCTGTCTCTTCTGCCTCATCCTTGGTTGTTCCTGTTGAATTAGAAAACAAGATCTGTCAGAAATAAGATTTAAAGTTGCACAGAACCAAGCATAACAGGACTTGCATTTCTGAGGGACTTACCAAGTTCATAATTAATCTCCAAATTAATAATGAATGCAAGCCTGCTATTTTATCTACAACAAGAATTTGCTACAAGGTAGACGAAACCAGGTTTTTGTTCACCAGAGATTTTTTCTTACTTGCTTGCCTCATGCTTGCTTTGCTTGCAGATTTAACAGACTGACATCTTCCAACTAAACTTGGTTCCACCAGAATAATTCCAATTCATGGCTGCGTAGTATCATAGGATAGTGCAGGTTGGAATGGGCCTCAGAAGCCGTCTAGTCTTCATTCTTCTCAACTGGTGCTGCAATACTGTCAGACCAAGTTACTTAGGGCTTTATCTTCCTTTATCCAGGTCTTGAAAACCTGTAAGGATGCTGACTGTCGTCATTGGGAAGAAGTTTCTCCTTATCTGTAGAGGTTGCTCCAGATTGAATAGCTCCTCTTTCAATTTATCCTGTTGCCTCTCATCTTCCACTCATACATTGCTGTGAAGAACATGGATCTAGAGTCTTTCTTGTGGGATACCATGTTGGAAGCCTTGCTCAAACTGAAATAAACATTGTCTGCTCTCTCCTTTTCCAGAAATCCAGTCATTTAATCATAGAAGGCAATGAAGTAGGCCATGATTTACCTTTGGTAAATCCATTCTGACTCTTCCCAACCCTCTTCTCCTCCATGTGCCTAAAAACCTTACAAGAGGATTTACTTCATGATTTTTCCTGGGACCAAAGTGAGGCTGACTGGCCTGGAGTTCTCCAGATCATCTTTTTGGCCTATTTGGAAGATGGGCACAATTTGCCTTTCTCCAGGTGTCAGGGAGCTCACCTCCAAGGGGTTCTCCATGATCTTTCAGAGACGATAACATGCTTTCAAGGACGTAAGTTCTCTCAGCACCCTATGATGCAGCCCATGGACTCATGTAGGAAATTCCTTCAAGTAATCCCTGACTTGACCCTGATCCACTGCTCATAATTCTCACCATTGAATCCCACCACTAGTCATAGAGACCTGGGACACCTGTTGGAAGAGTAAGTCAAGGAAGATGTTGAGTATCTGAGCCTTATCCGTGTCTGCTGTCACTGTATCACCCATCCCTCACAGAAACAGGCATAAATTTTCCTTAGTCATCCTTTTATTATTAATCTGGAATGAAAAGCTTTACTTACCCTTGACACACCTTGAAAGTCTCAATTCTACTTCAGGTGAGCTTTCCTGGTATCATCCACACATGTCCAGTCCTTCATGCTCTGCGGCAATGTGCTAAAATCTGCTGCTGAGTCTGCTCACATACCCTCTTCAGTGACTTTGTTCTTTATCCCGACTATCAAAACTGACTCATTAGCCGTATTTCTGTGCCTCCAGGTCTTGACAAAAATCACTCACTTCAACAAAGAGCAATTTTCCACCCTTTTCCTCTATCTTTCCCCCTCTGCTTGCTTTTATTTGTCTTTTGAATAAACTATTTGTTTGAAAAACATTCCAAAGAACAATCAATTTTGGTTACATGAAAGCAATTTGACTAGCTGATTAAGGGATGTTTTCCCATTAGGAACACGTGAACAAATTTGGGGTTAATTTTACTATCAAAAGTCAGAATGTTTGAACTAGAAGGAAGAATACTCACAAGCCTGAATTCCAGGAACAATGTTGTTACCAGATGTTGATGAGAATGAAGCTGTGCAGGACAGAAAGGCAGAAGCATAGCACAACGAATGAGAAAATCTCACCATATTTGCCTTCAGAGTTTCAAATCTTTAATCTCAACCATTAAAAAATATATATATATATTCTGTGACACCTTCCAGAGAAAATCTGATATCCATTTTACTTACAAAAAACACTGTTCTCATATAAACTGTGCTGTCCACTTCTCTTTGTTCTTCCTTACTACAGTGTGTGAGCATGGAAATGAAAATCCTTCATATCATCATAAACTAGGAGCATCGTTCTCCAAGGCCACTAATTTGAAGCGAATGTCACTCAGTTTTAGTCCACAAGTGGCTTTATACTTTGCACATTTAGTCTCCTCTCCATCATATGGCTGAAATTATTTACAGCTGAAACAGACTCATCAGGAGAGCCAGACTGGCAAAGACAGTTGTTTACCCTGAAAAAATGGAGCTCCAGACTAACGCAGGTTTCTTCAGGAAGGAATTTCGTGTATATTCCTCGTTCTGTAGTTTTGGGAAGATGAGAATTCTGACCAACAGGAATTTGTGTGAATGCGTAACCAAATGTAGGTTATACAAGAATTGAGTTCTTTGGTGTCCACCATGGCCTATTCTCTTCAGTCTCTTCAAAAATCTTCAATCAACATGCCAGTGATACTAGTAATGCTTCTGGAAAACACTGGTTTATGTAAAACACTTCTCCCTACCCCCCAAAAAGTGCAAAAGAAATGGTCCATTTCAACTCAAACTTCCAGTAGGAAACTTTCTTAGATCCAGTTTGGAATTTCTGTTCCCTCTCATCTCAGGAGCCACCAAAGATGTAGTTAACCAGGAAGATGTGATTAACAGATTTTAGGAGACCATTTTCCCAGTTAGGTTAGAAGGGAAAAAAAAATACGGTCCCATACCTTATTACAGCTTTTTTTTCCCCTGTACTTACTTCAGAGAGGCTCCTGCTCTGGGATGGGGAAGCAAGGTTGACTGAATAGGGTACTAAATGTTCTGTTCACCGTCAGTCAGTGGTAGAGTATCCTCACTTTTCCAAATCTGAATCTCACGACTAATGTCTCGGTCACCTTCCCAAGTGATCTAATGTGTCAGGTGCATCCTATGGTGCATGGCTGGGATGTTCTTCTTAAAGTGCTTGTTGTATAGTCATGCAACCACTTCTAATTCTAAGCTGCTGTGTGACTCCTTCTTCCCTGCTCAGTAGCTCCTTCCATAGAAATGTCCCTTTCAGTTAGTCAGTTGTTGCTCTCTGTACTTTTTGCAGTGTGCTTTCAGGTGATGGAAATAGCCACCACTGAATCAAAAATTACCAAGAGTCAAAAAAGGTCACTTTATACTAAGAAGGACTGCGGGGTAGGACTTGGGGGTGCTGGTGGATGTAAAACCGGCCATGAGCTGACAATGTGTTCTCACAGCTCAGAAATCCAACTGTATCCTGGGCTGCATCCCCAGCAGCGTGGGCAGCAGGGTGAGGGAGGGGATTCTGCCCCTCTACTCTGTTCCGGTGAGACCCCCCTCAAGTGCTGTCTCCAGCTCTGGGACCTCAGCAAAGGAAAGACATGGACCTGTTGGAGTAAGTTCAGAGGAGGCCACAGAGATGATCAGAGCGCTGGAGCACCTCTGCTATGAGGAAAGGTGGAGAGAGTTATGTTATATTTATTGCGGCCTTTCAATAAAGGGGCTTATAAGAAAGATGGAGACAGACTTTTTAGCAGGGTCTGTTGTGATAGGACAAGGGATAATGACTTTAAACTAAAAGAGGGGAGATTCAAACTAGATATAAAGAAGAAATTTTTTCCAATGAGGGTGGTGAGACACTGGCACCCATTGCCCAGGGAGGTGGTAGATGCCCCATCCCTGGAAACATTCCAGGTCAGGCTGGACGGGGCTCTGAGCAACCTGATCTAGTTGAAGATGTCCCTGCTCATGGCAGCAGAAGGTTGGACTAGGTGATCTTTAAAGGTCCCTTCCAATCCAAACTATTCTATGATTCCATGACACACCACCACTAAACTATCAGAAAGTCATTCCCTGAATGAAAGAAATTAACACGGAAAAGTAGATCTCAGGGAAGACCATTGTGGTTCTGGGCTGAATTTTAGCATATAAATATATTCTGAAAAGATACAAATTATACAAATAAATTAAATCCTTGGTAAGTCAGCAAGGATAAACTTCTTAATTTGACTGTACAGATTTGGGTTTAGGATTTATAATAACAATAAACATTTATATTCAATGTTAACATGAAGATTTCCAGAGCTACTGAGCGTTTGCAGATCATCTGAGAAAAGATGGCGTCATGATCATGGTATCACCTCAAAAACCCTGGGCATAGATCTTGGCTCTGTTGCACGGGCTATGTAACATCAGAGATATTTATAAGTATGCAACTGTTTTCACCTGATTTCAGCTGTTTAAACTTCAATCATCCAGACTGACTTCGGAGTCAAAGAGAGAGCCAGATTATCTCCCATCACGAGAAGGAAAATTAATCTCTTTCTGGATATATTTATTCCTCTACAATGCTTTTAGGGGGCAACTATGCAGATAAATTTGGCATATAACTTCCACGCAGATACGGTGAGCTAAAATCAGTCCTACCCTTCATTTCACAGTACCCCAGCTCCTCACCTTGGAACTGATCTTACTCCTTCCTTTGGGCAACTTGTCTATTCAGGCTCCAAGGTTTCCAGGTCAGGGACCCCTTTTAATAAATAGTTATTTAAAACATCTAGCATTGTCAAGCTTGAAGTTAGCTGAGATCTTCACATACTACTGTAACGACAAACAACTCTATAAAATAGGGGCAGCATTTCTGAAAAGCCAGGCTTTTATCTAGATCAAGTTTGTCTCTTTGCTGGTCTTAGGCTCCTGATCTATCTAGTGGTCTTTTTTCAAAATGCGCGTTCCTTCAACACCAAATTTCCTTTACCGTTTTAACAACACAGGAGGGATTGATTCCATACGAGAATCTGGTGGCATGTACATATTTCTTGTGTCTTTTTTCTTAGGGCTGACTGGGGATATGGTACAAGTTAAAGGCAGCTCTGTAATGGCTTTCACATGGTTGCTCTAGGAAAGCATGCCGTGTTCTTACAGCCTTGCCTTCATCCAGCTCCAACAACGAGGGGAAAAAAAAAAAACGGAGAAGGAAAAAAAATGTTAATCGTTTATTTCTGCTTTGAACATGTGCAAATTCCATATCAGGGAAGTGTCTGGAAAAAAAAATGCCTGGAAAGGGGTACAAAAACAACTGTCCCTCCCCATGGGAATAACAAAGAACACAGCCCCTAGAAAAGGTATGTTTAAACAAAATAGTAGCAGCAAAACCAAATCAAAACACACAAAAGAAATCAACCTCACGCACTGTGTCAAGCGTAGAGGACTTCAAAGACATCCGGACATGCACGTCTGTGCATATGTATGTGTTTGGAGGACGTTGTGTTATTGTAACCACTCTGAGCTGAGAACAGGATCAGATGTGTGGACAAAAGGACGATCGGTCACTTGGGTGAGCAGCAGCAAACGTGGGTGGGAAGAGGACAAGCCTTCCTACCTACTGATGCTTCATCTGGGGGTGAGGACAAAGGCAGAGCACGACAATCCCCACACAGGAAAATGCATGACCAGACTCTGGACTTAAAAACTCAGCTCTGCCCATGGCAATGGGCAGCCCTCCAGACCTGAACTGAGGTGTTGGTGAAATACGCACCTGTCATGTTAAACGTAGTTTTCCATTGGTGTCAGTTCAAAAACCCCAGGTGAGAATCTGGTCATAAGCTTTTTCAAGTTCTCAAGATCTTTGGGCGGGTTCAGTTGGAAGCAGCTTGCTGCCTGGGATTATAAATATATGAACATGGAAATAGCCACCACTGAATCAAAAATTCCAAGAGTCAAAAAGGTCACTTTATACTAAGAAGGACTGCGGGGTAGGACTTGGGGGTGCTGGTGGATGAAAAACTGGCCATGAGCTGACAATGTGTTCTCACAGCTCAGAAATCCAACTGTATCCTGGGTTGCATCCACAATGGTCTTCCCTGAGATCTACTTTTCCACGTTAATTCCTTTCATTCAGGGAATGACTTTCTGATAGTTTAGTGGTGGTGTATCATAGAATTATAGAATAGTTTGGATTGGAAGGGACCTTTAAAGATCACCTAGTCCAACCTTCCGCTGCCATGAGCAGGGACATCTTCAACTAGATCAGGTTGCTCAGAGCCCCCTCCAGCCTGACCTGGAATGTTTCCAGGGATGGGGCATCTACCACCTCCCTGGGCAATGGGTGCCAGTGTCTCACCACCCTCATTGTAAAAAATACATACAAATGAGTGAGTGTGTACGTGGCCATTGTATGAGAGGACTTTGCTGCGTTCTCACTATCCGTGCTCTGAAAAGGGCATATGAAAGTTCTTTTTAGTCAAATAGAAATCTAATTTCCACTTCTGATTTGCGTATCTGTCTTTCATAGAACATTATTCTCCATATCCAGAATAGAAGATTGACTGCACACAGATTTAAAGGATAAAAGGATCTGTTTTCCGCAACTGCAGCTACCCACATCAGTGCATCCATACCACAGAAGCAGCTGTCAACTTATCTCAATCTATTCACACCTTAGTGTTTTCAAAGTCTTAAGAGAACAGTCTCACTTCTGAAATCTGCCTTTATTTTTGCTTGTTTACACGTATCACAATGATTTCCCAACGGATGTAAACATAAATCACTTTTCTGACTTCCAGTGAATATTGATTTATACAATATGGGGCTTAGTTGCAGTGAACTATCATCTACTGTGTTCTGGTCATAACTTAAACGAGGAGGCACAGTGCCAAAGAAATACGTAGAGCAAGACAAGAAAGATAACAGGACCATTTTAGAGGCAAAAAAATTAATGTATATGCAGTTTGGAGAACATTAGATTGCAGATAACATTCTTAGCACGGCTGCTCATGATACTTTCCTTTAGAGCTTAGCCCCGGTTTGAATCACTGAAGTGTGGAGAGAAGGAGCAGAAATTTGTTTTTCCAGATGCTGCGCTTAACCTTCTCTCAAAAAGTTTAGGCTCAACATGGCTTGACAGATCATTACATCAGTCAAAATGGAGTTATTGTCCATGCGTGGGCTCTATTCCCCTGAAAATGCAAAGGAATCTGCCTTAGCCCGATCAACTTTTAACGCCAAATAAAGCAGTCTGAACTATTTTGAATTTGCCAAGAGGATGGTGCACAGACGGAAAGGTACAACAGCTCAACCGGCAGCTCAGCTAAGATTCAGTGGTCTAAACATAGACCTGCTAACAGCAGATGCCCATGGGTATCTGGGACATTCAAATGGGGTAGGCAGACATATCACAGGACCTATGGGAAATCTGTGCCTTTCTGGAGCGGTCAAGTGGGATACCCTTGGCCAACTCCTCATTAACTGAATCAAGTCTGTTGGGCGGGAGTCAATTCACAGTTACCTTTTAAGTCTTGGTCAAATCTGAGCACCTGTTGCTTTGGGTAGGAAAGCAGGAAGCCAAGCAATTAAATGACGTTTAAAAGCTTTTGCTCGCGGTGGGGATGCTGTTTAACAGATTCTTTGATTTAACAGTAAAGTTGTTGACATTTGCCAGCTTTCGCACAAAAGGAGACTGTTGAGAAGGGAGGTGGACGTTCTTTTCCCCTTATGTCTGCAAATGCAACCACTTGCTCTGTCTGATTGATGAAGAAGAAATATAGTGGCTCCAAATACTAAACTCCATGGAAGGAAGGAAGGGGGTAAATTCCCAGAACAAGTACAAGGAACATAATGTCTTGGTCCATTAAATATACTAGAAGCAAAGCTTTGGAAACCTCCTTATTCTTAATGACTCTTAGACTGGACATATTAATGTACCTTATCTGTTTAGGCACGTAGTTCTCATAAGCTCCAAAGACTGGTTGCTGCCCTTGCTGTGGTTAAGCTCACCGTCTCTTCGGGCAAAACATTGTTCTGAGGACATTTACTGCAGTCTTCATGACAGTCTTCAGACTGCACTAAGTATAAGTGTCTCTGAAACACATGGGACACTGCAGTGAAGGAGGCTCTCCATAGTTCTGCCCGAGGATTAATGTCTATATCCTACCTGCAGGGCTGTATTCTGGGTGAGTCCATCTCTGACACGGTCCTAGATCTTCACATCAAACCAGAGGTAGAAATTTATCCTATCTCTTCCACCTTTCTAGTCTGGTGCAGAATTCCTAGGTGAATCTCTCCAGTCTTTTTAGTGGCAGCAACCATATGAAAGGACCACATTAATCTCAGTTTTGATGTATTTCTTGTACCGCAGTTCAGTACTTCACCAGGAGATCAGCCAATATAACGCCATCGTAAGGCAAATCTGCTCCATGACGTGTTAAAAGAGAGCAGCCAGGTTAAGAGAGATGTTCAAAGCACGTTGCCAAGTGCTGTCAAACACAAGAATAAGGCATTATTTTTCACAACTAGGTCTACCTGCCAAAATGATCTTCTTTGCTCAAATCTCCTCAGTTCCCTGACCCTCTGAGTGCTCTGTGCTGTACTGCAATGGAGCAGAACTGGTCCTGACTGGAAGTGGAGGCATATGGCCACTGCTGCATCTTCCACAGGTGAACCAGAAAAAAGATGTTTTCTAAGGTCATTCCCTCCAAGCTATGGAGTGTCCCTCCGTGCTTCTAGTAACAGCTTCTGAGGACAGAAATTGTGACATGACCTTGAGGAGACGTTACGGAGGTTCGTGAAGACACTGCAGTTAGGATTAATCTCATTTCACCTTAGTTCTCAGCAATTGAGTATTGTGGAGACAGCCATCTGTGAAACTTCACCTTGCTCTAAAATAGGTGTTTAAAAAAGTTTATATTAAATTGATCGAAACAAGCCGTGTTCTAGTAATTTTGCTCCTCTAAAGGAAAACAGTCCATGTAGGCTTTGGATGACATGTTATTCAAGGGTCTTGCCTGTCATCTGCTCATAACTAAATAAATAAATCTCTTTTTGCAAAATAATATATTTTTTTTTCTCCTTACTTTCAGAATCGTGCCCAAATACTCTTTCACATTGCTGCAACCCATGATTTTATATTGTCTTTACTGTCAGGAATTTTACAGCCTTCCAATGAAAAGTCCTGACAAATTTCTTTTCAGACCTTCATATACCATGTTTTCTGCCTGAAAATCCAGACCCCTTGGTGATTCACATTTATGACCTGAAAACATTAGCTTGGTAATTCCTTCCTTTAAATAATAATTAAAATATAACCATTAAAATGTAGATGCAATTCCAAATAAATTATATACAGGAATTACAAGTTTGTCAAGTTTCATTTCTAGACAGTTATTTTGGGGTTGCTTTTTTTTTTTTTGTATGGGTTTTTGGTGGCATTTTTTTGTTTGCTGT